>VWZZ01007027.1:106170-445447 GCA_013399095.1 Psophia crepitans | reverse complement strand
AGGAATTGAAATTAAGAAAGCAGAAGAACAAATTGCTGTAGTCATTTCCATTTTGAATTTACTTAGCCATTAAAACAAATGAGATTGTCTTTGCCTTTGATATATAGTTCCCAGCTGATGTAAAGGGTATGAAAATAGTTAATGGCTTAAAGAAAAGAAACAATAGGGTTTTATATTATCTAAGGAGATTGTCTTTGTAAAGCTGTTCCCTGGGTACCGACAGGTGGTGTTGAATTTTGCATACCTTGTATACTTGAAAGAATAAGATTTTTTTTAAAAGGAAATAAATTACAAAACCTCATGCAGCAAAGGCTGCTTCTTTAAGTGGAAAAAGTTAGTCAAATTTCCCCACCCCTGAATGGGGCAACGGAACCAAACTGGATCATATATCCTATGGGAAATTACACTTGTTTTAAATCTGCTTGTTTCAGGCATTACTTTTTAACCTGATAGAGAGCACCAGTGAAGTTCAGACTGGGTTGTGCAGCCTGTAGTCTTGAATGTCTGGGATGGTTTGGGAGGAGTGTTCCAGCTCAGCCCCGTCTGCCTTGCTGAAGCCTTTGCTCATGTCGTCAAGGGACAAGAGGACTTGTCACATCAGAGAAGTTTCTCCTGTCTTTCTAACTCACTCCATTGGGGAATGAGTGCAGCATGCAAGTAAAAACTCTGTTGAATGAAACTGTACGAGGAATGGGTTAATAAAATCTCTGATGTGATGGAGGTGGTGGAAGGAAGGGGGAGAAATAGCGCAGAGGATGTGTGCACCTCTGATTCAAGTATTTGATGTTTCTTCAGTTTTAGAAAAAGTTAGTGGATTTTTGTTAGGCCAGAAAGAAAATACTGTTTTCTTTTTTAATGTAAAAATCTTTTCAAACAGACCACCAGATGGTAGTGTTTCCTTTGTAATTAGAGCTGTAAATTCATGGAAGTGGCTACTCTTGTTTGACATAGGTCACTCAAGGACTGCTCGATATGTCGAAAATTAGGGAATTGTAAGTAAGGAGTAGTATTAGTTAACTAAGCAAAAAGTAAGAGGGGAAGCCCATAGTAATCTTCAACTGTGTGAGACAATAAAGGACTCGGTGGAGCAGAGGCTCATGTCCCGTGTGTTACAGATAAGCTACTTGCCTGGAATTGCAAAAATACCGCAGGTGATTAAAGCAATAAACCACAACCCAACCTGAAAATGTTCGATCTTTTGTAACAGCAAAAGTTACTGTTCAACTGCAGTGCTCCTCAGAAATGTCAGATGTGATTTTTTTTTTAAATGGGATGCTCAGTATCTCTGTAAAAAAAAAAATTGTTGGCAAGTGGATAGAGAACAGAGATGGATTTAGGAGGTCAAAATTAGCTGGTGGTGTCTGGTCTTGGGCAAGTGTATCATGGGTTCTCTTTTTTTTCAGGTGAGGGCAAGATTACTGATAAATATTATCATATTTGTTAGAGTGAACTAAAATATTGCTCAGGAACACAATATTATTATTTCAGTTGCACATGGCTTTCACTGACTGCCTAGAATAATATATTTGGGTCAGTTTGTGTAAATGTTCTGAAAGGCCTCATTCAGCCTCAGAATTGGAAGAAGAAATTGTGAAATCTCACCCTGTGTGAGAAAGTGATTTTAAAGGCAGTCTGAACAGAGCTTTTCATACCAAGAGTTTTTGATCTGTTTCTGGACAGAAACTGATGGAAAAATACTGCAAAAGATTACAGTAAATCCTTGTTTGTCTTTAATGAATTAGCCTAGATCTGTGTGTGGTTACTTCATTTGTTCTTGCTTGGTTGGAATAATCTCACAAATTATACCAGTTTTGGGAAGTTCATGGATGCAAGGGATTTTTAAGGGAAGATATCTGACCATTAGTAAATGATATTTCCAATTACTGTTTCTCTGTCCCTAAATATTTATAGTGGAAGTCTGAGTCTGTGTACGGTATGATCATCCACTCAGAACAAGGAAATTTACTGTCATGCCAAACCTGTCTCAACATCTGGGTGTAAAAATTTCGGATGGGTATTTTAAAATGAACTGCTCAACCAACGAGCTTCAAACTAAAAAAAAAAAACACCACAAACAAAACCAAACCACAAACCCATACAAAACTTACACTGTATGGGCAAGAGGAAGGACTTTATATGCAGAAAAAAAAAAGGTTTAATATGATTTAACCAAAATGAAGGGAAAATGAAAATAAAGGCACCCCTTCTTTGGATAAATTACTCTCATTGTCTGTTCAACTGTGCAATTAACAATCATAGTGGAAGTTTAAAAAAAACTCATTGTCATTACAGAACAAAATCACTCTATGCAGCATAGGTTGTCAGTCTTGGTCCTAATTCCCCAAGGAACAACCTGCAGCATGTCCTCCTTTGTCTCTTGGGCTCAGAGCTCCTTCCTTGCCCCTCTGACCTGCTCTTCCCCTGGCTGGAATTCCCTGTCCCCCTTAAACCAGCTGATTTGTGTCATCTTCTGTCTCAGTTCCTAAAAATCTTTCTTTTTTTTTTTGCCTGAGGGACAGATGCATTTCCACTGGAAATGCGTTCTGCACCTGTGAGGATATAGACCGTGTAATTTCTGAGCTCTGGGTCTGCAATGTGTAGATTTTCCTGTGCAGCATTATGTAGGTGAACACAGAGTAAAATCTGTATCTCAACTTCAAAATAGTTTGCTTTAAATGTGATGTACGCTTTCAAGGCTGCGTCCCCCAGCCTTTGAAGTGTACTGGTAATTACACAACGCACAACTTGCTGCTGAGTTTGCTTTGAAATTGTGCTTGGGATGTTTAATATCCCCTTAAACCAATGTCTGTTATATGTATGGGGATCTAAAAGGACATGTTTGGATACTTTTTATGTGCAAGGTTATGTGGCACTCCAAGATGTGCGTAAGTAGGCAAAGTCTAGACCTTGAGACTGAACGCTTGAAGTGTTTTTTGAATCCTGGGAAGATTAAGGAGCAAAACAACAGCAACTGTCCAGCAAAGAGAGGTTAACAAATGAGAACGTAAACTCTCAGTGAAGATGTGTAGTATAGCTGGAAATCACAGCACTTTTTGTGGCTCTTGTACTATGTTTCATATATTCTGGGTGTGATTACAGCACTTTGGGCATTGTTTTTAAACCACTGAAAAAAGAGCTGATTTTTATGGACAGAAAGGGCTTGCAGAACAGAGAGCTGATCCTACTACCAAATGAGAAAAAAGAATATTATGAGCATATCTGCTTTTAATAATGTTTTATTAGAAATGTATTTCAATTGTGTTTAAGGAGTCTGTTTGCAAGCTGCAAATGGCTCCAGTAGAATTTGCTGAGATAACCAAGGGCCATTTTTTTTTTTTTTATTGCAACACGCCTCATCTTTGATTAATCATTTTGATTTTTCTCATGATGTGTGTTTGTCATTCCTCGCAGTTTTAAGAATTTGTCAGTATCTATCTTGTAACGTTTAATCAATCGCTTGTTGGTTGCATGTAATAATGTCTCAACTGAGTATTGAAATACTGCATTGCTGCTGTAGTACTAATTTTGACACTTTTGTTTTTACTCTTAACTCAAATACCAGGAGCTTAACTAGGAGAATGACCTCCAAATTTTTAACATTCATTTGATATTTTAATTTTATCCGATCAATACTTATCATCAATTTTTTCAACTGGGCTACCCACGTGTCTTAGAAGCAGCCAGGTTTAGATGTACAGATAGAGATAAGTTAAATTAGATGAGCAGCAAGCTCTTGTTTTACTGTGTGGGAATTACTCCAATTTCTTCGTTTAAAATGTTTTAAAAGCATTTTATGGGTTGCTGTTCAGGAGGTCCCAATTCTGTGTAGGCCAAGATAATACTTTGCTTTGCACTACAGTGTGTATCTTTAAAACAAAGACGTAAGTTGGGTTTTGTGAGATGATCCACAAATAGGATGGAGTAAATGGTGAATACTGGACCTATAATCCGTGCTTCAATTAAACCCAAATATCCAGCATCGTAGGAATGCAATACCTCTTTTCCTTGGCACTGCAGGGCTCAAAGAAAAGTTGAGGTTGATATTTTTGGGGGGTTTTTTTAGTGCTCAAATGCTAAACTATTCCTAAAGATTTCACAGTGTATTGTTTTGGTACGTTTTATGTGCGTAGTGTTAACAAAACATTCACAGGACATCTGTGACCTGTTACCCTGCTGTGTGCACAGTCCAAGACCTCAGCAAGTTCTTTCCACGTGAATTCCAAGGAAGGGAATATTGTAGTGCTGCCTCTCGCCGCCTGCCTTCTGTTTGAATTAGTTTTCTAAAACTTATGCTTACGTCTGGTCCGGATGTATGGTAGCCCCGCAATTCCTCAAGTGAACAAAAGAAAAGTTAAGCAGTAATATTTTGCTAATATTAGTTAAAGCAGCAGCAAACCAGACCCAGTGAGCACCGTCATTGGCCAGGTTAAAATGACCCTTGTAGATAATTTTAAATCCAGAATTCCTTAACAGTGATAATTTTTTGTATTAAATGCTATAAGGTGGCTTAATAACAATTAATCTGTGGAGAAGGAACGATAGTGTGCTCTAATAGTGGTAATAGCAGTGGAATATACATAGCTCTGGAAATCCCAGCCAAACACCCTTATCGGCTAGATGTGCGTCCCCACTAAAACGTGAGGGCATGCTGCAGAGGGAAGGTACCTCAGCATCATCTCTACTCGGTGCCGTCTTCTCATGGGGAGATGGCAGGTGTAGCAAACTGCTGCCTCTTATCCTGGGACTTGGTGGGTAGTGCAGAACTTGGTTATTGTGCAACCCGATTAACCAGGGCTGCATTTGTGCTTGGGGAAGGCAAGGGGCGTATGTGAAAATGCCTTTCTGCCACGCAGTTCTATTCTGTTTTTTCTTCTTTAATCTTTGGATGTACAGTTATAACCCTAGTGGCCAGCAAGTGCTTAGGTTTCCAAAGGGAGGAGAGAAAATGGAGGTTTAGCTGTCAGTATTGACTGAAATAGTTTTGGTTTCCTTTCTCTCATAGGCTGAGTTCAAGTAAGCAAATCATGGCCATTATCCCTCATGACTTAAACAAATTACACAAATCCTTTGCAAGAATGAGCTGCAAGGAGGGACCCCAGGAGGAGCTGTGGTCAGGTCAGCCAGCAGAATTAATTTATGCCCATCTCTGTCACAAAAAAGTAAATGGCATTTGAATTTGATTCTGTCATAACCTCTTGAGATTGATCAGTCAGAATTAAAGCAAAATAGGAGCCAGTTTGCAGTCTCTCTCACTGCCTCCCGACCTGCTGCTGTCAAAATGATTCTCTTTTTTCTTATTTTTTTTTCCCTTCAATAGAAGATGTCCATCACAGGCCTAAATCTCAGAAATACAGATTTTGATCAGCTAACTCTCCTTTATTTTCAAATAAGTTCCAGTCGCTGTACACATTTGATTGGCGCTTTTCCCCAGCAACCTAATGCTCAGTTTGGAGTAATGGGAACACAAACCATTAATAAAAGATTAAAGAAAAAGCAAAACACCAGGATTTAAAATTCCAAACATATCTCTGTAGACTGTCTTTATAAAAGGCAGTTTCTTCAGCAGGCGTTGAAATGCAATTCTTCCTACACATTAAATAATAAAATCAGACATGTGAACTTTCAGATTGCTGTGCTGAGCAAAATGGATGTAGTTCTTTTAAGTCCATAAAAGTAAGGAAAATCAGATTTTGAGGACCAAGATCACACTTGAGCACAGTTGGAAAACTACAGCATGTTACCAAAACCTCATTAAGCTGTCACAGGCTTTTTTGTGCATTTCCTTTCCCAGTCTTTTTGATTGCCAAGATATTTGTGTGTAAATACTCTTTTCTAACTCTATTCCCCCTCCTCCTTCTATAATACTGTTGCGACAACATAGCTGTTGCCATGGGGATTGTGATGTGTGATGTCATATACAGCGGTGTGACCTCGGTGAGCCAGTGAGTCTGGTGAAGGACGGAGATGGACAGAATAACTAAGGCAGCAAAAACGGAACAATATGCAGGAAAAATGAATAAAACACTGGTGCGTGGGCTTGGTTTTGTTCTTTAAAGTTCACTAGAATGCAAGTTATGACTGTCTAAAGCTTTTATTTTTTGGCCTGAAATTCACTGGTTCTGCTTTTGGAATATACGTTCTGTGATATGTAGCTAAGGAGAGACCTTTCCTCTACCAAGACAAGCAATATGAGGTAAGCTTAGAATGAAAAGTGTAACTCTATCCCAGCTTCCAGAAAAGGGAGCATTAAATCAGACACTATAACTGCTTAGCACTTCTCTAATGCTTAACACGTGGAAATGTTATTGAATCTTCGCAACACCCCAGTATGAAAAGTAAGCAGGTGCTAGTATCCTCAGCTAAAAATTGGTGAATGTGTGATAATCTAAACAGTAAGTGAACTCTCGAAGTGACTCATCAAATCATTGGCAGCAATGGGATAAAGATCTGGAAATTCCTATCTTTATAGTCCCGTGTTTGTTTCAGGTTTGTCTTTCATCAAAAACACGATTTTCAAACTTGACCCTTTCAATGAAATGGTCTCACTCATACCAATATTATACTTTTTTTAGAGACATGTAAGCCTGGAGTTAGCACAGCATATTCATATTTACTAAACGTGCAGAAGATTATGCATAGAAGTCATGCAAATGTTTTTGCAATGAATGTGTGAGCTGAATGGGGCCGAAATGGGCTCACCCTTGTATACGTGGCTGGCTGCATATTGAGCATCATGTATGCAAAGCATCCTTTTTTGTCTTTCCCCAGAACCTTGAGTCTCTCCCTCTCATGCATGCCATGTGTGCCCTAACTCCTTATTTACATTGCTTCAAGTGAGAGGAGAATCAGGGCCTTTGACTTGTTAAGTCTCACTGAAAACACACTTTTATGGTCAGGGTTATAATGGAAATACTGACAAAGTCAGACATTTAACTATAACAGCACGGTGTGTGACACGATAATAAAGATATGCTTTACTGCCAAACTGTCTTGTGTAGACATTAGGGAATGATGCTTTTCCGTTTTCTGTTGTAAATATACATACTTTGGCAAGGAAAAGGTGTTTGCCAGGTCAAAGTCTTTGCACCGAAAAAGAATGCAATAATGAAATAATATAAATAGTGAAGGACCAGCACCTCCAGTAAAACTTAACAACTTCTGAAGACCAAACTGCCAGATATTATTTCTTATGTTCATGTATCAAACATAGTATATCTGCACACCATTAATACGGTGTCAACACTATTGATTCTCTATGCATGTAGCTCCCATAGAGATCATTAGTAGATTTCTTTGTGAAAGGACTACAGGCACTCAGGTCACTAAAATGTATGAAGCTCATATTTGTAGGGAATTATTTCACATGTGGAAGTTGAAAAGAAAGACCCTTCAGTGTTCAGAAAAAACCCCTTATCTCTGATCTTATCGGTGTAAAAAAGCTGCCATTTATTTCAGTCTCGATCAGACAAATGAGGCTTTCATCCAGAAACGGGTTTGGATTTAGGGGGAACAAGGTGGTTTTACTCCAGACTTCTTTTGCAAATAGGACCCTCCTCTATTAGAACTGAATTACTGGTTTTGAGGTTTTGTTTCTCTACCATAGTGTTAAAATAATGTTTTCTCTGTTTAAAGATTTTAAAAAAATGTATTGTTTTGTTAAAGCTACAACCTCGTCCACCCCACATCTGAGACGGAGTCAACTGCAAGTGGAGCTTAATGGTGGGGAGAGTAGGGTTTTGTTTTTTCATCTATTATTTTTTGCCAAAACGTCCTTTGCTATCTATTCTTTCTCACATTCTGTTCCCCCCAAGAGCAAAACAGAGGCTTATTTGCTATAGTGACATTTCTGAAAATCTGCACGGCAGCATCACTGTTGCCTATGGAATAGTCATCATGTTCAATTTTGTTGATCCTGTATTTGTTTGCTGGAAAGCAAATCCATCTATTTATCTTCAAAGTCTATTTTCCCAGGTTTCCGTTGCTTAAAGAGCTATACCCAGCTAAAGCAGAGTCCTTGACTGCACAAGCTTGCGATATGAATGTTTTGCTCTGCTGTTCTAATGATCAGTGTGATGTTTTGAAAGTGTTCTGTCTTGTCAGCCCTGTTGTTTTTGCAGTCTGTGTTGATTTGGATGTCAGCTATGTTTCCAATAAACTTCTGAACCCGGAGTACTTTCTAGTGGGGAAGAAAAAAGATGCTTTGTTTACCATGCTATGAAAATTAAAGACCAAGGACTTTCAAAAATAAGAGCCTACATTTAGGATCTTAGCCTATGTTTAGATTTCTAAAGCAGTGACCTCATTTTCAAAAGGGCTGAGCATCCAGGAGCTCCTCTTTGGGGTCAATGGTTATACCTACCTGCCAGTCTAATGCTCTCTGGACAGGCTTTCTGGATTTTCTTATTTGTAGGTGTTTGGTGTTGCATGGAATTTTGGTTTAATGTAGTAGTACAGCAATATTCTTTAAAACCACAACACAAACACAATATAGTTATTGCACCTAACAGCTGGATTGCAATACAAATGTGATTTCCTTTGGTCTCTACATGTGTGCCATCATGATGCTGGGTGTCCCTGGTCTCTGGGTAGGATTATGTGGGTTGAAGCCAGCTCAAGCAGGCTGCTTTCTTCAAAGTTCGCTTTGTTCAATTTTGTACCCTGGGCTGAGACACATATATGCTTCCCCATGATGGTCTGGTTGGTTCAGGAAGATAATACTCTACTGACAGTTCTAAGAAAGTCCATTTACCAGCTGAACTACTCAGCTGATACAACCTTTGTCTAAAAGAGAGGCCACCATCTGATCCCCTTTGTGTTAAGTTCAGCTTCCTTTAAGATAGCTGTGGTTGCTTCTACGTTCCATTCTGAGCTTCATGAGCATGTCATCATTGGCTGTCTTCACTGAACCCCTTTCTATGGTAGGGGTTCACAGACCTCTTCAGTGTGAAGTGGACTATGATAGCTTGTGCTGGTTCTAAGCCTGCAGTTGATATTTTAAGGACTCCTCAGCAGCAAAAATGGTAAATGCTGGTTGCAGTCTCAGTTTGAATTGTATTTCTGTTTTGTACATGCTTGTGATTTTTTGGGAGTCTGGAAGGCGTGTAATAAAACTTTCTGGGCTAAAATGGTATGTTTATTCTGAAGATAACTCTTGCATATTTTTTTTGGGGAAAAAAATATCTGCTGTGTTTTCAGGCTAGAACAAAACATATTAAAAAAAAGTTGGAATTAATTCACTTCACTCTATTGAGCTTCATTTGTGGAAAGAATTTTGGTATATGAAATTTAGAGTAAGATTTCTCTGGTTATGTTTTCAAGCAGAAACAAGGCAAATAGTCTTTACAAATAAGTAGTTGGAACAAATTGTTTTGCTTTTAGGCCAATGGTGCGAGGGTAAAAGAAAGAAGCTTATGACGCTTCTGACTGAAGATCACATTTTCTTTTATATATGGAAAATAAGGTACTGGCAAATTCAACTTCTAAGACAGAGTTGAGCCCACGTAGTATATTCAAGTTCTTCAAAACCTTGGTGAACTGGGCAGGCATGAGTGAAAGGTCAAACATGTCTTCCAGTTCCCGGGCTGCACCAGGATCTGGGATTGGTCAAGGGTTACTTGGTGACCTCCCGCTTCTCAAGAGGTGGTGTGTACAGAGAAGAAAGCACTCCTGCATTCTCTTTTGAATGTCTTCTGGAGCTGTTGACTAAGCCACTGCCCATGCCTTTAGCTAACTGTCCTGCTAAAATTCACCTTCTGAGGAGATACATAGCAGAGAAAACTTTGTTCTGGAGCTGCTGGACTGGAAATGTCACCTCTTGGATATTTTGCTGCTCTGGGGCTGGCCTTGAGGAGCACCAGAGGCTGCAGTGTAGCATGGGCAAATCTGAAGTACGTTCCCAAAGATCTAGCTCCTATGATGTATTGGTATGGCAGTATCTTAGAAGAAAAGTGTAGAATGAAAGTATGTTGGAACATAGTGAGCATCTTCTGGATGTTTCCATGTCCTTTGTTTTTCTCCTAGCAGCTGCAGCCCAGCTTCACTTTGCTATTTTTAGTGTAGAGGTCAGTTTTAGCAATGTGTCCTCAAGTGCTCTTTGGCAAGTCCATACAGCCAGGATTGGCAATGGTTAAGCTGGATTTCCTAGAAGTCAGTGAGAGTCTGAACAAGTCACCGTACGGTACCTGAGATGGGAAAGCAACTGGGGAGCCTGGGCTGCTCCATCTCTTGCCATAACTAGTAGGCAATGCTCCTACTGCTAATGTAAGCAAGAGGTTCAGAAACAAACAGCCAATGTTATAATATTCTCAAGAGTGTCTTAAGAATATACCAATTTAGTACATTTTTTCATTCTTTTTTTTAACTATAGCATATGCATCTACCATTTTGAGCATTAATCTTCAGGTCAGAATATGCCTTTTGGGTATTTTCCTATTAATGAAGTAACTTGCTGCAGAGATGCCATAATATCCTAGCAATCTACGTGCTCTCTGGCCAAAGTACTTAAAGTTTTAGCTTCTTCTTGAATATGTTGGCTGGAAACATGCTGGTTTTAGAAGCTAGATATTTTTTATTGGATTTGATGGGAAATATAAATTGGGTTTGGAAAAGGGCTAACCCTTCAAGCCCTCGATTCTCCCTATTAAGATTTTCCTTGCAACTTGGCCTCTTTTAAACTCCCATCTCGTGCATACTCTTTTCTAATCTGATACCTCAGCGTACATATCTAAACATGATCAGTGACAGTTTTAGCTGCGGGGTGAGACTTTCTGTGACAAGGGCAGTGAGCTCTGATTTGAGACCATTCATTGCAAGTGACTTCAGCTGTCTCTTCAAGTGACATCCAGCTACTTGAGGAATGGGGGATGACGAAAGTTCTTTGGACAGAAAACTTTCACTGACAAGAAGGTGACAGGTCCTTGCACAGCTGGTCTCTGATATGCCTTGGAAGAGGCCTACATAGTTACTAATTTAAGTTTCGCGGTGGCTGCAAGCATGGAGCAGACAAGTTCTTGTAGATTTGTAACTCATCTGCAGGAATGACAGGAGTTGGAGCTACACTTACGGTGCTTGCATTGTTGTATAACATTTCCAATAGCCCATGTTTATTTAAAGAGCTAAGTAAACTGAACTGCAAGCTATTCTCATTCTCATTAATGCTCCTTAACATGTGGCTGAACATGGTGTATTCTGTTAATTTGTTCATATATTTACAGTGGTTGCTGACCTTTTTTAATGGTCTGTCAAGTTATGGTAATGGTATCCTCACTCTTAGGGCTGTCTATTCATTCCTTTTTTTTTTTTTTTTCCTGTCCTAATTTCTCCCAATGTCTCCTATCACTTTTTCAGCTCTAGTAGTGCTATGAAGAATTAAAACTCTAATGCATGGGAAGTGGGTGGCTGTCTTTTTTTTTTTTTTTAAAGGAACCTTTTCCCTTGCTCTGAACAAATGCATGAACTCCTAAATCACCACACTATGTGTCCACTGTTGCTCCCATTGGCAATAACACTGGAGGGAAATCAAAAGATTCTTCCCAACCAAGACAGTGATGTCACGGCCTGAACACACAACTCTTTACAGAGCATGAAGGATAAATGCCGGCCATTGTGCAGGCAGCTGAGATACTCTTCAGCATGTTTGCTGTTATCTAGTTAGGAACGTGGGCATTTTGATCCCAGCTCTGCCACCAACTGCTGTTTGGCCACTGACAAATTGTTATACTATAGCACATAAGCAACTGCTCATTACTTATGTATCTGCATACATGCAGTAAAGATTTAAGTGCTCAAAGTGTTCACTGTGATGAATCCTCACCTGAGAAGGAAGTGTTTACCCTTCAAATATCAGGTAGCTCTTGGAGTAAACCATGATGGAAACCTCAAAAATCTGAGGCCCAGCCATAACCCAATGAAATAAGGTGACTTATTGCTGGTGTTTGCATAACACTGTTGCGGCAGATCTGATTTCAGAGGCTCCTGCTTTGCCACCATCACTCGTGACTCCTGTTCCCACTGCCTAGTCTGCCTTTCCTGTTCAGCTTTTTGTGTGGTCGAGCCCTAAGTCTCCAACAACCATTGTATTTTATTCTTGAAGAGTGTCATTTCACATACCCGATTTAGAGCATGGCCATGGGACTGGTCAGATTGGCACAACAGGGAGAACGGTCGCTTTCAGTGTGTGGCGGTGGAGAGGGAAGAGCAGCGGAGGGGTGAGTCTGCCATGTGCATCAGAGTCGCCGCTGACAGAAGGGCAATGCTGAAGCACTGGCTGGATGGATTATTGAAGAGAAAATAGGAGAAGTGAGACTAATTGTTATGAAGGAATGAACAGAGACCACACCACCGCACCGGGTGGTCCTGAGCTGAGCTCCGGGGGAAGTGTGGCCATTTACACCACTTGAAAACTTGTCCTCTTCTGTATGGGAGTATTTGTCACCCTATCAATATGTTTCAGCTCTCCTGTAAGGTCTTTACTTTTTGTATCTGATATATCGCCTGGTTTACATTTAAGATTACAGAAATGTAATCAGTTTCTCAGCAGTTGTGTTTCAGTCCACAGCTGGTGTAAGTCAGCAGAGGCAACTGCCTGCACAGGAGTCATACCATTTGCAGCTGCTAAGGCTTTGGCCCTCAGTAAATAAACACCAGTGTATTATTGCACAGATTTGACCTCATTTGTTTTGTTTTCTCCATCTCCTTGACACATCATTGAGCAAATTGTCACTGAAGCGAGGGAGTAGGAGAGGAGATAATTAAATATTACATAAGGCTAATAAAGTGTGAGTAAAATTATTTCTATGGTTTAACATGTATGTTTTTTCCAACTAGCAAAGAAATTACTAAAAAATGCGCTCGATGTAATGCCAAATAACCAGTTTGCTGTAGATACTCAAAAGGACCAAGTGCACCTCTTACAGATACTTTGTTGACAGTTAAAAAATGACATATCTATTATTCATGCCGAGCAGCCTGACAGGAGGAATGTTGCCCTAACTTTCGCACGGTAAACAAGGGAAGCGGAAAGTAGTGTAGCTTGTAAAGGCAATGGGGTTTGTTTAAAGCAACCTTGTCTTTTCGGTAGCCTGATTTGTAATATGACTGAGTTGAAACTTGGTAGACTCAGCACTACAATGGCAAAACTCCTTCCGATTTCAGCAGGGCTCTAATATAGCTTTGTGTGTGGGTATCTGTGGCTAAGGTCATAGATACAGAAACCTGATACAGACAAGGATTTTATTATTTTTTACAGAAGTCACTATCTGCAAAGGAATGAGTGATGTTTGGCTTTCTGACAACAAACCTTTGATTTTTAATGACTCATCTGCATGAGCTGATAAAACACCTAATGTTGTGAAGCCCTTTCCTGAAGGGTTGACTTAGCAAAACGAGCAGTGTTTGCAGGTGTCTGGGGCTCACTGAAGTGTTTTGTTTTTGTTTTTTTTTTTAATTTCATCAGAATTATGTGTAAGCAAACGATTGCAGTATTTGTGAGATGTCTGCGTTACACTTGATGATTGCACGTTGCTTACTGTTGGAATGTTATATGGGTTTAGTGCACTGAAGGAAACCTCTTTCCTTTTAACAAAGGTTACCTGTAATGTGAAAGGTGTAGCAGAGAACACAACTTACCAAGAGAGCTGACCAAAATGAGGGGCTTAGTCCTTCAGTCATTAAGATCAGTGTGATTTTGGTTTTTCAGCCGCTCTTCTCTTGCTTTCAAATGTACAGCCCAGGCCTTTTTCTGCTTTCATATTTGCCCTGCATTTCTAAGATTTTGGGTCAATGTGGTTAATGCAGAAGTGCGTGTCAATGAAAATTGTTCAACTCAGCCTTGTAGTTTGGAGGAGTAAGATGTGGGAGACAACCCCGGAGAGTACTGGTAACAGGGGAAAGAGGCTGCATCTGCTGTCAGAGAGGTGGGTACTGTGTATAGGTTTGAGCTGAGGAAAGTTGGAGTTGCACTCTGTCCCTGGTTGGGTAATGCTCATCCTCAGAAATCTGAAGTGCCTTTGTGTGGCACTTCATAGTGGGGCATTGAAAATGTGCTGGTCTGGTGGCATGGTGTGCTGCATGGTCCTCCCCACCGAGGTAGGCAGCCATCTGCAGGGATGTTGGAGCTGGTGGTGGTGTGCATGAGCATGTGCGCGCAGATGGCCAGCATATCCCTTGCTGTGCTCCATGTCCCTCACATAAATCCCTTATTCTCTGCAGGGGGATAAATGCAGGTATGGAGCAAAAGGCAAATGCCCGATGAAATGCTTATTTTATTTGTTGTGCTCTTTCAGAGGATGGACTCCCTGGGGCCACAGGCAGGTTGGGTGTTACAGTTAGAGGGCCATCGATCTGAATCTCTTAGGTTTCAAGGTCAGACCAAGGAGGTGAGATCATGAGCCAGAGAGCCGTTTGGTTACTGAAGGCCATCTGATGATTTCACATCGCACGTCTGCGAAGGTTGTCCCAAGACCTGTCTGTGGTCTTCTGGGTGAGGCAGAGCTTGCTTTGTGGCTGGCTGCACCAAGAGGGGAATGAGGAGTAGCACAACTGTAGTACTGCCCAGGTTTGCATCACTCTGCAGAGCATTGTGGCTCTGAAAGGTAGAACACATTGTGCAGGACAAGGGGTACAGAGCAGTCTGTATATTTAGCCCATCCAGTAGGACTCTTGGGAAGGGACCGTGTCTTCTTCAGACCTGGTATTGCATCTGACAAATGGCGAAAAGTCACAAGTTGAGCCAACAATATTTCATCACTACATGATTTTTGTGGTGTGGAAGTAGAAGTGCCTAAGGCCTCAGATTTATCTGCAGCTGTTTTCTCAAGAAACCTAAGCATAGATTTATCTGTATACGGAAATTAATTTTGTTCAAGAGAGAATTTGAAGCAGAATGCAGAAATTATTCTGGAATAAGGCAGGTAAAGTTGTTAGTTAAATCAGCTCCATCCCCTGTGATAAATAGATCAAGAAGGTGGACAATTTATTGAATAAATTGTCCAGAGATGTCTAAATTGTTTGCAGTGTCATTTTCACCTGAGCCTGAGGAATGCAAGGCCAAATTTCAGCTGACTGTATTGCATTCCTCTCTAGAGCCAGAAATAGGCTCTCAGCTGTTATAAATTGATTAATGAAGGTATTGTTATTTAGACCAGACCCTTAGGCTTGTAATGTTTAAGTTTTAGCATAAATGACCAAACTGAGCCATTCTTTAGAAGGCGTAGCTTTAAAAGCCATTTGTCTAGTTCAGAAGCAGAAAATATAATGACTTTCATTGTTTCGGGTCTTTTTATTGTCTGCATTGCCTCCCAAAATGACTGTGCCTGATTCACTTTTTTTTTTTTTTTTTTTCTCCTGAACCTGTGTGGCAACAATATTAGCATGGCACATGAAGATCCTGAGGTGAAAATAAATCCACAAAGATAAATATCAAACTTTGAGATGCTGTTCCATGTAACTGAATGTTTATCTGAACTTAACACACGGCATCCAGTTAGATAATTTGCCCACAAGGCAAGTTTGTTTCATTTTTTACAATGTTCTGCTACTTGGGATTATTTATTCTCTGCAGCAGAGCTATGGACTAGCCGGGTTTGTTAAGCAAGCACTGTGAGGATAGATACTGCAGTACTGTCTTTCGTGGAAAACTTCGGAGTGAGAAGCAATGAGCTATTGCCCAGTGCATCATGTTCCAGGATGGGCTAGAAAAGCTGGTAAGGGTGCAGCTGCGGAGGTAAGAGGAGAGCCCTCCCTTGTGGAAATGTCTTTTCCCTCTGATCCCTTCTGCTTGCCCTGTAATAACCTTACACCAATATTCTGAAACCCTTGATATTTTTTTTTTTTAAAAAAAAAGAAAGAAAAAAAAAAATCAAGAACTCGAATGTATCTGTAGTTAGCTTCCTGGATGTATGTTTAATTAGCAAAATAGAGAGGCGAGGTATTTATTGCACCAATAAGCACAAAAACCTTATTTCAGGCTTTTTAACTGAAACTTAATAATTAGTATTACATTCGACATTTCTTTACACTTAATCATTCTTGCATGAATGTGTTTGACAAGGGAAGCAGAGCTCATGTGCTGCATTAATTGCAATACCTCTTGCAAGGCATTGTCATGGGAGTTCTGTTCCTTTCCACCTTTGTGTATGTGAAGTTAAACTGCCCACTAAAAATTTAGCAAACTTAAACTGCAGCCAAAGAAAACATCTGCTTTGGACATGACTTACTTTATTCTCTAGCAGGAGGGCTCCATATATCAGTGCCTTGCCTTGTCTAATTTCATTAATGTGATCTTGTGTCCATCCTGTGGCAGTTTAATAGCCATTATTTGTGGCCTCCATCAAATAAAGCATTGACCATAAATCCAGCTTCACGTAAATGAAGATATAAATGTCAATCTGCATTACTGTATAATATTTATTATTTTAATTAAATGAAACTGATTGCGACATTTATTAGATCACAACTTCCTTGTTAATAGCAGTGAAGAACAAAAAAAAAATTGCTTATTTTAGAATGGGAAGCTGCTTATTTTATATGCTTTTCAGAAATTGTCCTAATGTTATTGTCTTAGGTTATCAGAGTGAGGGATCTGTGTGTGAAACGCAATGTTTGTGCTTCTTTTTGGGACATAAGCTAGTTAGTGATGCCGAACATGACACGTACAGCAGAAATATCAAGGAAGAAACGTGTTAGGAGGGTGAACACAGGTCTTGTTAGTCACTTCATAATACAGGTATTTACATTTAATGGAGCCAATTTCTTTCTTTCACTCTAAATACCAGGAATTAACCAATCTAAAGTCAGATATTCTAGGTTTATGCTGGAAATACTTAAACTTTCTTCAATATGAAGATAATACAGTCTGTAGCTTAAGTGATTTAATTTCCAAAGTATTGTGAAAAATATGAAAAATCTATAATTTTAAAATACTGAAGTCTGATTCTGTGTAATTTAATCCCAAAGACAGAAATCCATTACAAATTGGAGACTGTTCGTATTTATTCTCCTTTGGTTTTTTGTTCATCGTGCTTTTAATGTACAGAAAGAACAGTACATGTTATTTGCATTGGATATAGGAAAAGATAATGGATAAAATTCCGTGGTTTTGATGCTGGAAAACGCCTTACTCCGGCAAACCTTACACGTCAGTAAGAAGTGTAAGAATGAAGGTTTGATATCTGGTACATTTCTTCACTTGCAGGGAGTCAGGTTTTATCAAAACTGAATTTACAGCAGCCGATGTGGAGTAAGAACAGCCTTTGTATGTCAAAGAGAGGTCATGGGCTTCTTACCAAATAGGCTGTATTCAAAAAAAGCATCTGGATGATGGAGATGCTAAATTTTATTTAGGAAACAAAGGAACCAAGTTATAGTTTTTCATTTTATATCACAAAATATTGATCCTGATCCTGTTGCTAGCAAAGTCAGTGGCAAAACTCCAATTAACTCAGTTGGAAGTGTGGAAACATAGGAAATCAGGATTAAAAGGAGATTTCATCTTTCTTCATATAAACTTTGGATCTGTATCTTTCACAACGATTCCTTGAAAATGAATGGGAACGTTCACATTGACTTACAGGGAAATTGATTCAGATCTTCAAACGTCCGAGACTCTTTTCTGAGTGCTTCCAAAATGTTTTCTACAGATCTCGAGTATCTTTCCCAATGAGCCTAAAAGGTTTTTTAAGCAGGAAAACCACTAAATCATCTATATTTCAGATCACTTTGAACTAAAAATGTTTATAGTCTATTTGTAACAAAGCTGGTCATGAGGCTCCTGTCTGTATCAAATCCTATTGCTCAGCTCTAATTTGATTACATTAAAGAGTAGAAAATGCTGCTGTGGAGTTTTGGTCCTTTTGGTCAGTATTAAGTATGTATATTCACTGCACTCTTTAATTACTAGATACTATCTTTTCAAGGTAAGTGCCCTGCATTATATGGCATGATATGAAAGAAAATGATTTATCAAAAGCAAAACTGAGAAGCTGGTACAGAAGAGAGGCTGCAATCAAAGACTTTACATTTATCTGCACTTTACATTTATCAGGTGCTGCTCTCCTGTATTCATTTCAAGGCTCGATTTTTTTGCAATGAAATTACCAAGGAAATGCATTTTCCTTTACCAAAATCTGAAAATAAATGAAATGAAGCCAAGAGTAGTTCTGGAGCCCCACTTTTAAGTTAGCAGTTTTATTTCAGTATCTTTTTTTTCAGCATATACTTAAAACATCTTTTTCCAAGATTCTGTCTGCAATTGTGTCGATATATAACTATGTAAGACTTCTGTATTTCTCCTGAGTTTACTATAATGGATCTTAATTTCTTCTTTGTTTGTAAAACCAGTCTGTGCTTGTATGGATTTATAGTATTTCCTTTAAGCCTTTCTAGTAGCCAAACCAGATAGATCTTGGACTTGTGTTCATTTTCTCTGTGCAAAACACTTTTTCTCTGTGTTACAAGGAGGAGGTGTCAACATTCTTCTTTCTTTTCACTCCTGTAATGAAATGAGAATTCTCAATGTTGAGGTAACCCCTGACAGTGTGCTCCACTTACTGTTTCCTTCAAACCTGGTCTTACATTTCCTCTGGCTCAGAAGCCAAATGCTGGTTCCTGACAACAAACTTTCACGTTCAGCATCTGCCGCGATGCCTCATCTGAACATTGCAGCGCTATACCGGAGTCCTTTGCTCCAAAGGCTTGCTGGCTGGCAGATGAAGGTCACTTTTAATGTACTGGAATACCAGTACTTTGTAATGTGGTTGGTTGGCCCTGTTCAAACCCTGTGACAGTCACAGCACAATCACCTCCAGTTGTATTTTTGATAGTTATATTTGCTAGACAAGATCTTTCTCTTGTCAGCATGTACAAGAGTGAATTCTTAAATGTTCTCAGAAGCTGTCTTTGATTACCTTTATGTTCTTTCTTGTATGTCAAGACTGCTGTGATTTCCCGAACTATCCTACCTGTCTTGAGTTTCAAGTCCATTTCAGTGTCAGATTAGGTTGTGTAACTGTCTGATACCAAAATGGTTTTGAAGGATTCTGTAAATACTTAGCCTTTTATTCCAGAAGTTGAGAGGAGTGTATTCCATTTGTAAGTCTTACCCACTCTTCAGTCATTCTGATTTCTTGATTCCTTGTTCTAACATGATTTTAATTTCCTTCTCTGTTTGTTCTTCCCCTGGGAAATTAATCTGAGTCCTGACATGTGTTCTCTATCTTCTTTGTTGAATCTGTGAAGCAAAGAATTGATGTTGTTCTTAGTAGTGGCTATACCTCCTGCCAATAAAATGCACTTTTTGCTGATTTAAGGCATTATATTCTATTGGTTCTTGCTTGTGTACCTAAAAATAAACAAACCCAGCCACTCTCCGGAAAAAGTGGGGTTTTCTTTGGTGTTTTACTTTTCTTGTGTTCCCTTTAGTCTTCTGAGTGTTCCACTTCTCTGCTGTGGCCTGATCCATCCAACTCCTTCCAAAAGCTCATTGACCCTCTCATTCCATGTGCATCTTTCCTTTCCAGAGTGAAGTGTGAAGGAGTCTGGCCTTCTAGGCTCATCTCACTGTGGTGCAGTTTATCCACTATAAAATAAGTCTAATAATCCTTGCCCGCTTTCCTGAGCCCTGAATCTTGTTTGCCTTCTTTACGTGTGCAGTCCTAAGGGTATTATAAAGCTTCAATTATTAATGTTTGGAAAGTGCTTTGAGATCTTTGGATGGAAATCCCTGTATAATCATATTTAGCACTTAGCATTTCACAGCACAGTGCAGACGCTACGTAATCCTCAGAATACTCCTGTGAGACAGAATTACCTGTCAATACAATTATTATCCTCACTTTACTGGATAGGGAGGCAGAAGGATTAGGACCTAATCCTGCTTCTCTTCAAATAAATGGGTGTTCTTCTCTTGACTTCAGCAGGAGTGGAAGAAGTCTTCTGTGACACCAAGTTTTGCACTCAATCTGGGATGCCAACCCGCACTCAACTTCCTGGACCCTCCTTCCTCTCCGTTGTAGAGTTTGGTATTTCTTGGTCATGTTCTCTAGACATTTTTAATCTTTATTGTTCTGTTTTGGTTATCTTCTGTGGTTTGTTTTAGTTTTTTTAGTATCTTTCCAAGTCCCAGCATATTTACTTTCTGATGCTGCATGCTGCAACCCTGCGAGATACATCATCCATAATTTTTTCTATGTTGCCTTTGAAATTCTCATCCTTCCCTGATTTATCCAGTCCAGTTCTTTTGCTCTTTTTAACAACTTTATTCTTCTGCTGGAAATGTTATTGTAAACTTAACTGCTGTCTGTTGGAAGAGTGCTTCTACATAGTTGACCTTATCAAATTCCTACTCGAGAAATTTTAGATCAGTTTTCTTGTTAATATTGTACGTAGCACTTTATCGTGGTTATAATAATTTCATGACTGCTATTATGCTAACCCGCCCTTTATTTTTCCAAGTTATTTTAGTTTGTTCCAATATTAGACAAAGTAAACCTGCCTCACACTGTGGATGCTCAGGATCCACAGTCTTCCCCTTGAAATGCTGGAAAAAGACTGCAAGAACAAGTCTTTAAAATGTGAATATAAATTATTTTGAGAAATCTGTTATGTGAGGGAGAGTTTGCATGACAGACCACAGTAAGTTAATTCTTCACAGAAATAAGCTGAATTCTAAAAATTTTTTGTCAAAGAAGAAAAATCAGTCTTGCTGAGTTGTTGCATAATGGAAACATATAAGAAGTTCTTCCTTAATGTTAGATATTGACCACACTAGCACAGGATCACCAAAATGAGCAGAACCATTCTTAAAATGATGAGACAAAATAACCTATCTTTTGTCACATTGATGTTGCTTCTCTACATGTTGGCCCACTTTGTTCACGGGACTGTTTTGGAGTACTCTGCTATTCGATGTAAAGAGAGATGTCACCATCCATACTGATTTATTTCTGAAGACTCTGTCACAATTTTGAGTAAAGGCACTCTTAAAGAACCTGATCCTGGTGCCTGTGAAAGAGCATTCAAGGCTGGGCCTTGGCCACAGCTGTTCTTGGTCACTCACCTTTCTTCAGCTGACGAACTTTGGAAGACCTTCTTCCATACCACATCTGTATGCTGATGGAAAAGGAATTTGGACAGAAACCAGGTACTATGCATCACCAGGGGCTCTTGGGGGGCAAATAATACCTCTGGCAAAAGCAACCTTAAGCTAATTAAAAGCTAGCAGAGGTAGCACCACATTTCTATCAATTTCTTTGCTTGAAACAGCTATTCTTGAGCGTTAAAGGTAAAATCAATTCTATAAAGGTAAACAGAGTTTTGTCCTAATGTGACAATCTGACATTAATTTTTAAGGATCATATATTCTCATATGCTGTCACTGCAGAGCAAGTAACATGACTGGAAGTAGGCCTGTGCATTTTGAGAATGCATTTACAGTTTAACATGCTGTTACAAATGTAAGGAGGCTCCCTCTCTCTCCCTCTAATTTTTTTTCACCAGCTTGACAGTTTTTCAAACATATTCACTGTCAGCCCTAACAACCTGTCAACAACTGCCATTATGTGAAAATTGCAAAGACTTGCTTGAGCACTGTGAAAACTGACAGACATGCCACAAGGATAAGTTCCTCAGAAACAGAGGGCTAAAACTTTTGAAAGGTGCTCCAGCCCTTCCGAGGCAAAATGAACAGTCAGATATCAGGGGGAAAAAAACATACACTTGTCACATCTGATATCTATTTCTTTTCCCCTCAAATTGAGGTGTATGTGAAAGAATAAAACATAGATTAGGACAAACTGTGCAACTGACTAGTGTTGGTGCAATTTTCCTCACTCTATATGCAAGAAAGGTCAAAGTTATCCACTGTCACAGTGTAAATCTGTCACACACAGTCTGCGTGGCTAGTACAAATCCCGAGGAACACGGGTAAAATTCACCCTTGTAGAAAATATTCTGTAAAAGAAATATTCCTTTTTGTGTGGCTTACTGTAATTGGCATTATTTTTTTAATGTTTGCAAGAACATTAAATGCTCAGAAGTGATCCTGCAATGTGCTGAGCACCATTATATGGCTTATTGTCTTATTCTGTATGCAAGTGTCAACCGGCTGCAATTCTGCTGACACCCATGAATTTACTGGTTTCTGAAACTCATGTAGTGAAGAGCATCTATGTTTCCCATTGAAATAAAATGCCCTGATCAGGGTTTTTTGGGGAAGAATAAATGAGGATGATCCTTAGTTGTATAGGACAGTGTTAGAGTATGTCCATTTTGTACTCTTGTGCACCATGTGTGAGTAACACCATGTTGCCAATGAAATCTTTGGGAATTCTGTTTTCTGAACATCTTAGGGAAAGGTGGCATCTGAACTCTTCAGTAAAGTGAGTTAATGGCACTAAGGGATTTTTAGGACAGCCAATCAGCCAGGAAAATTCTCAAACTAGGAGTTTTCTGGCTCTCAGTTGTTTCAGTTGAAGTGGTGTTCGTAAGTCATGAGCAGCGAACAGCCTTTGAAGGTGCTGATTCTCAGTGCGTGTACCCCTCCTTTGACGGGTTCTCAAGTCACATCACTGTTACGCCTTCCCCTTGTTTGAAGCCTCGTGTGACTTTAGTAGAAGGGCTGTGAACTGGACTTAATTAGAAAATACATGTACAGTTAATTTTGAAATGTGCCCCATGGTGCTGAGCTGCTGAAGTTCTTACCCCTAAACAGTCTCCATTTTTGTCGTTCACCACCAGTCCCATGGGAACATATTTGTCCCTTGATTTATGCATTGATTTTAATGGGATTTCTGAAACCTGTGTACACTAAGATGAAATTTGAATACACCTATTCCTCTTTTTTTTTAATGTAAAAAAACCCCACAAACAAAAACCAAACCAAAAACCTCTGTGATAATGAAGGTTTTTTTAATGTATATTAAATGGATGAATATAACTAAAGGAAATCATAAGCGTGAGTCCTCCTATATTGCATATGAAATTGCAGCTCATGATAGTCTTATGGAAAAGTAAATGGAAGTGCTTTTTTGCTTTACCATTTAAAAATGCTGTGCAATAATGAATTAAAGAAGCATTTACTGTGTAGTTTATAAGCTATGAGTTTCATGCATTTGAAGTGTAGCTGGAAAGTGATCACTCTTGCTGAGTCTCAGTAGATGGTCAGCACCTCTTTGATTTACCCAGCAGAAACTATTAGTAATATGAAGTGTATTCTTGTGGCTCAGGGTTCAGTTTTCAGCTCTTTCATAGCCATCATCTGTGACCAAAAGCAATTAATTCAACACTTTGTTCTGCATTTCCCAGCTGTGCAATATCATTGTGATATCCCATTGCTGTTTGGAAGCTGTGAGAATAAAGTTGGAGTTGAAGGTGCTGAGATCATCCAATGATGAAGCAACAGAAATGCCAAGCTAATTAGATAGGACAGTTGCTTTATTTGGATGCCTATCAAAAAGGAGGGACTACAACACAAAAAAACCCTACAAATAAGGGCAACAGCAAGAACCTCTGGCAGAAATTACTTCATTACAATTCTCTGGTAGGATATGGCTGCAGTGTGTTTTTGGGCTTGGGCATGGCTTCTATGTTTATCTGTGCGGGTGTAGAGTTGAATATGAGCTCATGTTGGTATAGGCTGTGTTGCTTGCAAGGCTGATAGCGTTCCTTTGGAAATATCTCATTTTCTTTAAATATTCTGTGACACGAAGTTAGAAAAACCATTCTAAAATATGCTTACTAATGAATATCTAATAGCAACTCATTTGCCTATTATCAAAGTGAGTAGGAAGAGAAGCCTGTCCTGTATTTTTTTTTTTTAAAGAGCTTTTTGCTAGAAGATACTTAATAATTTCAGGACAAGAGGAAATGACCTCAAGTTGCGTCAGGGGAGGTTTACATTGGATATTAGGAAAAATTTCTTCACCAAAACTGTTGTCAAGCATTGGAACCGTCTGCCCTGGGAAGTGATTGCGTCACCATCCCTGGAGGTATTTAAAAGACGTGTAGATGTGGTGCTTGGGGACATGGTCTAGCGGTGGACTTGGCAGTACTAGGCTAATGGTTGGAACTGATGATCTTGGAGACCTTTTCCAACCTAAATGATTCTATGATTCTATAAATCCCCATGAACCTTCATCTCAGAGTTATGCCTTATAGTGTATTGTGGTCCTCTAAAACTTTATTTCCTGAAGGGAAGACACCATAAGTGGCCTAAAGTAACACAGCTCTGAAAGGCAAAGGTGCTTTATACTTCTGTTTTAATGTTGTCTTATTTCTTTGTTCCCCATGTTCTGTTTCATTTGCAATTTTAAAAATCAGAGTAATATTCATAGCGTACCCTTTTCAGGTAGGTTTTCTTTGGGTGAAAAAAAATACTTCAAGCATTTAACAATGCTTACAATAAATGACACTTAAGGTAGTGCGCTTTTTCCTCTTTTATAACCCATTATGTTTATTTTCTATATAGACGCTCTCCTACTAGCTCTTGCTTTTTTTTGTTGTTGTTGGTTGCTATTTGGTTTTATACTTCTGAGCTACACAAGGAAAGGGTATCCTTTAGTTTAATGTGTATCTGCTGGTCTAATCTTGGGTCACAGATAAGCTTAAATCAAACCATCAGTGATATTTATCTAATTGAGTCTAAGTTGTGGTGGGCTGTTGCAGGATTGTGGTGAGATGTGAAAAAACACTTGAGAACGGTCATCTAATCCTCTGGTTGCAAGAGGTTAGCTTTTGTCTTTTCCCTTGATTTCATTGTTTTTCTTAAGATGGAGATTGTTCAGGTAATACAGTTAGCTGAAATAGGATCTGTTTTTGATTAAACGGGAGACTGCTGGTGTGTTTTGAATGTCTTTTGGTACGTGGGGGAATATGTAAGGTTATAAATCACAGAAAGAAAACACCATATCGCCTCAATAAAACATCCTGCTGTAGTCTGGGATGGGGAACATGAGTGTTTCACTACTTCCATGGAACATAAGTCACTCAGAAGACAAAGTACTTGTAAGTTCTAATGTCTGACCTTCTTGGGCAGGATTCCCATCCAGGGCTACTACCAAAAAGCAAAGGACCTGACACTTCTGTCTCCCTTCTCTGGAAAGTACTCAGGCTGAAACTCAAGTATTGCCTGTGTCAGGAATGTTCTTGGTCTTGCTGTGCAGCATCATGGAAAGTGATGGCTTTCCTCCTAATCTGAGCTTCTCTCTGACCGATTTCTGTGGTCTTGTATTCATGTTGACTTGCTCACCAAAAAAATCCCACAAAACTCTTAGAATTCTTGTAAATTAACTACAGGGTACCAAGACCAGCCTAGGATGGGAGAAAGATGGATATGCATTTCCTACAAGGACTGTCATTTGCTGAGAACAGATTTCAGTTGTCCATCTTCACACATCTATGAAAAAAATATTGATTCCAAGGATTCCAGAAACATTTGATGGTTTCAGGAAGGCAAGCTCATGTTTTTTTCATCCACCACCCTACCAGTTCATTTTTTATAAACCCCACTGTGACTCTGGAGTTCAGGCACCAAGCGTTACTTGTCTGCCTCAGCCAGTCACTTTTGACATCAAGTGTACTTGATCTGGGGCTGGTAGTTTACTTCAAACATTGTTCATATGAATGGGTCTGGCAGCTGGGAGACTGCAAAAAAAAGTGCATGAACAGTGATTCTTGTTTTCTGTCTTCAAAATAGATCTATTGTACTGTGTCTGCTGGCTGTTTTGAAGAGTCTTGACTTTGAAGCTAGAGAGTAATCATTATCTAAGTCGCATTCATTTAAAGTTGAGGCCAGTGGTCTCATAAGTGATCACTCACATTAGCCTTTTGAACCTTCTCCATGGATGGGTGAGAAGATTGCCTTATGGTAAGGTAATTTAAATAAATAAATAAAAAAAAATTATACACTGTGAATGCACACAGTATATTACATGTATTTATGCGCCATGCATCCCAAATCCTATCATTTGATTACAGATCACAACGGTATGTTTTCTCTCTTGACCTCCTTTAGCTTGTGACGTGCTCTGCTATCATTGTCTCATTCTCCTAAGAGTTTCACTATTGAAAATACTGTATTTTTTCTTGTTGCCAAGTATTTGGTCATTTTTTGTCCTGTCTTAGAGCTTAAACTTGGAAATTGAACTGTCTTGATTTTATTTTTTTTTTTAAGAAATGACAACTCAGGTTTATTTGATTTTTAAATTTGTGTGGCAGGTCTTTCTCTAACACTCAGATCTCACCTCAACTTTTAACGTAAGGGACTAAAAATGCCTTTCAAAAAAGGTAAATGTGGTTGTCTCTACTTAACCTAGGGAAAACTGTGGTGCTGATCTGAGTGCTTTGCTTAGGGAAAGCAGATCAGTGAAAGCAGGGGCATAGAATGGACAAGTGTAATATTGTTCAGCCACATGTCGGGACCATTACAAGGGGAAGTTTCTGTGCTAAAATCATATTGAGGCTTGGACCGTAAACTGGTTGTTACAGCTTGATAATTCTTCCCTTCTGGGATTTAAATGGAACAATTCAGTACTGAGGTCAAAGTGACCCTAGGTTTGGATGGACAGTCAGGGCAGAGGGTAGGACCAGAGCAGCAGTGGCAAGGCATGAAGTGGAAGGTATGTGGTCATGTTAATTCAGTGCAGCTTCACACAAGCAGAACAGGGAGATTTGTAGGAGTGTTTTTGAAAGGGAAAAGTGGGTATGATAAATGGGGTAAGTCAAGGACAATTCGTGAAATTACACCTTTGTGTCACAGTCAATCAGTAATTTCCTCTTCCTATATTTGGAGGATTTTCCAGTAGCAGTAAAGGGGATCGAATGGTGATGAACCCACCTTTCTGAATTACTAATTTAGGAAAGTAACAAAAGAATTGGACTGCAGTGTGTGAATCGTCCCAGATAAAGGTCAGAAATTACTGCTCTGTTCTTTTTTCATTTAGCTAAAGGTGCTTGAGCTTTTTAGAAACAGTTAGCTAAGAACTTTCTTAGTGTGTAAGAAGCCCTGATAAAATTGTGAAAATGCAAGAAAACAGAAGAGACAATCTAGCAAATTTAATGCGTGATCGGAGGCACTTGCAGTTTTGGTAACGCTGCTGCTCCAACGGCCGCCAGCAGTGCCTGGAGCCCCACTGATTTGGGTGCCATTTGTAGCAAGATGGAGACACAGCGTTGTAAGGTGGAACAGAAGAACAGAGACTTGTGCAAGCTTCCTAAGACCTCACTGCAGATCAGAACACCCCACGGTCCTGCTCCCAACGCCTCTTCCCATGGCCGTGCCTCCGCTCTGTGGTGCTGGCTCTCAGCCTGCTGTGTGTATCAAGGCAAAGCCCCTGAGGCTTGGCAGTGGCTCTTGTTCACATCTAAGGGGTGTGATTCAGCCTGGCCCGACTGAGGACTGCATGTGGAGTAGTGGGAATGCATCTGCCCTAGGGTGCTATACTGCTCTGTCGATCTGTTAAACGTAAGCAGTTTTCAGGTAAAATCAATGGATATCCTGATTCTGATGAAATAGTTAATGCTGTCCCTGTTCAGTTTTGTTGATTGCCTATCATACCTCTCATCTGGGAGGAGAACTCTGCGTGGGATTCTTGTTTTGATTTATTTATTTTTATGGGTTATTAGACTGTGTGGAAGTTTACTTCTCTTTTAGTCAAACAAGCAAGCAAAAAACCTATCATAATGCAAAAGACTCTCCCCTGAGCATTTTTATATTCTGTATCAGCCAGATACAAACTGTTGCAATCTAAAGCAAGAAACCCTGGGAGTACTTAGATAGTGAAGACTTTCAGAAGAAAAAGTAGGAGATTTTGATTAAAGAGGAGGATGGCTTTTTGGTTGAGAAAAACTTTGCAGGGTATTGGAACATCTCAAACAAGCTACGTCTGCAACTCACTTCTTGCCACTACTGCATGCAGAGATAAATATTAATCTTGTGGAGCAATTGCCTTGGTTTCAGTATCTCCCGGTGATGGGTCTCCAAAGAAATAGTCAGGGGTTTATGCTGTTGTACTAACAGTTTTTGACTCACTATATGAAGTCCATTAAATTATGCATGAGATGTGCATTTTGCCCAGTTTGAACTGTCCGTGCTAATGGAAGCACTAATGTTAGATGAATGGTGTCTTCGAACTAACGTGATTCTTAACTGGTGAGCAATACACTGTCAGTGTGAGAATGCAGGAAACCTAACTACGCAGCCACATCATGAAAAAGGGTGGTGGTCTGTACGAAGAGGGGGAACTTGTACTGTGCTGGCAGACAAATAACTACAGGCCGCTCTTAGACAAGTAAACAAATAATATGAACAGCCACATCCTAATTTGTTTGATTAATGGATGCATAACTATCAGAATGTAATGTAGGTAGAGGTAAGCTTTAGCTTGCTCAAAGTATGGTGCGGTGCCAAGAAATGCAATCTCAGAATCTCCTACCCTGAGATCAAGCAGGAGACGGGGTCTGACTGAGCCCAGGAGACCCCAGTACTCAAAGACACTTATTTATATGCCATACAAACTAGGACTTTTTTCAGGCTTTGAGGGACTCTGCTGGCTCAGCCCATATGGCAAATGGCAGCCTTTTGTTTATGAACAACAACAACAAAAAACTCCTCCAATGCTCAGAAGCATATCAGGCAGCGAGGCCAGAGGAGGAAGCCCAATATGCTGTTAAACAGCTGTCTGGACCCCTGTTTACAGGAGAGTGATGAGATAAGAGAGGTTTTACATTTTCCTCTAGACATGTACTGTTTCAGGGTTTCCACAGACAGCTTGAAATCTGCTGTGGGGTTTGACAGCCTCCCCTGTTTCGCTCTGTGCAGTTGTGGATGTTTCGAGGCTGTGTTTATCTTGGCTTTTTTCCTTGCACACATGACCTGTGAGGTCCCTGAGCAAGAGTGGTTGTGTTTCTTGTGCAGGGCCACTCAGCAAACTGAAAAAGCACATCTGGGAACTCTTAATACTTGTGTAAAGCTCACGTGCCCTCTTTCCCTTCTGTTACTGCAAGGATTTCATGTGGGGGGAACAGAATCAGAAGAGCAGGAGCTGGCTTAAACTGCTTTCTGACCTCTCCGTGCTGTCCTCTCAAAGCAGGTCTGGGTGAACAGGACAGGGCAGAGGGGAAGTGTTATTGGTGTGTCTGCTGTGTCCTGGAGGCTGCTCTCACCCTTGGTTTGAATAAGTTTGCAGATTGAGAAACTGGGGGTTTTCCCCAGTTTCATGGCTGTTCCCAAAGGCAAGTGTTGATTCTACATAAGTCTGGGGACAATAGACATTTGCTCCAGCTGAAGTGACAGGGAGTGTTGTTGTGTACAGATAAAGACAGGACTGTTGTTCTAGTTACTCCATGTATGATTATAGTTGGTTTATAAAATATGACTGCTAATGCTATACAGTAAAAGCCCTAGTTCATTCACCAATAACATTCTAAACTTGGATTTTTAAAAAAATTCTTTTGTCATTGTTTGGAGGATTTCACTGTATTTTTATATATGTGAGACTCCTTCTTGACCCACTCAACTTGAGTTTTCCTTTACCAGGGAAATATGCTTCTGAAATTCGCAGCTAAAGCAGGGCTCCAGGAGCTAAAGCTTTAAGAATCATCCTGGATGGCATAATCCCCCCAACAGGTATGGGAGTCATTGGGGAAGTCCTTTGTGTGTTTGCTTTATTTCGTTTCCCTTCCCTTTTTTTTTGTTTCAAATTAACATTAAGTATTGACTTCTGTGCATTGTTGTTAGAAAAGTCTTAATTTGATCGAGTATTTTAATAAACAGAATCCCTGAAAGTAACAGCTTCATTCACGATGAAGTGTTCTCAGGTTCTGACATTAAGAGAAGCCAGCGATAAAAGCCCTCTCCCTGCAGGGTTCTTCTCCAGCTGGACCAGTTTTTCCAAAGGATTTTTATTTTTTTTTTTTAATTTATATTTGGCTTGAATTTGTGACATTCTTCTTGAGGGCTTCGTGGGTTTTTCCTTTTTTCGTTTTCCTCTCTATCTCTGCTTCTAACAGAAGAGAAGTAATTCTCAGAAATGTGATAACTTTGATTACTTGATTTTCAGAGATTTCTAGCTCCCAGTGTTGCTTAAATTTCCTATAGAGGAGACTCCATTATTCTGTATTTTAGTGGGCTTCAGACACACCTTCATGTCTTGGGTAGGCTGGGAGGGGACAGGTCAGATGTACAAGACAGAGTTTTAAAAAAGAACTTACCAAGGAGATTGTCTGGGTGATTTGTAGTTGGATTTTTGAAAGATCTCCTCCATGGCTCAGAAGGGACAGATACTAATGCATGCTTGAGTTTTCACGTTCACTGATTTTCAGAAACTCTGGGGGAACACTTTTCAAATGCTTGAATTCAGGACTGTAGCCCTTGCTGTGCTTCATTGGAACTCTTCATCCTGATTCCTCAAATGAGTTTGAAAAAAAGTGTTTATAACATAGGGGTATATGATATTTTCAAATTAAATTAAGCCAGCATTTATAAATATATAAAAGTGTAGGTATCACCTTTTAGTGTCATATTGTAGCTAGTCAAGACCTCTAAAGACAATTTCTAAAACAACATTCTCATTTTAGGGGTAAAAGTGGTAGAGCAAAATACAATAGCTTCTATTTTCCAAGTATCTTTGGACTGTAAAAAGCAGGACTCCAAAGGGAGACTGCAAAGGTCATGGAAACAGTTAAACCACAGTTTAAGACAGTGGTCATGCTCTCCTCATTCTGTTTTTCTAACCTTGTGTTTGCATTTATTTTTTCAACTGCTTTGCTGTAGAATACTTGAGATAAATAATAAGAGGTGTAGTAATGTCCCTGCTGTTAAAACAGTATCAGCAAATAACCTGCGTGAGCCCAATTCTTTCCTTGTAGAGTGTCCTAGGTCCAGAGCATTGCAAGTTTGTGCAACTGTGTGACTCAACAGCAGTTTGTATTTCAATGCACCTAGAAAGATGGAAACTACATCTGAGACAAGATCCTCTTTGAACCTGAAAACAACAATTTTCCCTTCCTTTGGGAATGTCTGCAATTTAAGTAAAGAAAGCAGATGCAAAGTGCTCTGATGACCAGCAGTTGAATAAGTAAACAAAAAAAAAAATCAGATAGAAGGATGCTGTGCTTCTCGCAGCCATGATAGAAGTCAATTTTGGAGGTTGCATTGGGCTTTAAATAGTTTTTTTAACTACTTGCGCTATTGAGAGGCTGTTGTAGTGTGAAAGAGGAAAATAGAGAACCGTTCTGACAGCAGCAAACCTAAATAAATAGCTGCCGTACTGTGGGCCAGTATTACCTATTTGGTGCTTCCAGTAGCTTCTTGAAAAAGCGGAGAAGGGAAACAAAATACTGTATGATTTGCGTAGGCTTTGGGACCAGGCAGATCCATTGGGACCAGGGAGTTCACTGTGACTATTTATAGGAAAGAGCCTGTTTTACAGCTCTAGGGGGTGTAGGGGATGCTCTGTCAACACCTGTGAGAAATAGGTCCCTGCTACAAGGAACTTAAAGAATCGTAGCATCATGATGTTTTGGTCAAGACCTAGTATGACAAACAGGATGTGCAGATGAAGTTAACCACATATGAATGGGTAGTTGGGAAGTAAAAGGTGGAAGTAATGGTTAGTGAAGTGACCAGGAAGGCAGAAAGGTATTGGATTTCCTGAGCAAATCATGTGGTGATCGTGAAAAAGTAAGTTCTTCTGGTTTCACTGACTTCCTGCGTGCCTCCCAGAAGAACCAAGCTTTCAGAAGGAGTGTAAGTAAAACTTGGGAGACTCTGCTCTCCAAGTTAGGAGTAGTCAGGGAGTGGCTTTCCATGCACTTGCTTTAGCACAGGGAATATGGGAAGATTGAGTTGGCATCATTTGGCATATAATATATAGGAGCTATGTGAGAAGTAGGAATCAATGAAATTTTGCAAGTATTGCAATGAACAATTGTGTGTCTACGAGCAGCGTTACTAATATGCCTGGAGAACATAAAGAACAATTCTGCAATCAGTGTTCTGTAGCTCCAGTAATCAAGGAATGCCAAAAATTAGAAATGAAAAGTCTTATTAGTTTTCATCTCCCCCTATAAAGGGATGTTTCCTTTATTATGTATGACACTAATTAGCTTGCTTGCAAGGGGAGGAAGTATGGAACAGAAGAGATTTAAAGTAGTGATGGAGAGACCAGAGCTGGGAGGATGAGACTGCAACAAGGGATTATCAGGACTGAGAGCAATGGCTTAGTACTTTCTACCTCCAAAACATTGCATAGATATTAAGCAATTAATCTGCACAAATGAGCCATGAAAACAATCAGTGGTTTTGTTGAAGTCCACACACAGTGAAATCATGTTTCAGATTTAGCACTTAATGTTCCCAGTCTTATGGCTTAGACAGGAGAGTGAGTTTGAGATTTCAAAGAGCTGCTGACTCTAGGTGAGTATCCAAGACCACCATGACATTGCCCAGGGGTGTATGACTGGAAGATGCTCTCATAGATTTAAAGGCAGCAAGGGCTGCCTACTCTGATGCATAACATAAGCTATACAACTTCACTGGTGATTCCTTTTAAAGTTCTGTTGCTTGTGATTGCTCTGAAGTACACCTTTTGAAAAGAAGGATTTGGGTTTAGTATTCTAAAACATTAATAATTTGCCACATTACTTTAAAATGTGTTCCAGTAGTTAGTTAGCCCTGCCCCCCCCCGCCTTCTTTTAAGTGAAGAGTTACCAGATGAGGGATCTTTAAAGACTGAAATAATTGTTCCTTTCTACATGGATATGGAGTTGAGTTTTGCTGCACCTCTGCTGATTGTCTTTTAAGGCCAGAAGTGAAAATACTACATTCTTGAACTTTTTCCAGATCTCTTTTATACAATCCAGAAACATTCTGGGTTCTCCCAGCATTTTTTAAATTATTTTCCAGTTGTTATGCTACGGCTTACACAGCAAATAACAGGTGTGTGTGTTTTCAATTCTGGGATTTGCTCTTGGAGAAAAAATAATTAACACTGGCAGGAGTTTGATTGCATTAATTCACAAAAAGAAACACCCAAATGATAAATCCATAGTGGGAGAACTGCCCATATGTTACAGATTGGCTTAACATGGATGAGGCATTAAATAAACTAAGTCTGAAAAATAAAAACCTTATCAGCTTTATTAGTGTTGAACTCTGTGGCTTCCACTGGGGCTGACACACTTAATTAAAGATGCTCTGGTCTAATTAGGTTGCACATCAAAAATACAAATACAAGTTGGGTTTTTTAAAGACCTGTCTGAGCTCCAATTCCCAATGTTGTGAATATTTATTTTATTCAGTTAGTCTCCATCTAGACCAGCATTGTTAGGTTAGCTAACACAAAAATACAGGTATTGTAGTTTTTAGATTTCTTGCACTGAATGAGACTGGCTCAGATCCTGAATGTCTATATATCTGAGGAAGACAAGTGTGGGCTAGGGAGAAAGGCGACTTTATTTTGAATTTTAAATCATTATCTGATTCTATTTGACTGGCTTAATTCTATTGGTGACTAGCTCATGAAGAAATCCATCGCCTTCATTTGTTTTACTACCTATGGGATTGATTCCCCTGTGGGTCCAGTCCAACCTCTATCGAGGTCAATGAGAAGACTGCCATCGATTTAATAGAAGATGGTTCAGAATCAATGGGAACGCTGTGTGCCAAAATGGAGGAGTGTTCCTTCTTTCTACCACCTTCTGTGCTTTAAAAACTGAATTATTCTTCTATCAAACAGGACAGATCTATCATACCCTGTGGTGTGTTGTCATGATTTTCTCTCTGTGGGCAAGGCTGAGCATGGAAGACTTTGATTCAGCCCCTCTAGTTCCTGTATACGGTTCTTTTTTTCAGATTGATATTTTGTACTAGTTTTTTAAGGTTTTTTTTCTTCTTTTTTAAAAAAAGTAATTTTCCTTAATGCAAATTGCAGCTGCTTCTGACATCAACAGTTTTGTATGCTCTCATGTTCAGTACAGCAGGCCTGGACTTCGCCTCCCATCTACCAGCAAGAACTTTTGCTTCTGGTGATAGCATTTGGCCAATTCCAAATCACTGTGAACATAATGCTTCTATTTCTAATACCTCTCTAACCAGATAATTATATAGCTCAGCCAAACATCTATTGGCTGGGGACAGGTATAAAATGAGAGCATTTCTAAGCCTTTGCATTAATGGAAACCGCAAGCCCATACATAGCCCATCACTGATTTCTGGTGCTGTTTTGGTAGCTCTAAATCTGAAGTGACACCTCCCTCAGTCATAGAAGAGGGTTGAGATCAGCAGCGTGAGGCCTTTGGCTCTTGCTAATTTTACTGTTTGTGAAACCTCAACTTATGTGTTGGGAAATGGACACCTAAAAAGAAATGGTTAGTCACAGTTTTACGTCTGGCTTCTTTTACAAGTGTGAACACAGTAACGTTTCCCAAATATTATCCCTGTCACATCCTATTGTAGCGTTGTTTTGCTTTTCCACATTCAGTGTTGACTTTAATTTCTCTTAGTGACTAGAAAGCACACAGACTTTCTGCCTTGTGCAGTTTGCTGTAGCAGGGTTAGTTACTGGATTAGGATTTTGGAATCATTTAAAACCATTTCTTGGAGAAAGGAGACAGACAATTCTGATTTATTAAGAGTGACTTAGTGTTAAATGGAGTGCAACTCAAATGGCAGGCTGCCTTGAGCTATTTTGGCTTTGTTTCCTGCTTTGCTCATTGTATGTGTGTATTTGTGTGTGTGCATCCATACAAATTCAAATCTCACCCCAGAGCTGAAGAAAGCAATGCAGTCTCCTCGCTCGACCAGTGATCTACCTAGAGACAGCCAAGGATCATAAGTAGATGTGATGTCTCAGCGGTATAATTATTTTTTTATTAATTTCTGCTGAACAAATCTACAGTAATAACACAAATCCGCAAGCCAGCCTCATATTCTGTGCCCCACAATCGAGAGCAATTCCAGGATCCACATTTTCCATGATCTGCTTGAGTGAGGAGACAAATACAGTTGCAATAGCAACTCGAAGGCAGCCGTGAGCAGAGGAGAGATGAATTGCTACGAGGACCATTTCTGTGGAGGCACTGGTTAGCTACATCTGGGTCTGGCCCAGACACAGCAGCCCTGACAAACAGCAAGGGGTACCGGTGTGGATAGGTGGTGCGACCTGCCGACGGGTTTGCCATTGCTGCTGCTAAGACCTTTTTTTCTTGTAGACCAGGCTACTAATTTTATTTTTCTTACACTGGATAGCATTGAATGTCATGCATCTCTAATCTGTGGTGTGATTTGCTGCTTTTCTCAGTGCACTGCTTTCTTGAGGCTCTTGAGGGAGGAAAGGTTTGATGCATAAATTGTGAGCCATGACAGAAAACGTGGCCTTGTATGTTTTACTATTAGTATCAGCCATCTCAGGATGGAGTGGCAGCTTTATCAGTGAATATCCAGCAATTTTTTTCAGATGAAGTTAGACATTTAGGAATAGATGCACCTCTTTCTACTTTCTGAACATACATTTTGTTATGACACGTTACGGAGCTCATTTTAAACCCTGCTTCAGGGCAAAAATATTTATGGCACACTTTAAATAAAACATATTATGTGTTTTGTACAAACATATGTATCATTGTCCCCCTAGCTGGAGCTGATATAATTTCTGACACCAAGTGCTATACCTCATGCAAAATTCATGACATGTCATTGCATAAGAATGAATGTGTTCCTTTAAAATACAGGCTTTCCAGCCTGATAACCACTTAGCTTGCAGTTTCAGGAACCAAAATCCTGCCTTGCTGTGACTGACTGAGTGAAACACGGTGTCAGTGACTGGCAGCCTCAGATTCTAGGTGGTAGGTTGATCGTGGCTTACTCCTGCAGATGGTCTTTACGTCTAAATCAATGGTATTTGTGGGTCTATATTCAACATAAATCATCCCTTAGAGTAGCAATGGGACTGGTCAGTGAATACTTGTCTGACTCATGGGTATATAAGCATTCCCTTGTTAAAAGCTTTCAATACTGAAACCTTTCCATTTCTAATCCTTATTTATAGAGAGGAAAAAAAAATTTCTGTCAACAACATACATGTGGTGGAAAATGGTCATGAAGTCATAATGTACTGCTGCGTGGGTGTTAGATTAAATGGGCATAGATTAATTCTGCTTCATACATAACACCTTGCAAGCACGATGTAAAAGTAGTTCCCAACCTCATGAAAGAACAAAACAACTAAGGGGACACAAGGACAGTGGGGGGGGGAAGATAATCCCCAAACCCAAAAACTTCAAGGGGTGGATGGAGAAGAGCTGAGCCTTTGCCTCACACTGGAAAGTGCCTGCTCTGACCTGCTTGTGTCCGAGGGGCGAGAGGCAGCAGCCTCAGCTGGGAGGTGGTGCTGTTTATTCGCATCTCGTGGCTATGGAGCCAAGGAGCAGTGCTTAGGGAGTTCATCTCTGGTCTCTATCAGCTCCTTCGCAGCTTCATCTCTCTGCTGGGGGAGAGGTGATGGAGAGACTCCCCTAGAGGTGACTTAGAGTCTGCAGAAGAACATGACTACTTTTTGAATAGCTGAGGGGCAGATTAAAGCATAGCTTTAACAAGGAAGTATTAGTTAAAAATGGGAAAGTCAAGAACACAAGAGTTTAAAATAAAGGCGCTGTTCTTCAATTGCCCTGGACGAGCTGTGCTGTTCGCAGAGTGTGCGTGGAACTGTGTGATGGCTCTTGAAGAGTCCTGGCACGTGGCCTTCTCCCGGGGAAAGCCGTTTCCCGGTGGCTGGGGTGAAGTCTAGCTGGCACTGTAACACATATGTGATGATTTCCAAGACTGTGTTTTGTAGCACGTCGAAGGCCCGGTAGTGTGACAGCTACTGCCCCTTAAAACCATGCTGGGATGTTGATGAAACGTGGCAAAGCCTATTGAGTCCTATTAGTTACAAAGGTGGAGAGTGTTGTCTCTTATATTAGCGCTAATATCATCTTCGTGTGCAGAAAATCACTGCTCTGACACACCTGGCTCCATCTCCCTGCCATTAAACCGATTAATACAACAAATGGTATTTTATAACAAATACGTGTCACTTCCATGATTTTAACTGGTCTTTTGATTTGTTTCCTATTTTATGTTGTTTAGACAGACTGATTTAGACAGTTAAAAATCCACTTAAGCATGATACATTGTGGGTGCCTGACAGACAATAACATTGATATATATGACTAGATGAATCTCTAATTAGATTTTGGCAGCACTGTCACAGTCAGGGAAAGTTTCCCCAAGTACTCCATTGAAATGATATTTTATGCAACCTCATGTAACAAAGGCCATTTTTAATTAAGCAGGTCCCCTCAAAAGAACGTTAAACTTATGTCCTTTTCTTCAGTGGCCTTTGCCCTTGCAGTATCTGTCTTCTCAAATATACTCTTTGGGTAGCATGACTTAGAGTGTATATTAAAAAAAGTACATAAAGCAGATAAAAATAGGTTAAAAAATAAATGAAGCTTCCCCTGAATGCTATATGTAAAATTAGTTGTAAACATGGAAGCAACAGTTATTTGGTAAATTATTATTGGTATTTATATAGTCAAGGAAAAATGAAATTCAGAACCAGAGAATGATAACATGAAGGTGTAATAATGTCAATATTCTGTAAATCTCAGCTTTTATGAACACTTCAAAGTAACTATAGAACAGAAGAGACTATTAAGCAAAAAGGCAAACCTATTTCCACTAACATCTATCTAAAATACTTCAGGTTAGTTTCAGAGTTGGAGGGAGGCCTCTCAGAGGTCTCTGGGTACTAGTACAGTATAGATGTGAAATAAGATGTACGTACAGCTATGCTGCAGTTAATGGACATGTATAGCTTCTTACTTTCTCCAAAGCTGCAGTGAGTTAGGTGTTAAAATCTGCATCGCTTGACTTACACGTGCCATGGTAGCTGCGGATGAAAGACATAAAAGGGGCAATCAGATTTTCTCTCCTGGATCTGGACTGCTGTTCAGGTTCCATCAGGACTGCAGAGAGCAGATGTGAGCGCAGGATCTGGAGTGCTAACCTGGGAATATCTAACCGGCCCACTGGCACGCAAGTTAAATAAAAGCTTTCCCTGTGGATGTTTACAGCTTAGAGAAAAACAAACAATAAATGTACTATCCCTGTATCCTAGCATTTAATGAGTAAAGATCTATTTATTCTGAAGTACATATTAAGAAATCTCTAATGATACTGGTTAGAGGGGTGTGTGTGTGTATTGCTATACATCAAGAAGAAAGAGTTGAGGAGAGTGGCACTTTAGGAGGGGCCAGAATGTCCAGAGTATGTTGAATGTTTTCCAATCCCATCCATTTCAATGGGAGCAGAGCATTTTTTTTTTTTTATCCTATAGAGATGAATCCTCTAATTAGCAAAACAAGGGCTGTTGGACAGTCATTGATGTCTGTAGCAATTTTGCCATTAATTGCAGGAAGTGCAGTATTTGACCTAGTCTAGTCAGTCCATCTGTACGTATCACTAAGGAGGTCAGTCTCTGGGTTTGCCTATACAAAGAGGTTAGCGTGGCAATTTCAGGTGTGAAGGCAGAATATATCACACTGATGTCCTGTGTGGACATGTGCAATGCCCGTTAAAGCAAGTGTTAAGCTATGGCTTATTTTCATATGAAAATAATACACTGAGAATCATAGACTGGTTTGGGTTGGAAGGGACCTTTAAAGGTCATCTAGTTCCAACCCACTGCCATGGGCAGGCACACCCTACACCAGCTCCGGTTGCCTAAAGCCCCATCCAACCTGGCCTTGGACACTGCCAGGGATCCAGGGGCAGCCACAGCTTCTCGGGGCACCCTGTGCCAGGGCCTCACTGTCCTGACAGGGAAGAATTTCTTCTTAATGTCCAATCTAAATCTCCCCTCCTTCAGCTTAAAGCCATCATTGGGAATTTACTGTTCCCATTACATCTGTATTAATTCCAAAAGTGTATGGCACCTGCAACATTTGATAAGATTTGCTCCTCTCCCATGCCAGTGAGCAGTTCTGTATAAAACTATCCTTTGCATGGATTTTTGAGGAACTGGTGCGTACTAAACCAAAAGTCATGTTAATTTCATTGCCGAAACAAATTCTATGAACCTTTGAACATGTTGTGATTAACTGAACTCAAATACTAAACACCGCAGAACTGTAAGAAAATGGGAATTATTGAATTTTGGGTGTTGTTTTTTTTTCCCTCACATACTATTTTTTCCTAGTTGCAAATTTATTTGAAGGGATTATAGTGCGTGACTACTCATTTTTGAAGGCATTTTGGCTAGTATTTGGTGATATTTTCTCAGCAACTTTGAGCAGAGGAAGATAACTTTACTTGTCTCTGCTCTACCCTGTGATTTGTGAGGAGGACTTGGTTAAGATCAGGTTATAATACCCAAGCAAATAGAAGCTTTCCATGCATGATCTGTAAGCAGAACACTTAACACCTACTAGCTTAATGCTGTCATGGTAAGCCTTGTCAGGAAAAAATACACCCTCCAGTGCAGTTTCAGGTGACCATTTCTGGGATGTTCAGCTAATGTTCTAGTCACCCCTCTCTGTCTCCTCCTTGAGCTCTAAATTTATTTGCTTAGGCATTTAAGTCCTGTTTTTGAGCAGGACCATATTTTTCCTCAATAACCCCAATTTGCCATCAACAGTAGATCTGATATCTTCTCTATTGATGAAAAAGATAGGAGACCATTAGCATTGATACTATTTATATTGTGCTAATGAGTTTTAACCCTCTCACTGAGCAGAGCTGATGTCTTAAAATAATGACTGGGCAATAAATTTTTACCGGGACAGGTGTATAAACAGTACCCAAAAGAGAGTGCTGCTCAGGGTCAGACCATGACAAGAATGGTGTCCCAGATTATAGTGCAAGGTGAAACTGTTTCATTTGCTGGTAAGACCTGATGACACATGGTTTTAGCTTTAGCCACCAAGGCTTATTTGCTATCATTAACAAGATCCACATATATCTAATACTCAGACCTGTCTGAATCAGAGTAATCTCAACTTCTGTTTTCAAAACTATTCATCTGAAGAGGGAAGGAGTGTCCCTACCAATCATTGCTTTGGTGGGAACCAAAGCTGCACCCAGAACAACCCTGATCTTGCAGTGATTGGTATAGGACTGGCAGTACAGGACAGCATAGCCAACTTGTGCTGCTTGAGTGTGCTGCCCTACTGTTATACTGAGTATTGAGTTATTTTGTTTGTTTCCAGCAGTAGAGATGTTCCATAACACATTCATAAATATTTTTTCCACTAGAAAATTATAAACCGAAACCAAATGTTGTATTTTCCGTTGTTTCTGTTTTCAGCTCCGCGCTGTAGTTTTCTTACTACAAAAAGTCAGGGTTTGTTTTTATTATTTTAAAAATGTCCACACTTAGCCACCTGATACCACATTGCAACAGCTACTTTCTAAGATATCACACTAAGATATTTTCCAACAAATGAATAAAGTTTATAGAGCAGAAGGTGGAGAGTGGGTCAGGTTAATCAAATATAAAACATCATGTTAAAGTCATGATTTAAAGTATGAACATAAAGTAAGATCATTTTGACTGAAGTAGTTCATCACCTGCTTAAATCAGAAACCAAACTTCAGTTAGATTTCTGTACCTGGATAATACTATGCTGGTGTTTCTGAAATTTGTGCTACATGGATGTGGGAGATGATGCACATTCAGCAGATACACATTTTGAGTTCTGTAGTCAAATAGGAGCTCTTACAACCTTGCTAACAATAGCTTTCAGTGTGATACAATCAAAACATGGTATGATTTTGCTGAAGATAGCTGCGTTGTTGTAAAGGCTGTATGTTTGAATGGTAGTCTTAAATACCTGTACTGCACATGCTTTTCTCCCTCAGGACACTCGGCTTGTGAGATAATGTATACAGTACTTCAGAATGTAATAAAACACTCGTCAGCTGTCACACGTAGAACTGACCTACCCCGTGTTCTGGTGTCGATTTATGCTATCTGATTTAGAGAGGCAATTACAAATCTCAAGCCGGCACTCTAATAGGTTCAGTCTGTCCTTAGTTATCGTAGTGCCAGAGATAGTCCACCAATGGAAAAGGTGTCAGTTTGGCAAAATACGTAGTTTGCCTCTTGGAAGCTGTAGTGCTTGTATATCCTTCCAGATATCTTTTTTGTTTGCTCTGTTATCGTTGTACAATAGTGAGCATCACATGACCGGTGTTTGATTTGGTTATAATGTTTTCTTTCTTCTGGTTAAACTGTAGAGACAAGTGACTGTTCAGTCCAAGGTCTTGGGTTTTAAATGAACAGCTAGCTGTTCCTTCATTCATCACTTTGCACCTAAATGACAAACCATGAGCGTTAAAAAGGAAGGTAACACGAGGGTTTTGGTCAGCAAATAGGGACATACTTTAATTTGTAGCTTTGTGAAGAGTTCTTGGCTGTTATAGAATACGTTTTACCCAATGATTCAAAACAATTTACAAATACTTCTTAGCACTTTTGTGCACCAAGGAGTTGTTACTTTCCCATCTTGCAAATGGGTATACAGAAGAACAGAACGTGGAAAGGGCTGAGTAGCTTTATCACTTCTGGAGGGTATCCCTGCGGCAGGCAGCTGCTACACCCGACAAGTGCCAGGGTGTTCGTGTTTACGTCAGAAACCTGTGTAAAGACCCTGACTCCTCAGCTTCATTTTGTGGTTTACTTTTAAGCGGGAATGTGAGTGGAGGCATTGGTGATGAGCAAAACAGGTCTGTTCTAAGCACCTTGAGGTGGAAAGGCAGAGCCAAGAAAATGAGGGATATTTAAAATGATCTTGCTGTCCTTAATTCTCTCTTCCCATTGCAGACTGATTATTTTTTTTTTCCTTTTCAGAAGAAAATTATCTTTAGGGGCAATCAGAAAGAAGAGAAAGAACAGGCAGAGTACAGCTGTTTTCTCCACAGACGACTGTCCTGGGGTAGGTACAGGGGCAAAAGAAGAGCAATAAGGCCTATCCTTATGGTTGGCAAGTGTTGCCACTGCCGTGGTCAGCGGACATTTTCCATGTGTGTACGTGAGGGCAGCAAGGATCCTACAGCTTGTTTTTCTTCTGTGTGCAGCATAGCACGTTGGCCTAGATTTTATTGCTGTGACCTGAACTCATCTTTGTACCATAGGGGAAATACTTGCAGTGCTTTACAGATCTCAGAGACAGTCTCATTTTCTCAGCACAGAGCTAATATATCAAGCTAATTTACTGCCGTGGTGTGTTGCAAAGCCTATATAATATTGAGTAAACATTGTTGGCTTATACATTAACTGTAACTAAAACCCTGTGCAAACTGTATTCTGGCTACAGGATTTTCCTTGAAGGAGTGACTAAGAAAAGAAGGGTAGACGGTGTATTGGTTTTTTTTTTTCTTTTCTTTTTCATATTGAGGAAACATTACTCTTAAACCTGGCAATTCTTTTAATTCTAGGTCAATTGGCAGGCATGGGTAGGAGCTTTCTGTGTGGATCCCTCAAATGACTCCTTTTCTTTGTCAGGATCCCTTAGCAGTGTTTAATCTGGTTTCATTTTCCTATCTGGTTGAAGAAAATAACAAGAAAATAAGAATCTAGATGACTGTCTGCTCTGGAAAGTTAGTAGAAATGCTATGCCTTTGTATGGATAAGGATTATAAAGTTTTGAATGATCTTCTAAAAAAGGAAACCAGATATTTAGTTCTTTGAATTTATGTGGGTTTCCTTATCTGAGTGTAGCATGCTTTACCAGCAGTAATTAGAAAACAAAGCAACTCATGTAAGTAATATCCTTTGGAAGGGAGGCATGATACCACCAAGACATTATTTCATTTGGTGAAAAGACATACTGGTATTTGTTGGTATACAGGTTAAAACCAGTGAAATTTGATTAAAAAAAAGTTGAGTTCATTTGCTATGGTTCTCAGTGACCCTGCTGTATCGAACAGACTGAAGTTGTAGATTTTAAGTAACTAGCCCAGTATCAGACTAAAAAGCAAAGGAGCAATGCAGGAATTAGTAATCCTGATTCGCAGAGCCCAAGCTGGCTGAGAATACTTTCTGAATGCAAGCTGCAAAAATCATACTCTTATCCATTAGAGCAGCAGTGCACAACTGCCAAACTCCTCAAGCAGTGAGTGAAGGGTTCCACTGAAGGTATTGATTTGATACCATAAAAGTCTGACTGTGCCCCGTCCTGTCAGTATCTGAACAAAGCTCGTGTTTGGATTCTCGTTTGAGGATTGTTCAGATACTTTGTGACTACTGAAGTAGTAAGGCACTGTTGAGAGAAAACAGCAGTGGAATGAGTATGGCAGGAAACTCCTAAATCCAGTCTATCAGAAGAGGCGATAGAAACACCATTGCTTTGGAAATTTAAGTGTAGACTGGTTACTCTTGTAGAAAGTGTCCTCAAGGGAATCTGTCCTAGAAAGATGTGGGCAAAAGCATTTTTCTGTGTGCAATTCCTATGAAACTTTTTCCCCCAGTGTGTACATTTCTATTATTTACAGTAACCATATGTTCTAGTTTTACTGGGACTTTCCCAGTTTCTAATGCGATACTGTCCCAGTGTCCTGGGGGCATGAAATAACATTAATCAAAAAATGTAAGGGCTTTATTTGTATTCAGGGCACATTGCTCTACTGAGTAAAATTCATTCTGGCTTAACTGTGAATAAACTTTCCAGGGGATGAGTGTTAATCTTACTGAATGGTGGTAGGAATGAAAAGCAAAACAGCATCAGAGCTGTTGTTTTGCTCGAAGTGAATATTAATGTCACCTATTCTGTATTTTGTGATAAACTCAGTGCATTACTGGAAAAAATTCTCTCCCATGAGAAAGAGCCAAATAAGATATATTCTGGCAACAGGGACATCAGAGTTTATTCTTGAAAAACAATCCCATGTGTCTTCTACAGGAGTCTGGTGACCCCAAAGTGAGTCACTAAGAGACATCCCCTTCTTTTGTTTCTAAAATTGAATTGTTTTTAATCACATTAGTTTTCTACTACATGGGGACAAAATTTTAGTGGAAGGAATACTTACAAACTTTTCCTCTCAACTCACATTCCTTTATGTCTTCTTCATAGGAATTTACCTCTGCTGAGGCCTGATTTGAAAGTGTCACAGTCTGTACAATATGGGCTGTGATGCTTTTTGAATTTGCCACAAAACACAAAGGATCATTACTTGATGTTTTTCTTGCACTAGTAGGTAGGGAGAGAGGGAAGCAGCCTCTGGATTGTTTTCTGTTTGTTCTTCAAAGAAAGCCAATTGAATCACCTTCTTGTGGTGTGGTTTTTTTTTTTTTTTATCAAGTACAGTCAAGAAAAGATTCCTTCATGGTGGATGAGTAAACAGATTACACTGAATCTTATTTTTACTTCTTTTTGAGATATAAATTAGACTCGGACATGAATTTTGGTTTTTTTTGTGTACTACTAAATTTTCTGATTGAGCTGAAGGTCAGACTTCTACAGCGGATTGAGAGTCATTTCTGTTCTTGCCTAAACCAGGAAGAAATGGACACTATAGGTCTGATCTAAACCTCAGTGAGGGCAATGGAAACACTGCCGTTGGCTTGAGGTTTGGATCAGGCGCCTGTTAGAGATTCTGTTTTCATATATGTAAGCAAAATCCTGGAAGAAAATTATCTGTTAGTTTCAGATTTCGTTACAAACTTGAAATTTATACCAGTCTTTTTAGATTTTGCTTTTGGGAACTCTTATTATAGTGTAAGAAGACTATAGATAATGTTTGAATTGTACAGACGACACTAAAAACAAATACTGTACTTGCCAGCAAGGAAAGGACTACAAAGGAGCTCGTTACTTGCAGCTGTGAGTCCGTTATATTCTTCACTGAGATTGCTGAATTTCAGAGATCTGCTTTCCCAGTGCTTGGGAATCTAAAATCTCCTATGGTTTTCTAACATTTTTAGTAAGTTCATGATTGGATTCAAGTATTAGTTATAATTTTCTTGCAGTAGAGAATATTCATGCTTAACGGTTCACCCATATGTCTCAAAATCCTTAATGGGTTTAAAAGGTCCTCCGAGAAGCAAAGTCACGCAGTGATGGAACCGGAGCATAACCCCACTTTCTTTTTCCCTGTCTTTGAGTTCACTCATTCAGCCACCATTCTTCTCATCTTTTTATGATCAGCTAACAACCTTTTTCAATGCCAATTGGATTTTTCAGATAAAGCCACTAATTTTGATTGTACAATAGAAATCAGCTTTCAACGGTATTTCAATTAACCTTGCTATTAAAGAAATTGCTTTTTGCCAATACTCAATGGTTGGTTGACATTCAGAGAACACATGATTCCTTTAATATAATCTGTATTGAAAGAACAACCTGCATTTGTTGTCTTTGAACTAGTTTTTTGTAGTTTGAGTAGTTTTCAATATAGCTGACATGAAGCAGACTGGAAACAAATACACAAAGTATTTTGAATTCAAAGCTTTCAAACATTCAGTCCTGTGTTCTGTTCCATTTGGGCATATATCATGTGTATTGCATGCCTTTCTTTTGTAGATGATGTAAGTTATTTATTTCACCTGCTGCTGAAAATAATACACGTGTCTAAAGATGCAGGAAAGCACTGTAAGTCTTCATTGATGGCTCTAATCCATTATTGCTGGTGAAGGTCTCGATAGGCAGACTTGGAAAACTTCACGTTCCTGCATGTAATTCTGGTCTGGTGCGCGGTACGGGGCTTGATGCTAGTTAGTGTGCTGCCTGTGCTTAGCACAAGGAGGAAATAAACTCTGTTGGAGTCTAGCCAACGGTTTTATGGTTCAGGTGGGGTGGTCCCCAATAAACCCTGGAAAGAGCCACCTGGTGAAGATTTGTTGAAATACCTGTGTAGGGAATCAGGACCCTGTGGTTGTCTGGCAGGAGAGAACTGAGAGTCCTGTTTTTTCCTAAGGCAATGGGAGTTGCCTGTCTTCACCTAAAATGTTGTTCTTGGCTGGCTGAAGGCCAGGTGGCTTTGGAGGAAGCTGGGGTCACACAGCCCTTTGAGGAAGCACTGACTATTTGAGGTTGGGATGTTTTTACAACAGGGTTCCTGCTGTATTGCATTGGTTAGTGCTAACATGTTGAAGAGGAATGAGGAAAGTATAAGGAATCCTACATCTCCTTCTTGGTATAGATTATGCTGCTATACAAGTGAGTTACAAGAAGTCAGTGCCACTAGTGCAAATTCAGGAAAATGATTGTATGGATGAACAAAGCATTTTGGGACAGATCCTGGAATTTTTTTCCCAGCTGGAAAAAGACTTTGGAAGGTAGTGGTGCTGGATTTCCTACTAGAGGATGGCTTTGTAATCACACTGTGAATTCTAATCTTGTCTTAGGATGAGGGATACTTGGAACATACTGAACTCGGAGTTGCAGACTTCATATGGTCACTTCACCGTGCCCATCTTTGTCTTCAGCATAGCATGAATCAGCCTTGGTTTTTAAGTAGAGGTTTTGTTTAGTTGAATATCTAGGGCTAAACTGCCCAACATGCCCATATTCTGCTGTTTCAATGGCTTTTTGACAGGCATTTTAAGTATCCATATTTGCTTTTGAACAAAAGTAAGCACATAGGGACTGATGTTAGACATTAACACGTAAGCCTGTATTTGTAAGGAACTTGTAACAGGGTTCAGTCTGTGGATGACCCTACAAAGATTGCATGTATGGGAATGGAAAAAATGCATATGGAAATCATGCACATTTTGCCTGTGAACTTGTTCATGCAGGAATCTGATAATCTGGCTCCAGACACTGTTCAAGGGATTTCTAGTTGGCATCTGGCTAAGTGGAGTTTATCAGTTGTGCTCAAAGCAGCCCAGTCTGCTTTTAAAATGTCATTGTTTGTTTTCAGACAAAAAGTCAAATCCTCCGCTTCCAATTTGCTTCTTCATTCCTGAAGACCCTGAAGGTTAAAAACATCCCGATCAGAAGTGGGCTTTTCTGCTTTTTATGTCTTTAAGTGAAATCTGAGCCAAACGACCTTGCCAGTGTTTGAGAACTCGAATTAACTGAGAAGTAAAGACCAATCTGAAATTACAGCAGATGATAGAGTAGAGCACTAAATAAGAATATAATAAAATAACAAAAAAGAGACAGCCAAGTTGTCAGCAGCATAACAGTATTTTAGATAATCCCCTCTGGGCCGTTTCTTAACAGCAACCAGTTGTGTTTATCCGAAGATTAGTGCAGAGACTTTTGATTTTACAGTGCATGTTCCCCATTTACTTTTTAAATGATGTTTATATACTTTTATACATATCACTTAGTATTCCATGTGAGGCAAATAATACCACATTGCTTTAGGTTTTATTGGCAATGCGTTTAATGTTTGGGATGGGGTCTGTAGTAAAGAGAAAGCAAAATTATTTGGTCCTGTAGGCTGTTTAAATGAGGATTAGAGCCAAATGTTTGGGTCCCAGGAAATTGGCCAAGCCTGGATACGCACAATGTCAACTTGCACGTACAGTACATAGTTTAATATTTTATCATGAGTCTTTTTTTTTTTTTAAAGTTCAGCTTTGCTCGCAAGACAAGAAATCAGCTGACTCAGTTAAAAATAAAAATCTTCCTTTGGCTTAATGTGACAGTAGAGTTTTGCCCAAATAGGAGTACAGATCTACCGTGCTAGAAAAAGGGAGATGGGGAATTGTAAGAATATGGCTTTCACAATGCTACCCAGTGCTGTTCCAAAAAGGAGAAAAGGATTTGCCAGCAATTGCAAACAGAGGGTTTGGTTTCTGCTTGCTTTTAAGAGATTTCTCTCATTTTAATAAATGTTTGAATAAAAATGTTAGAAATGAGCTGTCAAAAAGGATTATTGTTTTTGCATCTGATTTAACCTCGTTTAAACAGGAAAGTTGCATTAAAACAGTGGAAATCCTGAAATAAGAGTGGCTTTATCTGGACTCCTTTACTGGATCAAATCCTTGATCAATTGGAAACAGGTGTAAGTTAAAATGAAGCAGGAGTGTTCACACTGAGATTGGCCCTGGTTTAATGAAATTGATTTTCAGATCAATTTAAATTGAGCTGATGCAATTTGCCCTGTTATTTAAATTAGGCCTGCAGGAGTAGTCTTGGAATGAGGGGACCATACACAATATGAGCAAGAGTATCTGAATCAGGACTGTTATTATTATTTACAGGAATCTACTTTTCAATGAATTACTTTTTTTTTTTTTCAAATTAGGGGGTAGCAGCCATAATAGGCCACTGGTGGTGGCTCCATTGATAATTATACCATTTTTCTCCTTTTCATAATTGTCCTAGTATGAACTGTGCTATTTTAGCAGAAAGTGTTAATTATTTTATCAACAATTGGCAGACCCTGCTTCAATTTACTGGTTTCCCTTTAACCAAAACAAAGATTACAGGCCCTGCTCCGCAGCTCAGCTGCTGAATCTTTACTAAGAAACTTGGGAACCCCTTTCTCATGAAACACTGTGTAAAGCTTTAAGCACTCTTTGAAGCTGAGTTGTATTAAATGATAGACAAAAAAAAGCCCTCTGAAGAATTGGTGCTTAATTACAACTTAATTAGCATAATTATGCATGCTAATAGCATCTCAAATGAATAGCAGTTGTCAGGAGGTTGGGACCATCTGTAAGAGTGTCGGATTAATACATCATTTTTTATTTCTAACAACGCTGTAACTCTTTCTCTGAAAGTGATTTTCATTAATCAAGTTCATTTTTATTATATAGAAAATTTGGCATTTTTCATTATGGGCCATTATCCGTTTCCCCATGCAGTCCTAATACAATACTAATGAGACCCCATGTGGCTACTCCACACTGACAATGGTAGTACAGGTGTATTATTATAATTGTTACAAACAGCACATTGTACCTCAGGACTAGTAGAGTTCTAATCTCAAGGTATCAGGGTTTCCACTTGGTACCTTCCCTTGGGTCCAGTACACTTTCCAGAGCTTTATGAAAAACATACATGTTTGTGGTTATGAGGAAGCAGATTTAAAGAGATAGAAGCGTGTTTGTTTTAGAGCTGGAAAACTTCGAAGTTCTGTAAGCTGCTTTGGAGATTTTTCTTTTACTGTCTCTGCTAAGCTTTGAGCTTAAAATAAATTGCTTGCTCCAAAGAGCTGCTGAGGGGAGCAGCAATGATGCAGTGGATGCTCTAAAAGCATTGGTATTTACTTAAGAATTTGTGCCTGTGAGATCAAATTCCAGAAGTACTATTCACTATAACACTTAGTAAAAGAAGGGTAGTGGAAAACTGGCCCTGGGTATCTGAACGTCTGCAGAAGAAATGTATGCAGCCAAGTAGCCAGGTTCTAGGGGTACGAGGCTTCTACATGAGCACGGAAAGTGGCTTTTGAAAGTTTAGAACATCTTTTGCTTTTAATCAATTGGCCAGCCTCTGCTGTCAGACATGCTGCTGGAAATCCAGAGCACGATGATTTAAGTCTATGGACTTAGTTCAGATTTACAGTGCAGCAGATTAGTGCATAGCTGACCTTAACGCTTGTGTTTTAGCTTTAACTAATTGGTTAATGTTTGCTTTGTAAAGTCAAAAAGCCCTGTGTAAGCTCTAAGGATTATTTTTATTTAGTGGCACGTTGGTATATTTATGCCTAATGTTTGTATTTAATTCTTTTTTTCTCTGAACGTGCTGTGGTTTTTTTCAGATGAGATTTTTCCCAAGGGATTTCTCCTCTTACTTTCCCTAAATAGCCTCCTGAAAACTAAAGGCCATCCAGTAAATTTTGATTGCCTTTGGTGGCCTGATGATAGAATGAATGGAGCTGTTTTGGAAATGCATTTTTAAGGAGCGAGAGTGAAAGGGAGAGGAGAGGATGACAATCAACAAAGCGGTTGTGCCCGTATTTATCAGGCTGCCAGTGGGAGCTGCACAGTTCAGCCTGCACTTCTAATCAACCCTAAACAAAAGAACATTGAAAATAGCTCAACTGACACAGTCCTCATCATAACTCAGGACTCAGTGGCAGGCACCAGTAAATACTGCTCTCCTGTTGTTGGTTGTGAATATATTTCTGCATATAAACCTCTCTTCAACATTTACTGGGGTTAGGCATCTCCATGGAACAACCCCATCGCCTTTTCCCCCCACTGTTCAATCAATCTAGACTGGAGACAAATACCCTGTGGCTTAGGAACAGGTGGAGGTTGAGAAAATAGGGCCTGCCCGGGACTGAATGAAGACTGCATGTAAATTAACAGTGTTAATATGTAAAACAAAAGCTCAGCAGAGGCACTTTGTCCTGGTGTGCAGCTACTCAAAATGTGATACGGACCCTGGGTAAAATATCAGCAGCACGCCAAGATTAAACCTCCCTCCCAACATCTAATGGGCCTGAATGTCATTTTACACTGAAAGTCCAACATAAACAGGCAAGATGGTATTTAAAGAGGGACTGGAAGTCGCTAGGAGAGTACCACAATTTGTGCCTCCAACTGGTTTGCTCCTCTGCAGAGTAGGGCAGGGGAAGTGCTCTGTGGTTCAAGCCGACAGTGTGGCATACAATTGTATTGTCTCTGTCTGCTAACTCATTATCTGGGGTGTCTGGTTATCAAGTTAGCCTAATTTGTTACTTTAAAAATAGAGAGAGATTAATGCACGCGTGGACTGAACACCTTGAAAGCCACTGGTGGTGCCCGCGGGGAGGTCAACTTTAAGCAAGTTAAAATCTGAGGCTGCTCAGAATTGCCCCCCGCCAGTACGTAGGTACGCGTGGGGATCTGACAGCTTACTCCGTCCTGGGATGTGCCTCACTACCGGACACCTTTTGTTCGGGGATTTTAGAGTAGGCTTAATTGTATTGCCTTGGATAATGTTTTCTGATGTCATTAAGCATCTACTGGAGAACTAAGAATAGAACTTCAAAGTAATGTCACCTGTAACATTTGCATTCAGATTTTCTGAAGAGAAACACTAAGTTACTGCAGCCCTTGGATTCTGTAAGTTACATTTAACTCTGAATTCCCTGAGGATGGCAAAAGGTGAAGCTCCTCAAACAAACATACCACTACCACCACCCCCAACTAAATGCTGAAATGTAAAGAAACCAATAAAAATCAACAAGCACGTTTCCTTCTTTTGCTTTGATCTTCCTCAGTGTTGGATTTAATCATGGATTTCTGTGGGAGGAGAGGATGCATATTAAGTTTTAAAGTATAATTGTTCCAGTTTGACTGCTCTGTGCTCAAAACCTTCAGCGCCAGTTGTGTCCTCTGCAGATTTTAAGTACTGTGCCTCTGTGGATCCTTTCGCAGGTCGCTGATCAGCTGGCCAGCACCTGACCACGCAACAGAACCAGAAAGAGTTGCTGCAGCTCAACCTGAAAGAGAGGTTATCAAGTGAAACAGCGCAGCTGTGGCTTTTCAAATGCAGTTGTGATGTTGCTGCAAAAAATTGTAATACAGAATATGTGGGAGTCACTGTATTGTGGGTGATACATCCTACAGAGGACTGTAGATGTGCGGAGGTGGCGAAGCCTGTCTGCAAAGCGATGTGTGCGCTGAAGGGCTCGTGAGCAGCTTGCACAATGTCTGCTTTGATCTTGGGTGATCTCGAGTATCAGGCTGAGGGTGGTCTCGGAGGAGCCGTGGCACCTCGTGCCGTTTGGTTCACTGCAGGGGAGTGCGAGACGTTGCCCTTTCTGGCTGGGAGGATCTCAGTGAGGGAAAGGGGAGTGCCAAGGAACTTGACTGTATCTCGGGGACATATGAGTTGTCTTATTTATCAGCTGGAGTGATTCTTTTCTTTTTTTCNCTAAAAGATCCTGACCCTCAGCTCTAAAAGATAATCCTGGAACAGTTTGTCTCTCTCCTTTTTCTGTGTTTCCTTCTAAGCCTTTGCTCTACTGCTAAATGCAGAGGGATTAATTTTCACTGATAGCACAAAATTTCATGTTGAGGGAAAAGCCATGAGAATGAAAAGCCCGATACTACTGAAATCTTAGATGGCAAAACACCCCTCTGCCTAGGCCTGGTGCAAGGGAGCGGCTTTCTCTGTTGTCATCTGTTCATCTTGCTTGAACTGACTTCTGTATGTGAAATCCAGGGTATGCAATGACTATAGCGGAGAACGGGTGCAAGGATCCAACTGCAATAAAGTGCTGGCACATGGGAGCTGGTTATTAGTTTGCATGAAAAGAATCACAGGGTGGAGGTTATAAGTGGAAGCAAAATATGTGCTGCAGATGGCTGTCTGTTGACATTGCTATGGACAGATTATGCTTTCCAGAGATAAAAGAGTAATCGTAAACTAGATGTCCTGCCAGGGGAGTATATATACTTGAGTAATGGGCTTGGACTATGGGGTTAGTCTCCAAGTTTGTATTAAGTATGTATTTTCAAGAAATTTGTGGATTCTCAGATTCAGTATTTAGTTCATCATGAGAATAGCTCCAGCCCATGAAGCTTGGGCCTGAATCCAAACTTTCGCCAGATTTAGCTGATTTGGAAACTAGTGTTTCCATTTCAAGCTGGAGTTGTGTTGATGGTAACGATTCTTAAACAAAGCAAGAAATGAAGCCCCAAAGACCCCTGAGTTGTGCAAGCTCCCAGCCTCCGAGAGGACTTTTCTACGCTCCTCTCTGTGGGCACCCTGTAGTTAGGTGCTGAGGCATACGGTGTGTCTGAGTACCGGGCTGGTAGGGCCAGACACACATAGTGAGCAGAATGCGTGTGAGTGTGCTATTTCAAGCTGGTAATATAACTTGCTAGTCGTTGGCTCAAGAGATCTTCCCAGGCAAAGGGATCGATAACAACCTTTCTCTGTTTTGCTCTATTCTGCTTCAGCATCTGTTCTGAGCTTTTCTCATGTTATGATATTGAGTACAGGAGTCCCTAAAATGTGGCTTTTGGGCTAAAACCCACTGATTCTGTGATTCTGTACGATGTCCGATGCAATATTTGTCTGGCAATAGTGGTGGGATTTTGCCAACAGATCCCTAATACCTCCTTGGAGGTTAGAAACATGTTGCTGAAGTATTTGAGTGCATTTGCAAGGGTTCCCCATGGCTGGGGAGAAGCACACTTGTTGGGCTCTAATGAAAGACCTGTTAGTTGAGTGGGTAACAGCATTCTTATTAATGCATAAAACTTCCATTGTTTCTTAATTTACTTGAAAGGGTTGTTTAGACCCTTAATTGCCCCATAACAATATAGTGATAGTAAGTTAGATTTCAATCAACGTACTCATGAATTGCCAGTATTTTAGCAATAAATTGCTAGCTAATAAACTTGTAGCTTCCTTTGCAAATGCCAGCTAAAGGCCTAAACATTCCTCGCAGAGTTAATTGCACATTTAGTGCTCATGTAATTTTGAATTAATTACATGCCAAATGGATTTATGTTTTATGTACTTAATAAACCTTGGTGAGTGCCCTTTTAACAATCAGTTGGTATTTAGGATCCTATTTGTGTTAAAAAGAATGACTTATAACACTGGGTCATGGTGTTTCCACTCCATGCTTACGTGTGCGGTGGTTTGTACGGGATTCAGGACCAGAAGCTGCAGAATTAAACGAGTGCAGGTGTGAATCCAGTGGAGGCTCGTGAAGGCTTCCCGTATCCCAGCTTGATCCCATAGTCAGGAGATGGAGCCTGTACAGGCTTCTGAGATCCAGAGCCCGCTGGAGGGAGCAGAATAGTTGGTGCTGGCTTTATCTTAGATTTGGGCTGCATCGCAAACATAGAGCAGCTTTGGGAGCAATATGGGGCACTGCGGCAACAGGAAGAACCAGAGCAGCTCCGACACCCTGCTGAAATGGAAGGGAAAATCCGTACCAGACTGCTGATTCGACATCCTTCTGTAAAGTACTATTTTGTCAGCCTCGGACTAGTAACCTGTGAAGAAATCTGCTTTTCTGCCCAGCTAAGTATTTAATACGTGAAATTTAAAAAAAAAGCTTTAAATCTGCCAATGCTAGTAGTGCAGACCTACCTTATACACACAAGAAGCGTGGATGTTTAGGTAACTAGATCGGTAAACTAACTTTCCATGCAAAAATTGCTCCCAGGAGTTGATCTTTTTTAGGTCCTTTTGCTTTTAAAACGTTAGGCATAAAGAAGTTCACTCAAAACCTGATGTATGCGTTGTCCTGAAGTTTTAGGGGCTTTATTTTGGTTTTGACATGCCAGGACCTGGGTGTAATGTGTTTGACCTCATAGCTTTGCTCATACATGCATTTCAGGTTTTTATCTGAGTAACAGCACCCCACTGCTGAGAGATTTTGCAACCTCTAACACGCAAAGGGTAACCTGTAGGCCGCAGGCTTTTAAAAATTTGATTATTGACCTTTATTCATTTTCTCTCTTTCCTCTGCAGATAACGTATAATTCAGTGCATTTTAATATGCAGTGAGTGCTCAGTAATAATATTTCAGGGAGGTATCATTGTCAGGTTGTAGTGATGTTCCAGTGTTCATGTGACAGGAATTCCCCTTCAGAATAGTGCACCGAATAGCAGGCTTTTGCCCTCTTTACGTAGAGATAAAGGCTGAGCAACTTGGGAATACAGAGACAGGTCAGGGTGAAGAGAAAAGGGCAATAATAAAATGAAAAAGCAGTTCCTTAGGGCTTGAAGTGGAGTTCTACATAAAACAGAATTGTATAAGTTCTTCAACTGCTGTGGAAATGTCTGATTTCCCTTGTTGTCAAGAGGTCGGGAAGGCAGGTTTACAAGCACCAGATAACTGATGCAGCAGTATTACCAAAGATGTTCCTTTTTTTCTGTTGCGGGGAATGCCATTCAGATGAAGTGTTACGCTGCCAGACTTAAGGTATCTGAATAACCAAGGCACCTGGAAAAGTGTCCGCTCTTACTTTGCTGGATACTGGAATAACTTAAATATAAATTTACTAACATTGCACTGGAAAAATAGTTGCTGTGCTTTGAAGTGGGTGCCTATTAGACCATGAGGTATTGGTGAGACTGTGATTAAGCAGCAGCATGCCATGTAGCAGTCATTAGTGCGGGATAACAGACCACACCACTGGTTAAGCATCCTGAACGAAGCGAAGGTAGTTGCAAACTGCTAAAATCAATGATCATTTGTTAATGCCAGCTGCAGAGCAAAGCCAGGATGTCAGGTGTTGAGTTTTGAGTTGAAAACCTCCCTGTTTATGTGTGAAACTCCAGCAGATATGAATGGAAGAGGAGACCACATCTTAATGATCTCACAGCATATGTTTTTTATGAAATGGGGAAACTGGGCTTAGACTCCCGTCAGATACAGTCTCCATTACAGCTCCAAGCTCAAACTCACAACCAGGATTGATTTTGCTTGTGCTGTGCAGCATGGAGAAGCAGATGTATCACATATATTAATGAGCAGTTCTGCCCATCAGGGAAGCAATATTACCAAACCCAAATGCTCAAAGAACAGAAGATTGAATGACAACAGTAATAATAAATGTAGAGTTCTGTTTCACTCATATTTCTAAGCGCCTTCCTTAGTTCCCCCCGCTCCCCACCCCGAGTCTCTGTACCCAAGTGAGCTAGAAATTAGGATTCTCTGGAGTTGAGCAGTTGTCTTTAATTAAGTGCCACCTCTTTCAAACTGTGTGACAGTTGCAAAACAGTGGTTCTAGCTTTAGTGCTTTTAAGGCATTTTCCTAGAGGCTTGTTTTGTATTTCACCAAAGTAAAGCTCAGCAGTTAAGAAACTACTGTGCACTAATTTCCAGGACCTTTTCCTACCCTGCTTACTGGTGGGGGCAGGCAGGAGACTTATCTGTCTGCTTATCTCTGTGGAATGCCCTGTGGAAGACCAGCCATCAGGCTCTCCTTACAGTTGTTTTCCTCTGGATGTTGTCCTCAGAGGTGATCATTAACCAGGGAGTCTTCCTCATCCAAAACCCTTTTCTTGCTGAACTTCCAAAGAGGTAGGGTGTTGGTCCCACAGCTGGTGGGCTCTGTTGTCTGTACACTAATCAAAGCGTATTTTAAGCCCAGTGCTACAGGAATTTCTCCAATGCTTATTTGCTGCTCTTGCCAGCTTTATCTTTGCTGTTTACTCTGGTTGTATGGGAAGTGTCTTATAACATTTAAGTCATTTAGATTTGGGACATAGTGATGTCCATCCTAAAGGTTTTTTTCACCTTTTCCCCAAAAATGTGTTGTTTCCAAAGAGAAAAAATCATTTCATACTTTCAGATGGAGGGGGGGGGAAGTTGAAAAATTCTGCCTAGAGTGTGTTTTTTTTTGCGTAATATGGTTCTTGTAGAAATGCTCAAGATATTATTTTGACATTTTCAAGTAAAACTGACTTCCTGATGTGGCTTTCATTAGTATAAAAACAAATCTGAACAAAAAACTCACCCTGAAACCCCTATACTAGAAGAGACAGTTACATAAAATGGCTAAATATTTCCTGTCGTCCCCAAGTAAATTACTTTCTCTTTGTTTCATTCTGAAAAGTGAATCTCCCCAGAACTAATGCTATGACAAAGGTCAAAGAATAAACTAGTACAAAGGGAAATTTAGAGAGATAATAAAAAATGTGGGACAGTCAGTGAGGTGAGGAGATAAACCAAACTGTTCCCTGGATGGCAAAGGTTTTACAAAGGGCTTGCGTTACTTGTGCTGGGGTTATGCATAGAGATTTAAAGAAATCCCTGCCAAATAAACAAGAACACACTAGAGTGTGGACACTGGAGGAAGTTGCAAGTTGTATTAATTATGCTCACTCATGTAAAGATGAGAAAATTTGGGCCAGGCCCTAAAATGTAGAAATTTTTGGTTGATCGTGCAAATAAAGTACATTCTCACCTGGAAGAAGATGCAAGTACTCCTCTCCTCACAGAACTGAGGGGTTTGAGCTGCACTAAACTCATAAAGCGCTGGCTTACTGCCTTTCTTTACCCAAACCCCAAAGACAACAAACCCAGAAGTTTCAGAATCTCCAGTTTAAATTAATTAATGCTGTTTTCCACAGTGGTTCTCGTCATTTTTCTTTTGTTATGTGGACAGTGTCTAAAGGACTGGCTCTTTGGCTGGGCACATCTGTCACAAGTATTGTCTTTCCAGAAAGTCAAATTCTGCTGCCTGGGGAGGGCCGTCACTTTGGTGGAGCTGTGCGTGGTGTTCCCTTGGAAATTAACATAGACGGATTTGCTGTAAGAAGATGACGGAGACAAATCTCTTTCCAGCAGCACGTCTTTGGGTAGGATCATGTGCTACAGCAGCATACACATGACCATGCAATGTCCTGTCCTGTCTGCCCCACCCCCAGCAGACGTAGGCTGTCTGTCACCTTCCTCATCCCCCCAGAAGCAGTTTGGGGGAACGTATGTCTCTGAGCCGCTTGGCAAGCAGAGAAGCAACTTCAGGTGCTGCACTGGAACCCCAGGACCTTGGATGTTTTCTTAATTTCAAGGCCTAATCCCTGCACCCCATGTATGAGCTAAATATCTTTTCTTTCCTTGAAATCCATGAGAAACCCCTCAGAGCAACAGTCCCAAAGAGCTTGGATTTACTGTGTAATTTTCCTTTGCTAAATGGCCTAGAACAGCAACAGCTATCACTTCGCAGAAGTGCAGTTAGCATTAACAATGCAAGGTATTGCACAAGAATTGCACATACTAGCCAGGGACTCGGCTGCAACTTCCTGTGCTACTCAAAGGATGTCTGTGTGTAAGTTAGGTTACATCACTAAGCGCAGGGGCAGTCTGCGTACTTATACGTCATCAGCCTTTATAATTTGTTAGCCCTGTCTGCTGGAGCTCTGCTTTGTCTTCAGATGGCAGGCTCAGTAATTTTTCTGATGCAGGCACTTCATAACCCAGTTGTGTGATGTTCCAACTTTTCTGTGCTTAGTAGAAGATTCATGCAGCAAAATGGCCAAAAGGTGAAAGCAAATGAACTCATCATATGTTGGATGCTTTCTACATCTTGGAGCCAGAGCCAGGCTGAGAGGAGCCAAGGACTCTGGTGGTCAGGCTCCAGGTGACCTGAGATCTCCAGGTGGTCTTAGAGTCAGGCTTTTCATACTAAGGTGAAAGCTCACTGGTGAGAGGACCGGAATATTCTTTTCTGTGTCATTTTGGAGGATTTTAGAAAAGCTGTTCCCTTTTCTGTTTCTAACATGCTACATGTCTGCACTCCTTTTGAGTGTACTTCAGGCCAAACAGAACTGCTATGTATCTTAATTAGGGGATGGAAATATCCAGCAGCTCCATTGTCCGTGGAAATTTCTCATGCAGAACAAAGGCAGATTATAACCTCATGTACTTATTTTTTGTCATTGCAAACTGCACAGCTTTTTTTTGACTCAAAAATCACTGTTTGGAGGTGGTATGAGCAAAACTAGGGTTTCAGATCATTTCCCTTTATTCCTACTTATAAAGTTAAGTGCTATAAAGTAAGGCTGGAATTTTTCAGTCAAATAATTACAGCCAGTGACATGGAACTTTGAATTTTTATAGTTTAGAGTTTTTCTTTCATTCACTTTATCACCTAGACACTTGTAATTTTTCTGGTTTGCTTTTATCATGGTTTCCTAAAGGCTTGTTTGTCACTCTTTTTAATGTGCATGTATGTGTTACATCCCTTCCCAGAAACTTCTATTTTGGGGTCTATTGGACAAAATTTGAGAGACAACACGGGTGTCAAGGTTAAGTGCCTTCAAGTTTTGTGAAAACAGGACTGTGGATGCACTCAGCTCTCACTAGACACAGGAGAATCCATTCAGGAGCTCACATTTGAGACCAGGGAAGGGTAGAAGGTAACTGCCTTAAGTTCCGGTGCTCACACAGTGACCTGGATAAAATTTTCCTTTTAATCCTGGAATTTTTCAAAACATGTTTTGTGAGAAAGTTATATGTGGCTTAAGAAAGAAATCAAATGGCAAAATAAACCCCAGACCTTTTGAAACCGTGGTAAGAATTTGCGTGAAGATGGGGGAAAGAAAGAATAAAAAGAACAAAGTAGGAAAATACCTTTTTGGTATTTCAGAAGGCACAAATATTGGAAAACAAATCTTTGTGGAAAAGTTTGGAAAGGTGAAAAGTAGTTCTAGCTATGGAGGATAGAAAGCACTCCAACGCAGTTGGCACTGGTGTTTTCTTTTGTTTTCATTTTTAACTGTCGCTTGCTTAGTTGCATCTCCCTGCTGTACAGTGTGCAGCCTGTACCGCTACCCGTGCTCCCTACCTTCCAACTTTTTGAGCAAAGCATGTGCATGGACATGCCCATATTGTTGATTCCCCAAGCAACAGTTGGACAAACCCATAAAAACTTAACGCACTTAATTTTGAATCTTTTTTTCCTCCAATATCTCCCTCACACCGTCCTCAGCCAAAGCAGAGTTCGATCTTGTAACTGCAGATCTTCCTGGGAGTCCTGTTTTCCTCTTTTAGAACAGAAGGTGAGGGTGAGCCATGGAATCAAGCCTGAGCTCCATCTTTGACATCTGGAAGAATGCAGCAACAGATACCATCAGGAGACCTGCTCCAAAGCCCACAGAAGGGGAGCGGTTCCCCTGTGGTCCTGGCCCTTCATAACTGACATCGCTCAGTGTCGCAGGTCTGACCAAACCCCCTGAGACAAACACTTTCGCTCTTGGATCCAGAAAGTCAAGGTAAATAAATTTGGCAGTTTGAGTCCTTGTCTCAAGGTGTTGTCAGTAATGCCCACTTATTCTTGAGCCTGTCAAATCCACTGACAAATTAGGGTGCAGACATTTCCCCTTCTTTTTCAAAGCCAGCAGAGTCCCCCTTATTTACTGTTTCCTCGGCTCCCTCATCGTTATAGCGTAACACAGCCTTGTTGGAGCCAAGCCTAGTCAGGGTGTGTTTGTTTTTGGAAAAAGCTCTCGAGATGTGGGAATTTGTCTTATTGCTAGAACAGAAAGATTCATTTTTATTCCCATCCCTCATGTCAGCACGTCCCTATCAGGTAACTTCTTGTGCCTCAGTTTCCCACCCTAGATGGTGCGGGTAATAACATCTGCCCATCTCAGCAAACCAACTGTGCCCAGCGTAACACGCTGTCAGAGGTACATTTCTCATCCTCAAATGTTGTGCTTCCCTCTCTGAGGAGAGCTGGGGGCTCCTCTGCCAACAGGAGCTCGAGCTCACCGGGTAGAGATGCTCCCTTTGAGAGGAGGGGGAGCTATCATTGTTGACTAATATTGTCACTGGCTCTAAACCAGCTAGTGTAACTTGTTAACATACGTTCATAATTATGCAAGATTCCGTTGTAATGAATGGGATTAATTATCAGAACAGAATACATCATAATTGATCAATATAATTAATAGTGTTTTATTTATGTTGTATGTGGCAAGGCCAGAACGGGAGGGGGATAAATCATGTACCCTGTGAAAGGCAAGATGGGATTTAAAGCGAATACCTTGAAGCAAAAACAGTCCACGAGGCACCGCTGGGTTTTGTTCATAGGTAGCACTGCAGGCATAGCAGTGATGCTGTCCGCTGTGATGTCCTGAAGCAGACGTTAGGTATTACAATATAGTGCTGCAGAAGTTTCTGCTTTTTCCTGATGACAAATGGTTTTTCTGGTTTGCTGAAAAAGTGAACACTTAATTCACATTCACTGTAGACAGCTTCTTCCTCTGCTTTTGACGTTTAACCCTATGCTAAGGAGCCCAGAGCCAGATCTACAGCCCCCACTGTTAGCACCAAGATATCGTATCAAAATTCTTGACTTCTAGCAACCAGGGACTGGAGTGAAACAGAAGTTGGAGAGAATGAGTTTCTCACCATCTCTCCCCTTCCATTATATTCAAGCCACACTTCCTGCATCTGCTATAAATATTTAAAGCAACAGTAGCCAACGCTAAAGATTGGGACGGAAGCAGAAATCTAACCGTGTCTGCGTCTTCCTTTGCAGCATGCGGCAGCTCCGCGCAGCACGTTCAGCCAGAGGTCGTGTGCATTCTTAATGAGGTCGTCTACCCTCTGCTAACATGGGAAGCAATGTGAAACTTCAGTGAGACACTTAATTGCTAACCGTGGTTTATAGCCTTGGATGAGTCGGAGAAAGCTTTATAATAATGTATGTCCAGGCTTACTAGGCAGTCATGGTTGTGTAAGAGGTTGTAATTAGTAAAAAGGTTGAAAAATGCATCTCTCTTTCTACAGCTTTCGTATGATAAATCCCAATACAGTTTCTCAATCTAAAATTTACTTTTGTCTCTTGCTTGGGTGCCTATTACTTCTGGAGAAAAGGAAGGGAGGAAGACAGGGAATTAGAGTCTAAGGATAAATTCATGACAAATCCAAGTCTTTACAACACAGTTTCCAACTAATGTTCCTGAACTGATTCAGTGTCTCCCATTTTGGAACCAAATGTCTCTCTTCTTCCTTCTGTATCACGTTAGCTACTTTCTGAGAAGTTATTTTGGGCACAAGGATTTTGCTGAGGAATTTAAGAAGTCCATGACCTCTCCTTTAGTTTCTCAAGAGCCACTTTAGAGGCAATAGGACTTTTAATTATGTGTACATCATGGCACTGGTTTAGAATAATTGAACAACCTGTCTTGCATGAACACTGAAGAAGTACTCCCACAGACAAACATGACAGCTCTGTTAAAGTGTTACCTATTTTTGTCTCTGCTTGATGTTTTGGGATTCATTCATTTGAACGTCTTTTACTGAAAAGTGGGAATCCTGCAGTGCTGCTTTTTTTTTTTTCCTCATTACTGATCAATGGTTGGGCAGGAAGGAGAAGAGCATACAATGGAGAGGAGCGTGTGCGTATTGCAAAATAATGGTTCTCATTTCTATGATTCTATGATTCTATGTATATGAGAGGTAGTAGAGAGAAAACTAGTATTTTTAAAAGTTTTTTCCCCCCGTTTATTACTCCACTTAGAATTGAAAGCATTTTGTTTGCGTTCAGGCTCCATGGCATTTGAGGCATGAAATGAAATTGTTCATGCCAAGAGAATGATAACAGCCCAGACTAACTTTCAGGTCTGTGCATTCATAATCCAGATCCTTGGACAAAAGACACTTGATATCACAGTTTTCGTCAACATAATATACTTACTAGGTGGTTTATTGCTACTTAAAAGTGGGTCTGAGGTTTCCCTTGGGCCTTGGAAGGGCTCACATTTGGAGAGTGTACAATGTCAAGGTCTTAAAGACTGGTCAACATGAAGTCTTGCTCATCGAAGACTCTATTGACTCCTATCGTGAACAAGCTTCTTACTGTGATTTTATTCTGGATAAAGAGGCATCTGTAGTAACTCACTGCAGCCTGAGAGAGGCTCCTTTGGACTTTTGAAGATGACATTTGATTTGCAGCCAGAATAGCAGACTTCCACCTAGACAACACTCAAGCTTTTTTTGCTAAAGCTCTCTTTGGGAAAAAGATCATCATAAATGATTTGAAGCGTTTCCTGGGGCATTCAGTAACGTCTTTAAGAACCTGATTTAACCCCCTGAGAGGTCAATGGGAATTTTCCTCTGACTTCAGGGTGCTTAAACAAAGCATTTCTTTTCTGTTCTTTAAAAACAAAGTCTTCCTGACTGTTGTTTTTATTATTCTTCCTTCTTTCATTTCTACCACTGGACTCCTCGCTGATATTAGTCTTTTAATGTCCACAGTAAGAAAGAAAAGAAAAAAAATCTGCTGATAAGTGAAGACTGGACAGCGGATACATCAGCTCCGTGATTACCCTGCTATATTTGGACATTGAAACTGAGAAGCTGCTGCCAATTGCAGCCAGTCCATGGGGACCGCTGAATTCTGTCAATGAATGTTGTTCGATTGCTTTTTTTACTAGCGGCTGTCGCTATCTTTTTGGACCTACTAACACCCAGGTCGATAACTGAAAGGCTGTGTGGATACAGAGATTTCCTCTGCTTCCCAAGTTGGTAGCAGAGGTTAGATGTTATAAATCATACGCCATTACATGATGAATCCGGATCATAATCTAAAGGAGACATACAGCTGGCGTACCTTTCTCAGCTGCCCTACCTGGATTAATTATAGTATATTTCTAACCAATGCTCCTCTTCAAAAAGAAAAGCTGTGAAATAATTCCTCTTAGAAGAATGTTTGACCCTTAGCCCTCAGTTGTCTCTTTACAGGCGAGTGTGAATCAGTTGGTGTAGCTGGTCTGCAGAGAAACCCTCAGATCGGCCAAAGCTGCAGGATCCGTCTCTGATTTTGGAGAATTCATCTGAAGGGTTTCATGCCACCCGGATCTGAGGGTTTGGTTAGACTGCCTATAAAGCCAGGAACATTTAACTCACGCCAGGATTGGGAGCTTTCTTAAAGTTTAGGATTATTTCTGCGCACACACGCAAAACAAGCTGCTTGTGCAGTTCTGTGGACAAAGCCGATTGAATTAAACCTGAGTCCTTTCACACTGAGTGATACCAGGAGTTAATGAACTGTTGCCAGCAATGTTTAGTGCTGTGTGTAATCAGTCACTAATTGTAGAAACAACTGATTTCAGGGAGTTCATGGCAATTATGAAACGCTCATAATGGCAGGGGTGTACTAAAACAAAATAAAGACAACATGCTTTTTTTTCTTGAGCAATACCCAGCAGCACAGCAGTGAAGTGGAAGAAAACTATAGTCTCTGACACTCAGTAGAGTCAGAAAGTATTACATATCTCTCAGGGAAAAAACCTCAGTAGTTGTTCCTTTGCAAGTAATGCTAATCGAAAAAGTTTAGAGGCAAGGTTGCTTGGTTTTGGTTTTGAAGGAATTTATGCATTCAGCTCACCTGATGGCCTGTGAAAGTATTAACCTGGCACTGGGTGTAGGCGTGGGGGAGCCATGTGTTAATTTCCGTTCCTTTATGAATCAATCGATAAACAAACTGTAATGTCACTATAAATCTTAGAAAAATTGCCTGCTAAGATAATGTGAACATTTTTATGCAGTTCCTGCTTTCAGAAACGTAAGTAAAGGATGGCCCTGAAATATGCTAAGTCTGAATGCTAAGGTTAGATCAGCAACGTAATCAGTCAGACTGGCTTTGCCTTCAACAAGCAAAATTAATATCACCGAAGGATCTCTCTGTCTTAGCCCCGCCGCAGGCTGACAGCGCCTCGGAAAAGGTGGCGAGGCATCACACGCTACCTGAACTCTGCCGGTGCCCTCTCGGCTTCTGTTTGATGCCGATTTCTCATTCTAACAGGCTAAATCTCACTAAGCTACAGAGAGCTTTTAAGACAATTATACTGCAGTGTCCCCTTTCTGCAAGAGTCACAGTCATAATCTCGCTAAGCAGCAGTGGAAGAGCAAGTTGGATAATTAATCTGCAGTCTTCGCCTTTCATTCAAAATGACTTACTCGCTTAAAAAACTGTAATGCACGTCCTAGGTGGCTTGCCTTCTTAAGGTAAATCCTCATGTATTTTTGATTTGTGTATTTTTTTCTTATGGTTACAGATAACTACACCTGTACTCACAGTTCTTGGGGAAAGCTGAATGCGTGATAGTGTGTACTCAGTATTTCCTAACTGATTTATGCCATTGTGGGTGAGGTGCTCAACAGCCTCCTGAGGTGCTGAAGTTTGCACAGCTCAGAGAGAAGGGATATACGGGAACTTGTAGCTCAATGGGAAAAGCTTCCCTCTGTTTCCCTACTTCTCACCAACTCGAGCAGATTGGTGTGTGTTCAACCCCAACCTGGAGGAGGTATTGTCATCTGCAGGTTTAAACATAGTTTTCTGCCAGTGGAGATGTGGGGAAATGATATAATATGGTGTTAGATTATCACGGTTAACCTAGTGCTGCTGGTTCGCGTGTTGCACAGCTTCTCTCTTCCTGACTACCTGGGCTGTAAACCTGCATGCAACATCCTGCCAGTTAACAGGACTTCATTTTCTAGTGAATGCTTGCCGAGAGAGGAAGCGTTGCCTGAAATAAAAAGGTATAGAGATGCCCACACAAGACACCATGCTTCTGTTTCAATCAACTATATCAAAATAATTGAGTGAATTAACTCATACTGGCTTAACAGGAGATAAACCAAAACCATTTCTCTGTTGGAGGATCTCTGTCAACCTGCTGATCCAGGGTCTCATACCCTATCTGTTGTTACAAAAATCAGTAAGATAAAGGAAAGAGCTCATAGGAACTGAGAGGTACTGTGCCTGTGCTATTGTATAGGCAAGTTCTCCACATGATTGCTGACCTTCTGTCGGCAGGTCTAGTTCTGTTGTATTTTTCAGAGGTTTTGGGTAAGAGATCAGCTGCACTAAGTACTGCTGGAACTCTGGCAGTTTCTAGGAGGTGATGGTCTGTGGACTGATTTATATTAATTTTAACAATAAGCTGTATTGAAGAGCTTTTGCTCTGGTAGCACTTACAGAAAGGAAGAGAGAAAAGGGAGAAAAGTGTTTGTAACCTTCAGTTAAGTTTGTTTGGCATCCTTACAGACAGCATCAGAAGATGAAACTGGGGCAAGAAATATGTCAGGTATATTCTAATGTAATTTTTAAAAGAAAAACTTATTGAAATTCCCCATTTTGTTCCCCTTTTTCTTGAAATTACAGCAGGTCCTGATCTTTTACAATGTTGGCAGCCCCAAGCGTCACTTAATGTTTTCAAGGCTGCATTTATCCAAACCACTGCTAATAATTTTTAGTAGACTTCCTGTGAAAATGCAATCACTAAAGAAATGGAAAAAAAAAATCATGTCGTCTTGGGTCTATACCGTATAAACCACAGTGTTTTTAACGCACTAAAACTGTCGGATTAGTTTATGGCTGCTGAAACCCCGGCCAGCCTGTGTACGGGACCCAGAGCCGTGTGATGTTAGCTGGGGGACTGCGTGCCTGCACTGGGGCGCAGGGGCACATGGGCTTGTAGGACAAACAGTGGTGGCTGTGGAGGTGCACTTGGAAGCCATTTTTCCCCTTTCTTGGGACTCACTCATGCCTGGCTCGCGCCGTGGAGCAGGGTTTGCAGGGGTGAAGGGGCTGGAGCCGTGCCTTTGACGTGTGCGTGCACTTGCAGCTAGGCTGAGGTCAGAGCGGAAGAATGCTGCTGTAATGATGGCTGCAGGCAAGGGGTAAGCGTAACGGGAATCAGGGTCTGGCGCAGCCAAAGATTTCCTGTATGATCCTGGTCAAGTCACTTAATTACTTTTGCCTCATTTCTCAGTTGTACAGTGTATATCCTAAGGCTTCAGTTACCTGCCTTGTCTGTTTAAATCAAGCTCCCTTTGAAGCCAGGACTACAATGAGACTATACTGTTAATTGGAGTCTCTGGGTGATAGTGCAATTGTGTGTAGTGTAATAACAACATTTCCCTGCAATTTGCATCAGCTCTGCCACTGAATCAGACCTCTGCAATGCTCACGATTTCATACTGCTCCTGTTGAGTATCAGCACGCAAAATAATGCTGGCCCATTAAACGTGGGCTAATCTCACTCAAGAGACTTATCACTGAGGTCTGACTCTGAAGTCAAAGACAGACCTCTCATTTCTTATTTTCTGGGGCTGGGATTTCCCCCTAAACCCTTTCTTGTGCTGGAGAAGCGGAGCAGGAGACCTGCTACCGTGTCCGCATGCATCCCTGCATCCCTGGCTGAAGATGCTGTCTGTGGGCTAATGTGGGGACTAGTTGTCCAGCTTGGTTCCACACGGTTCTTTGGGCTAGCAGGCCTGCGCTCGCATGGTGGGAACCGGTTCTTCTGTGTAAAGCTTTGAGGTAAGAAGTTTAGAAAAAGTTAAACTAACCCTTGGTTTTTCCCCTGAAGAGTTAGTGTTGTTTTCAAAGTCTTCTTGCAAAATAAATAAACAAACAAGTCAAGTTTCATTTTCTTTTGAAAGAAACAAGCAGAACACAGAATTAGCAAACTAACCTTTGCCATACAATTTCAGTGACATTTTGAACAGCATTTCATGATTTGGGATGAACTGTCCTGACAGAAATTGCTATTTTGTAACTGCAAATACTGCTGAAATCCAAGCTTATGTAAATATTTTTAAACGGGAGGCACGTTGACAACATGTAACGCAAAGTTTAGGCTGATTCTGATGGAGATTGGATCTGCTAGAGTAACTCAGCCGGCTGTGATGGAGCCTGTGGTAATTGGGACTGAAGCGAATGGGTAAGAACGGATTGTTTTCATAAGTTTGCGTGGTAGCGTGTGGTAAGGGAGAAATCCAGCCCTGTGTAAAGGGCCTGCACGGACGTCGTGACTCTCATATATCCCACTTAAACCCCTCAGAATGGGGCTTAAATGGGAAATTAATCAAAGAAATCGATAGAAGGTCAAGTGGTGTTTGTTTACTGCCCAAGCAGGCAGGAGTGAAAAATACGTTTGCAGTGTAAGTCTGTGAAGTTGAGTGGGTTTTGCTGACTTTGAGGATGAATTTGGCTGGGAACCCAAGTGAATAATGAGTAGACGCAGATTAAGAAAGCTCACAATTTTTTATGGTTTTGGAGCAAACGCCTCCATTTTTTCCCAATGTTAGAAATAAGTAGAAGGAGTATTCAGATTCAAAATTTCCTTGTTATTTTTCAAAATGGGAATATGTAATCCATCAGAGGAGCCACAGATTTCCTCATATTTAAATATATTTAAAGTGTGTATGTGGGTTTTTTTTTCCTCACCTCCAAAGCAAGAGAGGGAGCATTTTATTATGGAAGAGGACCTTGAGAATGAGACAAGTTTTTGCCTGTTGTGAAATCTCAGCTTGGATACACACTGGGTAAATTCTTAGCTGTAGCCTAACATCTTGTTTCTGCACCTATTTAAATCAGCAGAGAAAACTCACAATCTTTGATTGTAGGTGAACAGTTGAACTCTGAAAATAGTATGCTACGATTTAATATGGAAAAGATGGGATCTAAAGCCGCAGATAATCTGCGGTTCCCGTTACTCTGTGAATTAGTCTCCGTACATCCTTGCCACCTCACGGGAACATTTATAGTAAAGGTTCTTCCGTCTCTCTGTGTGTGCATGCATAAAATATATGTATAGAAGCAGCTTAGAATTTGCCAGGTGCACCTTCTATTAATAGTAGGAGAGAATATACTCCTCAAGCACAGCCTCCCCTTGCTTTAGACAAAGGGGCTGTGAGATACTCCTTGTATAATGGATTAAATCATACCAAGGGTATTCATTAACAAAAGGGAAAATTTAAGTGCATATGAATTTAAGCGACCGCACAATCCAGTAAAAGAGCTGTGTAGTTCACTCACGTGTTTGTATGCGCATATACATAGATATGTATCTAGACAGTGTCATGGATGTAATTGTAGTGGTGACTTCCCAAGATGAAGCCACGTGCAGAGGGAAAGGAGCGGGTGTTTGTTGCTAACTCTGAACTTTGATTTATGAGGTTCCTGTTACAGTCAATGAGGGGAGGTCAGTGCCACCAGAGGGTGAACCAAAGTGCCTGAACGAGTTAGGCTATTCAGTTTTTTTCTAGCAGCTATATTAGGTGGTGAAAATATTCTCTGAATTTCAGACATGCTAACATTGGTCCTATTTATATCTGTATCATCTGGAAAAGGTAGGATCTGTCTGTGTAGGATGAGACAGACACATGGCAGTACTTTCATCCACTAAGTTCACTAAAACCCTGACTTGACTGAACAAAGTGCTTTAATAACTGTGATGGGCTTGGAGTCTGTAGCTTGGAATTATTCCTTCTCTTTTCAGTTACGCTAATGCGTCTAATAAATTAACAAGTATAGCGATACCTTAATGCCAAACAAGGAGGCACTGCTTCATGCAGTCCACTGACATCTGTAGGTGCTTTTCATGTTGGGAGTTTTGCTCTTTACTTGAACAGGGACAGGATTTCTCCAGAGGAGAGTGTTCCCACAAATGAGGACAACTTGCATGAGTAAGAGCAGCTGGACCGATAAGTTGTGTGTCTTTAGATTTCCTCTCAGCACTATTTGAATGTCCCAAGAAGTAAAATGAAAGCCACTGATGCGTTCATGTCTCTTTCAATTTGTGCAACACAAAACAATAGTTTCCACTTTTATTGTGTGATTTATGTTTCCATAATGCACAACCGGTGCTTTGACATGCTGTGGAAGAGAATCTGTTGGACACAGTAATAGCAATAGAAAAAATATTCTCTCTATTTAGATGTCATGACTATTTTCTTTTTCAAGTGAAAATTCTAGTGTCACATACAAATGTTACCTTTTCCCCTGATTATCTTGTACAAAGCTAATAGTTTTGGAATAGATACAGATTTTTAATGCAATGCTATGGTTCTGGTTTATAGAAAAATGGATCAATTACCAAGGCAGGCTTCAAAGAGGGAGACTGCCCTAAGTTATAAATGGCTCAGTCCCTTAATTCTGTCATAATCCTATTTGATATATAGTTCTCAGTGCTGCTGAATCCTTTTAGGGCTCTTTGATCAAGTGAGTACTTTCAAATGTGATGCCTCCTGTCATCTAACCCCCTAAAAATAACACAACTTGCCATTTAATTTCTGGAAACATTCGTTTTCCCTGCTTTTTTTTTTTTTTTTTTTGTAGAGAAAACAAAAAGACTGACTTTCATATTAGCTAATTTAAGGAGAGAAAGGGGGACTACTGGAAACAAGACTTTTTAAATTTTTTTTTTTTATTTATTGAAGGCCCACTCCACTATTTCTGCTTAAGCTGATGGCCTGAGCTCTAGCAGAGACAGGATCCAGACCACTGGTCCTTACGCATCAGCCATTAGATGCTGCTGTTCTAGGCTTCACCGAGGACTTAACTAATTGAGAATATCCGATGTGTGAGAAATGCCAGAATATCACAGAAAGCTTCTGTTTTCAGAAGTAACGAATGATTTGGCATTTATTTGGGCATACCTTACTGCATGCCTTGAAATTCATCTCTAAGGAGCAGATCTTTGTACAGTGCCTCAGGTCTGGCTTTTTTCAGCATCCTGATGAGTCTTTTGCAGATCAGGTCATGGGACTCATTAGCTGTGCCTGTTTGACATAGATCTTTTCTTCCTCCCCATTTTTAAAAGAACACCAGGAAATTGTACAGTTACTAAGCCTGAGTTAATATTTTTTATATTATGGTGATGTGGTGCCAGAACTCCTGCTTTTCTGTTGGGCACTATAACTGCTGTGACTGCTAGTCAAAATCCAGCTCCGTAAGGAGGAGAAGTGTTCATGCAAATGGAAGGTTTAATATTTGGCGTATGAGAAAGTCTTTGTTTTCCTTCTCATTTGCAGCCTCTGCCCCTAAGTTACATTCAGCATGGTATTCTTTCTTCCTGTAACTGATACGCACCCAGGTTAGCAGATCCATTGACTTCACAAAGACAACTCAAGAGGGAAGGATTATAGGATCAAATTGTCCAGCCTTATGCAAGGTTTTCAGCTCCTCTAGTTGGAAATTGGCAGCTCCTGGAGCTACACTTGGCAGTTGCCTGCAGGAAAAGCTTGGTCTGGGGCACCAGAATGCCCGAAGGAAAATGTAACTCGCACGCAGGAATGGCTAGCTCAGCACCTCTTTTTTTGCTCAGCCAGTCACGTTTTCCAAGAGATCATTTATACCCTGGAAAGGGAGAACACTAGAGGAGTGTGCTTGAGGTGAGTCTTGCAGACCTCTCACCAATGTGAAATGCATTTGAAGTGTGTACTCGTGGAAGCTATGGAGTTGTAGGCTCTGTGGGGAGCCATGGCTCACACTGTGCATGCCCAGCCTGCAGAATCTGGTGTCTTTCCTATCTTCTCAGCTCAGCTCAAAAGCCAGTGTGCTCTTGGCTTTCTTATATATGACTGTGACCAGTCTTCCTGCAGATGTCTCCCTTTGAGAGGTGAAGAGGATAGGTTAAAGCTTCCATTTCATTGTAAATATTCTCAAAAGGTAGGTTAAATGTCTGTATCTGTCCCTTAGAGCAATTAGATTTGCATACAGCCTTCCAAATGAAGCGATGAGGGCACAACAGCCAATTGCCATCTGGATGGAACTAGAGTGGTTTGTAAAAAGGGCTATGCACCAATGCAGCTGCCTGTGACCGTAGAGGACTGGATGCTTTCTTCCATAGAAACAGATTATCCCAACCAATCCTATGTTCCTGTTTCAGACCAGCTCTCCCCAGCGTTTAACAAGTAGAACAGACCATCCCAGATATAGTTCCAACCTGTTCAGATGTTATTCTCCTTCTACCTACAGGTTATTGCATGTTCAGCTGGAAACCTGAGCATTTTGAACTCCTGAACCACCATCTGCTCAATCTATATAGTCTGTTTATCAAAGGGTTTAAGTGCACTGTAAGGTCCAAACCATTTTATGGAGCCCTGCCAGCTGAAATGAAATATTAGTTGCTGTATATTTTGAAAAACTGTCGCTTTGTAGGCCAAAAGAGCTTGGAGATCCCAGCTGGTAATCAAAGAGCAGTGTCACATTTTTCATGGTTAGGGGCTCCATTGGTGTCCAGATTCTTTAGAAACCTAACTGATGAATTAGCCAATCAAGTTTAGATCTGAATTAAATCCAAAACACTATCACTGGAGACCTTTATCACCACCACCAACAACCACTGCAAAAAGTCAAGCTTGTGAAAACAAACACACAAAGCATCTGTGCAGGACGTTTAGCTTCATATTCAATAAATCCCTCCTTCAAAAACAAAATCTAAACATAGGTGTGATCCTGCAAGCACTTCTTCCTAGGTAGAGGTGTCTAATCTGTCACCATTAAGATTAGAAAGGGTTTGGTATTGATTTGTGTGGTTTAAATGCTGGGGCTCCTCTCACCCCCTAGTCCAAAGGGCAGATCACTGTAGATAAGAGACAAAGCAGAGTTTAAGAGGCTTCAGTCCTTGGTGCCATAATGCAATTAGTGACACTTAAGTCTGATTCTGCACCTTACTCAGTGCTCTGGCTAATCCAGTTAAGACTATGCTCTGAGATGTTGCAAGCTACTAGAATGGGTTGCTGAGCCTTAAACTTGACCTGGCATCAATGGAGAAACTTACTCTTTTAGACCTTTTATTGCTCTGGATCGTGTGCTGCCAGTGTGGCAGCAGGGGCTTTTGCCAGCTCTGGACTCAGGGGAGCCATGTGCAGCTGGTCTGAGGATGGGTCAGGTATGGATGGTTCAGGAGCGGGAACCAGGCAGAGGTGAACACCGTGTAGCTGAGGCGGTGCCTTTGGAAGGTGCTTTCTCCAGCATCTTCCTAGTTTTACAGACCACATGTCCCGAAGTAGGTGTCTCTTGGTGGGTCCCGGGAGGTGAGGATTGGAGTAAACAAGGGAAATTGGAGATCTCTCTCATTTTCCTATATGCTGCTTCTCGCATCGAGCTTCTGAGCCAGCCAGAAGCGTGTGATGTCTGCTGCTGCGCTTAGCCCTGCTGCCCGGAAAGTCACTCCTGGTACTTGGCAGGACCCTCGGCAAGATCAGGCCCCGGGGTTTGGAAAGAGGGGGAAGGGAAAGTGGGATTACTCCTGAGACGAGCTCTGAGCACGCAGCTGTCCTCGCTGAGACACTTGCCAGCCTTCTAAAATAAACCCACTCAAGCCACTCTTTTCTGATCAAAGAATGAAGTGGCTTAAGCTGGATAAAGCTTGTGTTGGTGACAGACTTCACTGCTAGGGCCAGCTTGTGCGTTTCCTTCATTTAGCCATGGCTTTTAAGGATTTTGGTTTAATTCTTTGGGTCTTAAACATAAGCAGAAAATTCTTATAGGTAATTGTACATTTTTCTTTTAATTATGGAGTTTGGCAGCTTTAAAATAGAATACCATCTCTGCAGTGTTTCCTGTAAAATGTAATATTAAAATGTATCATTCTATCTTGCATTCCCTTTTTTCCTGCAGCTGAGTTTAACACAGGGTAGCTAAAGAGACCACAACAGAGAGCAGTGTGCTCGTTACTTTTCAAGGAGAAATTGTTTTGAGTGAACGTATAACCTCCAGAGCACCAGAACACATCTGATTTCCCCTCACCTCTGCTGTGACTTGTCCCATGACATGGGACCATCGATAATATACGTATCTTCTTACTGTACTGCTCAGGACGTTCTCCTGTAGGTAGATCTGGCTAGAAAGCACTTGAAGTTTCCTTACACATCTCCACTTCCCCAAGGAATCAATGTCTTGATGGATCACATTCAAACACATTCAACATCTCACGGAGGGTGTGTGAAAGGACAACAGAATCGCTTTCACTTTATCCATATCCATTTCCTACTGCACTCCCTGTTTTACAACTATTGGCATGCCCAGAGGGAGCAGCACTTCTCAAGGTCACAGGAGGTGGAAAATAGCTGCTCTCAAGGTACAGAAACTTTGGAATTGGGATAGCAAAAGCATGACCTTTTCCTCAATCCAAGAAGGACTTAGTGGGATTTGGTGGTGATGGTAGTGTGTGTACGCTGGGGTTGTGGTGAATAGAGGATTTTTTAGCCTTGGCAAATAAGGTCAAGCGCTTATTTTTCAAAAGGTGACAGTGATCTTTGTATTTTCAGAGTAAGAATAATTTTCTAAAGTTTCTTGGCTTTGCACTACAGGAACAAAGGAGAATATGATTCCAGCATTATTGCATTTCACCCTTGCTTTATGGTGGGATCCGTACCTGTAGCTTAGAAAAGTGCAGGGCAGTTTTATGCACAGTACACTTGCTGTTTCAGCTAAGTAGGGTTGTTTCACCGGTGTAAAAAGGAGATCCTGACAGACCATAGCCCGGGAGTGCCCAGCAGTTAACAGTCACTTGTAAGATGAGTTTTTACTCTGTCTCTTGCAGGGGTGGGATTTAAACCTGAATCTTTCACATCTGAGAAGAGAGCCAGAGCCTTTTGGTTTCAGAGAAAGAAGGGAAGAAGTACGCTGCTTTCTCGCAGCCTGCAGATGGAATGTCAGTCCGTGTGAACCTATCCGAGCAGAATCTCTCCCAAACCAAAATGACGTATTTTGGAACTGCCAAAAGGAATGTTTTGTCAGTGTTAATGCCATGCGCTTCAGTTACGCGTGTTTGAGAGTGAATACGGACTAGGCAAGTGCATGCAGCGTCCCACTGGGCATCCAGTTACAGATGGAGCTTTCTATGACAGATTTTTTTCTATTTTTTTTTTAATAGAAAACAGGATTTATGGAATTTTCTGAAGAGGAAATTTCATTATTGTCACAAAAATATTCATCCTCCATTGGGGAAAGCAAATGAAGTATTTTGTTTCCACTTGGACTTCTCGAGTTTGTGGGTTTTAGAACCAAATTACGTTTTGGGTCCCGTTGCCATGTAGTATGTTTCTACCCTGACTGCCAGGTCATCTTAGGGGAGTTGTAGTTTTCTAGTGCTGCATGTACCAGAGCACCAGACTTCTTCATCGTTGAGCCAACCTTAATCTCCCACAATCTCTAGCAGAACTAGTGCTTGTATCACAGGAACCTGCTGACTGTCAGCTGAGTAAGGGGGACCTTTAGCTCAAATCTAGCATCCATCTGCCAGAAAGGCTGTATGAAACAGGGAACTGCTGATTTTGCTCTGCAAAGACCTGCAGATTTCATAGCCTTGTAAAAGCAGGAACCAGATGTATATTTTAATGAAATTTAATGAATTCAGTATTGGGCTGCCAGCAAGGGAGGGAAGCAGATATGATACGAACTGAAGTGAGGTATTTATTCATTTCTTAGTAGAATTTATTGGGTCAAAACCAAGAAATACTTAAGCTGAGCTTTTCAAAGGGATGTGGGTTCCCACTGACAGTCAGGAGCTGCGGGGCATACTCTCTTGATTTTTCTGGAAAATCTAAATGGCCTCAATGGATTTTTTTTTTCCCTACTCTTTATTGTCCTTGAAGTGCTGCGAAACGTGTGTGGTGCTCGTACATGAGGGGGAAATCTTTCTTCCCTGAGAAAGGGTGTTTTGATAACGTATAGCATCATGCATAACACTCTTTTAAGTGCCAGGCCTAGAGCATCTCGGATGATTCCTTAACTTAAGAAAGCTGCCAGATAGGGATGTTTATTTTCATCGTTTTACAAACTGGAAAACCAAAAGACAATAAATTAGTCGTAATCACGCAACTGGATCAGAAAGATACTCGTGATTTTCCAATAGATTTATTTTTTTCTTGTGTTCTGTTAGCATTGGCTCAAATTTATTTTGTAGCAGTGACAGCATTCCCATTAGCACGTGACTTGGATGGTGGGAGGTTCCATACAGATTAATGAAGAAGTGGTGTTTCTGCGCCGGCTTTATAACCTGAAAAGATCCCTGCGTACCGTATGTGAGGAGAGCTGCTTCAAATCAGCCTGGCTCTTCTTCTCTGGAAGGTGACATTTCAACACATACGGCTTTGCCCAACCTGCGCATTTTTTTTTTCCACTTTGCAAGTGATATTTTGTAAATATTTGTCGATTTGCCAATGTTTTTGCCTCTTGCAGCCTTGAACAAAGCTTGTTACTGTTAGTGAGCATATCTGCCTTTCTTGGCATCTTTCCATTTCATTCTTAACATTCCGTGTTTTTAACATATTAGAAAGAAATTCTTATTGCTGTTAATTCTGCTGACTCATATCTTTTTACCTTTCTTATTAGTTTTCTATGATTCTTAGTTTCTCATTGTTATCTGTAGTTTTCAATTCTCTCCATCTTTCCACTCCAACTTGTTCTCTATTTTATTTATACACAGCATGGAGAAATAGCTGCTTTTCCTCCTCCCTCCATTGTACCCACTGGCTCCTTCTTTCCTAATTGTGTCCTGAGCTAATCAGGAATGCTCTCAGTATCAGTCACAACTTTCTGTTTACATTCTTGGTGCTACTGTAAGTAGCAAGGTTGGTTTAGCCACTAACTCTGCAAAAGCAGCCAGATCCGGGGCGAGTGAAGGGCCAGGACAGAAAGAAACCTACAGATGTCCTTTATTTTTGACTTGACTCTTACTCAGTCCGAATGCCCTAGGATGGTGACTGACAAATTTCCACTTGTCCTTAGGATGACTGAGGTGGATATAAATAAACCACAACATGTGACCTAGCAAGGAGTGCGAGGGGTTGAAATCCCATCCCAAATAATCAATCCCACTGCAATTTCCTAAGTAAGGTTGGAGAAGGGATAAGTCAGCTGTACTGAGCCGCAGTGATTAGCCTCATTTACCCTGAATTGCCAAGGAATGGAGAGGTTGTATAATTGTATAGGTGACCAGCTGAGCAAAAGCATCGGAGGGGCAGAATGAAGATCTGGGTCTGTTTCTAGGTGGTAGAAAGGAATTGGCCATGAACTTGCGCAACTCTAGAGTTTCTGTGCAAATTACCACTACTTCATTGCCTGCTGGGTGCAGAAATGTGAATGGAAGGAACAGCTCCTTACCCAGGAATTTACTATTTTTTTTTAAATTTTATGCCACATTCTTGCAGTACCCATTATTCTTCATTCTCAAATGGAGACTTGTGTGTTTCTTAGAAGCAGAATTCAAAGCACTCTTAGTTTAGACCGAGACTAAGAGAAGCATTGCAACCCCAGCCTGATCTCTAGGATGCTGCTGGCTCACCCTGTGGAAAAGTAACGTGTACTTTGGCTTGAGAAGCAGGCTCACGTTAGGGGACCTGGCAGCAGAGTAGCAGGTGTGTTGCTCGCTGCAAATGAGTTCCCCTGGCAGGGCTGCGTGGGGATGTGTGCCTACTGCTGATCAGTACTTTGCCTGGCTCGAGCTCATTCTATCAGGCTTTGCTTTTCTGAGCACTTAAAATCAATATAAATTAATAAAAAGAAACCCAACAGCCCATAAACAACATTAGCTATGGAGCTGTTAAAATGCAAGCAGTCAAACTATATTTAATCCACTTTCGCACATTAATGCTGTGCAAGGGTGAATATTTAAAATGCTACTATTAGATTGGTAACAGATGTTGCTCAAAGGAAACAATAAATGATTATTATTGAGAGTTATTTTGGAGGAGGCTTCTTTGGGGCCATGTGAAGAAGTCATCTGGGCCTTATGTGTGCAGGGCGACTGTCGGGTGTGCTCAGTCGGGTCTGACTTCTGCAGCCAGGAGTCGTCCTTTGGTGAGACGCAGCAGGAGCGGCCGCTGGGAGCCAGGCAGCTGAGCCACCCAGATGCTCAGGCCGGTGCTGTGCTGGCACCTGGCTGTTCCGGTCACCTTTCCAGTTGTCAAAAAATGGACTGAGGTTCATTATTGTTCTGAGATCCGTTTGTTCCTTACTCAGCCCCTGGCTGGCTTCAAGATAGCATCTTTGTAGTTCTTTGAAGTTCACTGGAGGTGCCCGTGCTCCTGATAAAGTAAGTGTTTAATACTAAATGATAAATCCACTTCCTTTGGGAAGTGTATCCTCTTGCAGGGTTCATCTCAGTACAGTCCCTACTTCCAGTGTTACAACTTCTTCCCTGCTTCGTGCGTCAGACTTGTCTGGTCTGACGTAACTGTCCAGTTTTAATTATTTTATGAATTCTGGCATAATCTAGTGCAGTGCTGAATTATCTCTTTTCTGCTTCATTTCTGTAGAGATATGGAATGATCCCCACTCCAGTAACAAGGTGTAGCCCGGTCACTCAAGTTCCAGGAAGCTTCTGAAAGCACAAGTCTGTCTATGCCTCAGTTGCAGCACCCAAAAAGTAAGTAAACACATGTGGTTCCTTTGTGACGCACAACAGAAATGCTACATTTTGGTGTAGACAGAGTGGAGCATCTGCCCTGCATCCTTGGTGTCACAGTGCTGGAGATGGTAAGGGAAAAGGGGAAGGAAGGATGTGGCTATACTTCATACTCCTCTGTGGAGAGCTTCCATGAGCAACGAACTTTGATGCAGGATGCTCACAACCTTGCTACTGCGTCCTACTTCAACCCTGGTGTCTCCAAGGAACCTGAAACCAGCATCTTGAATGGTTAGGACCTCCCTGCACAGAAGAGCTGTGCAGAGAACAGGGAGAAGCTGAGAACACTGATTAGGACAGCAGGTTTGAGGCTTGCTTTTGGTTGAAGCAGAGACCAGACTTTCCTCTCAACAGCCTTCAGGAAAATGTCCTTCCTTCTGCCTCAAGTAGATAGTCACATGCCTATTTAGACCTCTCTTTCTTCTCTAAGACGTGTGTGTGTGGGGTGTATACATAAATATATACCTATATACCATAACCACCCACCCCTCTTCCTATTGTAATTTTTAAAAAACATTTGTGATTATACAGCATCTTGTAAAGAATTAAGAAGTTCATAATTATTTATAAAGTTAATACTTATAATGAAATGGCTGCACTTTGATGTCTGTATATGTTTTCTAAGCTAGGATGACCTATATTGTAGAGGTATTATGTGTACTAGGTGATGCAGGGATTGGCTTGGGAATTACCCATGTTTAATGAACACTAAAATTAGAATTTGACTGAAATCCACATAAATGGCTCGACAGCAAGTTCGACTGCCCCTGGGGAGCTGTGGGCAGCTCAAATTTACCCACAGGCATTTTTGAAAATGTTTTTTTTGAATCAGCATAGTGTGCTTTTTGGAGCAGAGAGTGCAGCTTGCACTTTAAACTCCCTTCTCTTCACCTTGTCCCCCATTTTGGTGTTGAAAAGCCCTCCATGGAGAATAGAACATGAAGTATGTTGCAGGTATAATATATGTTACACTGATGCTTTTTTGCAGCACTTGCTGTGAGAAGCCTTCTGCTTTCCCTACTTGGTGGCCTTGTTGCTTGGACTCTTGCTATTTTGAATTTCCAAATATTTGGTCTCTTTTGTTGGTATGCGAACTTTGGATGGTGCAAAACCTGGTCTAGCTGGTTTGTATCTTGCTGTCCACTACACTGCAACCACAGTGAATCCTAGCTTTCAGAGGTGATGGCTTTTTTTCTTTTGATGTGAAAAGCTTGCTCTCTAACTCTGGGAAAAGATAAATTTACCTGCTATGCCTTTCTTTTACCTTAGGAAAAGGCTTAATTATCCTTTAGGAGGCCTGTTTATATCATGACTATTAGTTCCCAGTTACTGAAAGAAAAAAGATTCTGGAAAGAATACTGTACGGTAATTCCTACTTTGCACAGACTTGTGAAAACAGACAAGTCTTACTTGCCTTGCATCAGCCCAAAATTAGAGTCAAGAAATCCCTTATTTTTATTCGGAAATGATGAGCAGAAGCATCAGCCCTTTTCTCCTCTTGGTCTGTCCCAGCAGGTAACTGGGGACAGCGAGCTGTGCCATGGCCACGTCTGGGGCTGTGTCTGGGTGGTAAGCGACAGGACAACAGACCCCTTGGCTTTTCCTGCAGGGGCAAGCAGAAGTGGTTAGAGCTCATGGCCTGTTAAACTCACAGTCCAGTTGTGCAAGTGGAAAAAATATTGCAGTTTTAGTTGTCGCCCACAGTCAGTGTGAGAATTCTTCATAAGATTCAAGGAGAAAATTGCTAATTTATGTAGCCAGCATTCTTCCAGAGAAAACCTTCAGGAAAATGAACATCCCAAATCACAAGGGGAATACATGATTTTGTTGTTGGGTTCATCTGTAGGACTTTAGTTTGTTTTAAGAGGCCTAGATCTCTTTTTAGGATGTACCTTTAAGGAAGCTCTAGGTAAAATGGAAAATTATGACACTGGTTTAGAGCTGTTTTATTGGGGTTTGTGATGTGACCTCGCTGTAAAGAAGTCAGTCCACTGGTGCCTTGTTAATTGGCATACTCTGGATTTGGTTTTTGCAGCTTCATGCTCCTGAGCCTGGGCTGTAGCCCAGCCTTTTAAAACTTAAGTCTACGTTGTTGCTTTCTTTTTCTTTCTTTCTTTTTTTTTGCCCCCCAATTTTGTTCTTGTCTCATAGCTGTAGGATGTCGGCTTGGCTGGAAACAGACAAGCCTTTTTATTTCTTTTGACTGCTTCTGCAAAGCTTGATGTGGAATTTACATAATCAATGAGGTAACCCTGTCACCCCAAACATGGAGTCTTTAAAGAGAATAGTTTTATGCAAATTAGATATTGATGGCGTAATGATTAATTGGCCCCAAGCCTTTGTTAATATGCAATTGTTGTAGTGTAACATGCATTTGTAATTATTTTGGTTTGGTTGTTCAAACAAGTGGTGGGCACTTAATTGCTTGCAGCAATTGAAGAGACAGGATATCAGAGAGAAAAACAAAGGGCTGGTTAGCGTGTTATCTGATATAATGTTAGATTTCCTTTGTGTATATTGTGTTACAACGGTCAGATTCTTAGGTGATAAAAATCAGTGCAATTCTCTTGGAGGATACAGAACTATTCTGACGTCCAGCGGTGGAGGATGTGATTTGAAATGTTCCCGCAGCCAGATTTCAGTGCTGTGTTTGGCGCTGGCCATCTGGGAGTTAGGATGGTGAGCCGTGGTGTTTGTTGCTGTTGGTTATTATTATTAAAAAGAAACCTCTTTGGTTCTGAAGGTTGCGATGAGTTAAGAGTATGCATTAGTGACAAGCTGCTTGGAAGACTGTTTCAGGCAAACAAATAAGTATCTGAGCTACTTTACATTCTCCAAGGTGCTTCTCTGCTCTGTGCGGCTTTCTAGCTAGTCTGATATCTGCTTTCCATTCCTCTGCCTCTAGATCTGTGTTTACCAGACAGGGGAAAAAAGCTTGTGTATTTGGAGGTGAAGAATACTACATCTCCATAAATGTAGTTAAGCTACTGACTCTGTCAGTTTTCTGTAGCGTATGAATTTACTACATTTTCGCTTAAAGACTACTTTAAAGTTGTGAAGGACAAAGATAATTTGGAGGGGATAGCAGACAGATCCACCTAGGAACAGTGGACAAAAAGAAAACAGCTGAGTATTATTAAGATATTCTAAAAATTAACTCTGTTAATAATTATATATATAAATATGAAGTTGGTATGTAATAAGGTAATTATATGATTATTATACCTATGCAGCAATAGGGCATGAGGATAGAAGCTAAAATACAGAACAGAGAATGGCAGTGAGTAGGGTGTAACAGATCCTTTCTGGCAGGCAGATAGCAAGATGTTATTTGGCTTGGCAGCAGCAAACTGAATTACTTGGAAAAGATATGTTTTTGTCCTTTATTCCAGCAATGAGACACTGGAAGTGGGAGGATTGTGTCTGTACCGTGGGTGGGACTTTGCTGAGCAATGATATGCTGTTAGGAGGCTGAGGGTGCAGGTTTCCTCGTTCCTGCTTGGGTCTGCTGTTGCCCTGAAGCTTTGTCCCAAATTCCTGTGATATATAGCTTATTCTTGGTCGCTCAAGTGGTACAAAATCCAAGGAGATCCTGCAGCCCATTTACATCTCATTTAATAGGGCACATTACAATGTGTATGCATTGTCCTGAGTTGATGCTGAAGTGTAAAATAAAACCTGGTTTTAGAATAAGTATTTTGCCTGGTCAAATTTAATGTACAGTTTTCCCCACGTGATTGTTATAGAGTAGCTGATGAGATCTAGATTTTTTAAAATTAATGGTATTATAACTAGGAGAAGGAAATGTAGAACTTTACTTTCAGTTGCTTATGAATTCTCTTACATTACTTTTGTTTAAACCTACTTATGATAGTGGGGATTAATTATACAGATCCACTCTGTTTAGGTTAATGTCCTTTGACCTAACGGTCAAATATAAAATGTCTCCTTTCTTCTTTTGTATAATATCTGCTCTGCTTTCCCAAATATGAAAATATGATTTAATCTCATAACAAATTCATAGTATTTTTTTTTTCTTCCATGTAGACCTAATAGGCAAGACAACAAAAGAATGCTCATATCTATACAAAGAGTTCAAGCAGATGCCTTTGAGCTTTTCATTCTCTGAGAGACATTGGTGGCAAATGGTTTTAATTTGAAATTGAATGTGCCATAAAGCTGCTCAGAACTGATGAAGCTCAATCATTAACCTGTGCAGCAACGTTGTCTTTACCACCCATTTGAACCTCAAGGAAGTAGGGAGTTTTGCTTACATTTGGATAGCATCAGCCACACTAAAACTTTTTAATTCCTCTCAACAGAAGAAAAATTAGGTAGGTAAGGATGAAATGATGCCTCATGTTGCTAGGAAGGTTGAGTCAAAAGCAAAGTGAAAGCAAGCCAGGCTATATTTTGACCTGCAGATCCTGAGCTGGCCGTATCTTCACTGTAAAGAGAAAGCAGTGCCATGGGGCCAAAAATAGTCATAGATTTTAAGAAGGAACTTCACAGGCTCCTCTTGAATTCATCCTTGATCATCGTGAACATCACGGGCAGTGAGCTAAATTCTCAGCCACTGGACAGCTTGTTCAGTAAATCCTTTGTAATCTTTTTCTATACCAGCCAGTGATAAGAAACAAAGAGGCCTCCCCTTATCTAGTAGTTAATAATAATATCTAATAGTTGAGAGGCAGCTCAACTAACAAGTAGAGAAAGTGTGCAATAGTGGCCAGCATCACAAAAGGAGTTAATAACTGTTAAAAATAAATAAATAAAAACAACCCCCAAACTAACAAGAATACCAGCACCTCCCAGCTCAGACATCGTGTTAGAAACTGAAGAAGCAAAAAGACGAATCATTTTATAAATGTCGGAAAACTGCCCAATCTGATGCAAGTTGGGTCAGGATAGCAAGGATGTCCAGGAAGAAATAAAGCCACAAATTGGCACACATGCAATTGCATTCACCAGTTTAAATGAGAACTGATAATAAAAAATGTACGTCTTAATAACTTAAAAAACAAATGATGCCTCTTCAGCAAAAAAAAATTGTTTCCTATATTTATGTGCAAAGGTGAAAGCAGGAGGTCCAGCAGCAGAATAACTAATTCTAGACATCTACAGCAGCAAGCATTGCAGGAAATGACTAAATATTGAGTGAAGTGAACAAATGCTAAAGGAGATTGCCATGCCAAAAACCGAACTTCAGGTAGCGTTCCATTGTGTTAAGTCTCTCCGGCACAGCTCGGTGCTAACAGGCTGAGGCCAGGCCATCCCTGGGCTCCAAGCAAGGAATCTCCTTGTCTCAGGAGACATCCCTGCGCGTAAAGTTGCGTTAGGGAGCAGACACTGCTGCTGGTCACGGCTCCAGCTGTTTCTGAGGCTAAAGTCTATTAGGAACACCAAGTTTTAATGCAGCATTTTTAGACTAAATGCAATGAGTATCCATAAACTGCATCCTAGCAAGGGTATAATGAACATGTTTATCTCAGGCCACAATCTGTAAAGAATCCACTGTCCTATCTTAGATACTACTGTACACTTGAAAAAAATGTTATTGGAGTAGTGAATTCTCTCGGTTTACACTGGCCCAGAAAACCTAATCCACAATCTTTATTCTCGCTAACATTGCACATATATTTAATCCACAGTCTTTATTCTTGCTAACATTGCACATATATTTAAAGTATAATATAAAATTTTAAACTGTATATTATTTATCCCTAAGAATGTTTGTATGATAAATAAAAAATTTGCATGATAAAGCAGACGAGCAATTCAGAAATGTTCTGGTCTCCTGGGTAAATTTGAATTTAAGCAGGTATTGTTATGCATTTTACAGAAACGTACATAGAAAGAAGAACTTTCTTTAAGTATTATACCAATACCCCAGAACAGTTATAAAAATTTAAGCTTCATAAACTGCTTAACTTGTTTTTCTTAATACTCATGTAGTTTAAAGAAGCTGAAATGTTTTATTATTATTATTCTTTAAAATCATGCTCTTTCCAACTTCTCCACCAAACTTCAAGCAGATGTTTAGGAGCAAGTTACAGAATAAACCCCAAGAGAAATGTTTCTCAGTGGAAACATGGACAGAGCATTTACTGTGGCAATAAGGGACACTCAGCTCCAAGGCCACATTTGTAACCAAAATGACAGCATCTCACCTACCTGGAATATAGGACATGAGGATGCCAACTCTGTCATCAATCTTCGGTTGTATTTAATGAGAACAAGACTATTCTCTGTGCTTAAAATAGTCTAAGGGGCTACAATATTTATTAAAACAAACCCTCATATATTGCTTTTTGCTAAAAGGGTAGTGACAGGTTTTCATGTAAAATCAATCTCAAGATTAAACAAAAAATCGTTATCATAAAGGAAGAAAGATAATTTAAATAACTGATGATGTGAAGGTGGTATAGAAAAAAATATCCTTTCTATTCACACCCTTAAGTATGTCTATAGGAAATACGTGCTGTGTGTGGTCAAATTGTTTAAAATGCCAGGCTGTGATCTCCCTGAGGCAGGCTGGTCATGTCTTTGTTTTTGTCACTGTAGCTATTAAAAAACTTAGATAGCCTGGAGAGCTAATGAACATGAGAGAATTGTGCAGTTAATTGTGAAAAAGACCCACAATGGTAATGGAAGGGACAAAACTGGGAGTGGGAAGTAAATTCCAATTGCAATTTCTTTTTTCCTTTATTTTCAAAATGACAAAACTGAAGTTTCTGGTTGCATCGTTGCTTTCGTGGTCTCCTGCTGACCAGTAAATTCTGCTGCATTGAGTCAGGAATGCTGTGACTGCTGAGCATTTTGTGGCAGCCTTAAAGAGCAACACCCCGCTGGCCTGAGTAGGGGATTGGAAAGCTACGGCAGCAGGAATGACCTCTGAAATTCTGGGACCCATGTGTGCTGCTTGGGGCTGCAGACAACGTTTGTAGACTGTTTAGGTAGCTCATTATCATTTCCCTAGTAGGTAGAAATCCAGAATAATTGATTTCATCCATGTTCCGAGAAGAAATGGGAGGAACAGCAGTTCAGGCAATGGATATGGCAGTATCGGCATAAATAGAGCGGATTATTTTGCTTTTTCCTCAGAGACATTCTCCTCAGGGCTGCCTTTCACATACCAGTGTGAAAAGCGTGCGTTCTGTGCTGAAATTTGCTTTACCCCCATGTGTTCTCATACAACAGAGAAACCCATGACCCTGGTAGAAAGTTACCTACTGGGCCAAACCCAAAGGTGACATCTTTGGTGTTGCAAATTATATATTGATAGGAGTGTCTAAGAGACTCTAAATCAGTGGAAGTGAAAGCAGCTGTAGACAGAGACCTATTTTGACATAAACTTCTACCCTCTTATTAGCTGCTTTTTGCAATTCCTCCCTACCAGTTTCCCACTGCATAACATGTGGAGTTTGAGAGTCCTGGCTTAAGCTGTCTCTGAAACTGGTAATTTACCCAGCCATACACCTCACCTTTGGGGGCATCCCTAGGAACTGGTGTCAGTCCATGTCTTTCACCACTCCTGAAGGGCTTGAGGAGTATTTGCTTTGGTAGAAAGCTTTTAGGGCAGGAGTACCCACTTGTTAAACTGCCAGGCAAACTCTGCTGGTAATACAGAAGGTGGACACATCAGTGCAGAGTCTGTCTGTAATAACTTGCTCTTGCTGGGGAGAAAAAAATGTAACTGGATCCATTATGGCGAACACAGAGTAGGAGACTAAGCGTTTAGTTTCTGATGAATGACTGTGTAGGTGTGATAAATGTTAGAATGGTTGCAGCAATAATGATTCTATATTGTCCAAGAGGTTGCATTAATTTAATTAGATTCGTACTGGAGTCTGAGATGACCTGCCTCTACACAATGTCTTAAGCAGCCAAGATGCACTGGAGGCGTACAAGAGAGGGGAGGTGGGGGGGTCTGTCTTTTTTACTTCATAGACAATAAATTCTAGATCAAAGCAAAAACAAGCAATGATATGTGTAATTTCTTAACAGAAACTCTATAAATATTCAGTGCTGCTGTTTGGTAACATTAAGAAATCACTGAAAAATGCAGTCATTGCTAAATGTGTTCATTTGAGAGGTTTGCTGTTACAAATGTGAATCTTCAAAGGCCGTGAAACTTAACAATAGCTTTTCAGTATTAGACAGAGAGTTAATTATAACATCTATCACACAAGCAAGGTAACTAAACTAAATCTGTATACCTCTTTAGTTTTCGGTTTGTTGAGTGAATGCTGTCAGAAGGAATTTGCCTCAATGCATGTGCTTGGTGATGTTATCAAAGTGTCTGTCAGGGAGAGCACTTTAATACTGTTCAGAGGCTTGAGTGAGAGCACGGAGATTGGCAGAGACAGTGACAGAGGTGACTACGGCAGGTCCTGACAGTCTGAATACAGAATTATATAGTGCAGTGACAGAGTGTTCAGTTTATTTAGAGCGGGGAACACGATGTGCTGGAGACAAAGGAGAAGCAAAGAAAAGGTTAAGTTACCGAAATTTTAATTGAGCTCTGAGTGACTGTTTTTGAATAATAGGTTGTGTCAAAACGTAATGATTACCGGCTTGGGAAGCTGCAGCCTTTCACCCTTAGGTCACTGGCTCAAATCTGGACTGTGCTGGTTGTAATGACTGATGTTCAATACCGGCTAATGTGGAATGAATTGCTGATCTCTGCCCAGCTTCTACTGGATAAGCATCCGCATCTCCAACAGCATGTGCTGGGAGTCTCGGCAAAGGCAGCATCCAGAAGTAATCTCCTCCTTTCTATGTAAGTTCCCTGCTGAGAATTGGTTGTCTGGTATGTGAGACCTTGCGCTGTTGCCACAGTAGCTTTATTAATGCAGTGGGAAGGTGAGAACTTTGCTTTTCAATGTTTCCTGCCTGGCGACTTTTGTGTGCGTTCGGTGAAACCTCAGCAATCCTTCACTAACTATAAGGAGCCCTTCACAGCACTAACAGGACTACTGGCAACCCAGGCATCGGTATTAATCACAGAGGATTGTTCTCTGGGGTCTGGGCGCTGTCATTTTGCTCCATGTTTGAGAATATTTTTGAGTCTTCATCTTCCAGAGACAGGGAAATAAAAATTGCACAGACGACGTTAACCCGTACTATCGCTCCCCTAGCTGTGTCATGAGCCATTTTTTTTTCTGCTGCTAGCATGAGATCCATCGCTGGAAGTCTCCTGGAACACATTGAATATTTGTGACTACACCTGTCTCTGTGCAGGTCTGGCCCGGAGCCACTTCTCCCAAAAACGTGCCGTTCTGCAGGCAGTGGAAGCTTGGAATAGGGATTTACCACGATGCCTCAGTAGATCAAGGTGATGCAGCAGTCATTGGATTTTGCCATCTGAGGTGTATGTTCCTTGGAATGAGCAGCAGATGAAAAGTTTGTGCATCCCAGATTAAATTGTAGAAAGGTACCTCTAGGCTGCCAGAGTATTTTCCGTGAATATGAGTTGGCCTTTTAATGGTGCTGAAATGACTAGATTTTGTTGGCACCTATGAAAAATTCCAAATCTCCTGGACAGGCAACCCAGATGAGAGAGACTCATACACTTTTAAGTTGAAGCTGATTGTTTCCAAAGAAACCAGCTTAGCTTTAGCAGCTTAAAGCCATTCTTGGCTTGTATATCTGGGGAGAAATACCCTCTCTGCTGTAGTTTTGTTGTTGATTTCAAAAGCAAAAGAGGTTTCTCCACTGACTCAGCAGGCCTGTAGAGGACTTTGAATCAGTATTAGTTTCATGAGTTCATGAAATTGTTTTTCTTATTACCTTGGTTATTTAGTGGTGAGTCACTTTATACTCTTCAGTGAGAGTCGAGGAGGGCGTAAGAATGCACGTTCTCCAATTTCCTATTCCATTGTGTTACCCAAACAGCTGGATCTTCACGCAGACTCTTGTGGGAATGGCGAAGGTTATGAACCAAGCTGTTCGATTGGTTTGTGGGCCCTCTCCAGACACATTCCAGCTGAGAGCGCTGGCATTTGAATGAGAGAAGGTCTTGACATCTTAATTCTGGACTAGCAGGTATCACTCCCCATGCAAATATAATTTCTTAGAGCGTGAGCAAGTAACATATGTCCAGCCCCCGCACTACAGAAGCCCCAGGGAATGGGCAACTGAAGTCCAAAAGCCAAACATATTTCCTGATTAATTGGGCCCTTGAGGCTTTTGGGTGACATTAAAGAATCTGCCAGTCATTTTTCCCCCTCTCACCTCTTCTTTTAGATAGTAAGTGATAAAATAAAGTAAAATCTGCTTTCAAGACCTCATTACAATAAGGCACTTCATTCCAGATGCTTTGTACCTTCTGTGGGCCCTCATCCTGTACAGGGCAGGGTGCGTATCTTGAATGCCTGCTTTACTGCAGAAAGAATACAAGCTCTGCTGCTCTTCTTCCAGCCAGGAGTACTGGCTTGCACAGTTCCCACCATGTTCTGAAACTGGTGGAATGAGGAGATAGCTTTTGGGATAAAGGGTTAGAATTAGAAAGGGAGCTATTTTCTAAAGACAGAAAATACTGGCAGATTTAAGAGGTTAGTGGAGTGCCTAAAAAGTGTGCTTCTAACTCTCTGTGGCTCACTTCAGGGGGAGCAACCTTGAGATATAAGTGCCTTGACACTCAGAGGTCAAGGAAAGCACTGGAGCAGACTTTTTATCTCCTCTGGATGTACAGAGCACAGCATGAATGCAGGGCAGAGTGCTGAGTGCCTTCCACCTTAGGTCAGCATGGTAGTATTGGTGAAATGGCCCCATCTCCAAGAATGCAAATGACACCGAGTTTTTTCTCTTTCTTATATAATAGATCATTTCCCCTGTGTGGTCTGGCCCAGGAGCAGTCAATGTTTTTAGAGATTTCTATATTTTTATTTATTTTTAAGTACTGAGGGTGGCATGATTGAATTGAAGCATCATGTGTGATGAATCTTGCCACCTTCAGCTTTATCTGAGAAGTGCTGCTGTGTCATCCTGGTCCTAGAGGAAATCCCTTCTCTTTCGTAACTTCCCCAGAGAAATCGTCTGTGTGGGTTCAACTGCCCGTTTGGATTCAGCCCCGGAATTGGATGAGAAAGAAAATCCTAGCATGGTATCAGCAAGGACCATGGGTTTTTCTGTTGCCTTTGCCATGGGATGCAGCATGTTTTTACAAGATGTGTATAAGGGGGAGTTCCTTGGCAAAGGGATAACACCAGCATGCACCGATGAAGTGACAACCTCTTGGTATCCTTGTAAAATTCCACCCAGTTAAAGGGAACTGGAGAGGAGATATATGGCTATTAAAGTAAAACATAACTGCCTGTCAGAGAAAAGCAGTGACAACATGCACCTAAAGCTCCGCCATCTAATGCCTGTCAGCAGGAGCGGGTAGTTTTTAACATCGTTCATATTCCTCAACGAACGTGCTTGAATTGGCAGAGACAAGGATGGAGTTGACACGGGCAGGTTCTGTCAGCTCAAATCCAGAGGTGAACTGTGTGCATCCGAATCCCGGTCCTGACAGCTGCATCCAGGCGCAAGCATGTTTAGGAAGCGGGGAGCCGCGGGAGGGCAGGGGAGGTACCAGCCTGAGCTTCACCTTCTCCCAAAGAGGCGATGTCCGCTTTGAGTAGAAAAAGAAAGCAGGCAGGGAGAGAGAAGGAACAACAAAAAACAATGCCTATTATGTTTCATGTCAATGTTGCTGTCATTAGGTAGTCGGAAAGATTTCAAACGGATAAACTCCCCTTTGGGATGGCAGACCGCCTTGGCAGCCAATTTTAGGCCTTGATTTGATTGATAAACTCTTTGTGACAAGGAAGGATAAAAGAGGCCCCTAGTTTGGTACATATAAATAGGAAATTAGCTGGCAAAGTTGTCAAAGATAATTAACTCTCTGATTCTGTGTGTCTATTCAGGTTGACATACTGAAATTATTTAGAAATGCACATGTCAACGCTCTGACAGAATTTGGTGCTGATCAGATAAACAGTTTTTGAGATGCCTGATTGTAAAATGATGTAAGAGCTTAGCTGGTGGTTTTATCATTATGCATTCTCTTAGCAGCAGCAGGTATCAAACGGCAACACCATCCTTTAATGTACTAGATTCAGAGATCTGGAGACTAAGTTACGCACGCTACTTCACAGCACTTAGCTCCCTTGTTTTGTTCCTTGCCCCTAGGTTGAAAAAAATTGCTAATAATGTACTAAATTCCTGGGTGTTCATCTGCTCCTCATCCCTTCCCCGGGCACAATTGGAAGTAAAAAAGATAAGGGTCTACGAGATAAGAGGTCTGAAAGCCATGGCATTTTGTTACTTCAGAAGAGATAAACTTCTCACTGCTATAATCCCAAACTCAAAGATTGGCAAGGTTAGGAAAGTGCAATGGGAAAAAATCAGCGATTCCGAACAACGTCTTTATAGTGGCTCCTATTAAAGCAATGACAGAGAACAACAAATATATTTAGCATTGCACGCTCAGCATCTTGCCCACTGTCCCTTGTTTGCAGCTTGTCTGGAGTGGTCGGTGTAGCACTACAGTTGCTGTGTGTGTCTGGAGTGTACCTTTTGAATGGCATTTGATTTCCAAGTCCTACCAACGTCCTTGGAAAAGTTGAAATCAGTGTGTGTACGTGTTGTACAGCAGATGTGAAGGCATTGTAGTCTTTCAGAGTAACTTGACTTTGATTCCTTCTTGGAGATTTCCTCCATCTGAAAGTGTTTTTCAGCCTCCAAAACAGCTGCTCCTTGGCAGTGTGAAGGTATAGCACTGTAACATCTGTCTTGAACACAGTATTGATGGAACAGAACTGGCCTTAGCTTTCCTTAAAGCACTAGGAGCTCTGTGTGAATTGTAAGCTGTAGTGACTGGTGCCATCACCCCAATTCTGTGAGTGAATGCTGTGGCAGCATGTAGTCAAGTCACCATGCTGCGCTTAGTAAATTCGGATTTTTAAGCCTCCAGAGTCTAAACCCAGCCTGGACACTGGCTCTTGAGTCTTGCAGCTCTCTCACATCTTGAAAGCTGGCTATCAGTCCAGTTTTACCTTGGGATCTAAACCCTAGACAGACAACTTTGCTGGAATGCTCACCTTTCAAGAGTCTTGTCCAAGGTATGACTGCTTCATTTGGGGGGGACTGGGGAAGGAACTGGAAAGAAAATGAATAAAGGCTTGGTATGACACACCTTTACATTTACCTAGGGAATAAAGGAGGCAATGCTGCAGACCAGTAGAAAAATAACAGGCATCTTACATGCAGAGTTCCTGCCTTGCTTTGTCTGCAAATAGCTGCCCCTGTAACCTCTTTGAGCTACTGCTGGTCTGTGAAACACTGACCACTGTCTGCCTCCTGCCCTTCTGGTGCCTTCCCAACCACAGCTTTCCAGGCAGTGCGAGCACGTGGAATGTGTCTGCCGTGCAGACAGCAAGAGCTGGCACATTCAAACCGGGGCTCCTGCGCCTCTCTGCCAAACCTGCCTTAATATACACAAGCCCTGGCTTTGATCATGCTGTTGATGAGGAACTCCAGGATCTTCCAAAGGCCTACCCCAAAAACATGCCACGTACGTAACCTCCCACGGGATTCACAAAGAGTAGGCACAGGTTCTCTGCAACTCAATGCTGATGAATGCGCTACTGTCCTCCGTGTCAAAATGATAATGGCATATGCATTATTCTTCCTGAGAGCCCTGCAGTTCCTTTTTATCATATTTTGCACTCATTTGTACAATGAACAATCTCCTGCCTCCCATCACTTACTTACACACCAAGAAGCTTTTTGTCTGTTTATAAATAGGGTCTCACTTGACATAACACAATTCATGATATTGTTTCCTCATCCATAAGCATTTCTGTGGTGCTCATTTCTGCATTTACATTCTGCAACTATCTTGTACAGCCAGGCACCCCAGGGGCCAGGAATTGGGCTTTAGCTGTAAGATCTTACTTTTCTCTTTTTTGCTATTCACCTTAACAAGAGAGTCCAAGAATGATGAAGGTCTGTGGTGGTTAATAAGGGAATGGATGCAGGTACCTATTTTAAGTGCAGGGACGGGCAAGTGCTTTATAAAAAGACATCCTAAACACTGATGTCTTTGCTTTATTATGTTCATCATGTCTAATTCATACCTCCCAGCACATGGCAGTGGGGGTCTGTTCATAAACTGATACCCTCATGTATAATGCAGCATTATCTAACCTTCCATATAGATCACTTTTAGGATGAGTTATCTTAGAGCTGCATGCCACTATGTTGTGCGGTATCTATCTCACAATAGGTTTGTAACTTATCGCAATTGAAACCAAAGGAATAAACTGGAAGGAAATGCACTTTTCTCTTGAGTGGTTCTTGTTAGAGTGCAGTTGAAATGTGGCATCTTACAGAGACTCCGTTTATACACAATTTGGTGATGAAGGCTCTGCTGCAGGCAACCTGGAAACATGAAATAGGGCTTTAATCATAACACTTCCACTCTTCTCCATTGGGAGCTGTAGGTGTGCAGTGCCTTGGAATAGCAACCTGCTTTTATTTTGATGCCTGGTATGGATTTATGTGCCTGAGCTTAGATATGCAGATTTGAAAACGATGTCCATGTATACCAGAGCTACCCAGAAGCCAGAGGTCTCACAGAAAGACCTGGGGTTCCTGGTAGATGACAAGCAGAACGTGAATCAGCTCTGTGCCTCTGCAGCAAAGACAGCCAACAGCATCCTGGGCTGCTTGTGAGGAGTGTTGCCAGCAGATTGAGGGAAGTGATTCTTACGCTCAGCCTAGCACTGGTGAGAGACACTTCTAGGGTCTGTGTCCAGACCCAGGATCCCAGTACTGGAGGGAGTCCAGTGAAGGGCTACAGAGACGATTAAGGGACAGGAGAATCTGTCATATGGGGAGAGGCAAAGAGAGCTGAGTCTGTTCAGCCTGAAGAAGAGAGGGCTCAAGGGATATTTTGCCAGTTTGTATCAGTATCTGATGATGGAGCGTAAAGGAGATGGAGCCTGACTCTTCTCAGTGCTGCTTAAGTTGAAATGCAGAACATTCTGTTTAAATATAAGATTTTTTATTTTTTTTTTTTAATATGAGGGTTGTCAAACACTGGAGCAGGTTACCCAAATGGTGCGTGGACTCTCCATCCTTGGAGATAATCAAAACCCCACTGGACATGGTCCCGAGCAACCTGCTGTAGTTGACCCTGCTTGAACAGTGAGGTTGGACTAGACTGTCTCCAAAGGTCTGTTCCAACCCCACGATTCTGTGATCCTGTATTTCCCATACAACTGGAAATACAACTCCTAGTATGGAGTTGTCTCTTCCACAAAGGACAACCATTCTTCTAAGGAGAAGCACATAGGTTCTTATGTCCTGGAGCAGAAGTAACTCCCTCATAACTTGTTGGCGGATGCTTGACACATCTGTTTGCTTTAGACTTCCACTGAAAAGACATTTCTGTTCCTGCATCACATGTATCAAATTCGGCTTCTGGGGAAATGTACAGATGTTCACACACAGAGAAGAAAAAAATATGCCACAGGAGTATGTCGTGGTTGTTGATACATCATACAGTGTATTAATGAGGAAAATATGTTTCCTTTAATTAAAACATTAAGATTTTTTTTATTTCAACAGGCTTTTATGTGTATGCGGTTAAATAAACTCATTGGACGTGTATGTGCACAGTGATGCCCACATGCTACTCTTTCCATCGAGCTGTAAGAATTAGCCCAGAGCTGATGGTGAGGTTGTTGCTGAGATTTTTTTTAGGAAACTGCATGCTAATGTTTTTGTTGCCTTTCATCTGTTACTTCTTTGTGTGGTTTTGCTCAGGAAAGTAGTTAGAATACTTATGGAAGAGTCTGAGGCTCCCTAGGAATTCAAAGTGGCAAATAGCTGAAAAAGAGGGTAAGTGCTACATGTGCCATGAGGGCTGGGGAGCAGTGGGGAAATAAACAGGATAAGGGAGGGTTGTCTCACTCTTCAATTCATTGTTCTTGTGGAACTTAACTGGTAGCTCTTCGGTTTGATTTCTATATGTTGGCCATATGATCGTGCCGTCTGTACGTATCCTTTTTCCATTTCCCCGTATTTGATTTCCAGGCAGAATTCCACATATTTCAAAGGTGCAGTAAATTTTACTTTTACTGGGTTTGGGAGCTTGAGTTTTCTCTAACAGAGTATCTAATTTTTATTTTTTTTTTTTAATTCCCCACCCAGTTCCAGACTTGACAACCTTCCCACCCGTTTTCCTCCTCTTCTGTAATGACAAGTTTTCTTTTTCTGTCAAACAGGACAAAATCTATGGCCTTGAATGATGTGAAGGGGCAATCTCTGGTTGTTCTGCTTCTGCAGTCACATTGTCGTTTGAGGGTTTTGTAGTTGCCTGCTCTGCATGTGGGACCCAAAGAGTTGAAGCTGTGAATAATTCGGTTGTCTTCCAGTAGTACTGAGACGTCTGCTACCTAGAAAACTCAGGGTACCCTTGTGCTGTCTGACTTTAATCTCATCTGTGCCAGAAGTCTGATACAATCCTAGGGCAGCTGGTGTCCAGGTCCGGGCGCAGGATCCAAGCCTGAAACTCTTTGACGTGACTTGTAGCCTTTTTTTTTTTTACAGCTCGCTATCTGAGATATTACAGCTAAATCCTGTTCCCCCAAAAGGACAAATATTGAGGCATTTCAGGTATCACACTCTGGTAACTGTTGGCGTATACATTTCCCTAAAAATTCTGACTTGCATTACACAGAGGGAACAAAAATCTCAGAGTTCAGGGCCCACATCTGCTCCGCAGCTGCAACAAACATTGAATTTATCATCGGCTTTTGTGATGCAGGGTAAACTATGACAAATCTTGTCTTCCTGGCTAATTAATGAAAGGTCTTGGGAATATCTCAGCTGGAGAAAAGGAATGCAGGAATGGAAATATTTTTTTACAGGAGAAGGAAAAAGTATGCCTTAGTAGCAAAGAAAGAATAGAAAATAGATTTTTCAAACTTCTTTTAGAAAACAGAATTACAAAATCAATGGATAAAAGGCAATTTGCTGGATCCTACTGATGATTTGGATTTTATTAATGCATTTGATGTGGCTTCTCATGACATTCGTGCTTGCAAAACAAGTTTACACATTGGTTTGGGTATAAACACTGTGTCATTAGGACTGCAAACCGGCTGAAGGATAATTATTAACAGCAATGTATTGTGTTTTCGGGAGGTGTTTAGCAGAGTTTGGCACCAAGATGGGATTTATGTTGATTCTTAGCTACTGGTAATGATTTGAAAGAAGGCTGTACTAATAAAAGCTTTAGATGACAGTCACTTGGGAGGTTTAGTGGACAGTGAAGCTGCCCAGGTGTGTCCAAATAGACCTATAAAGGATGGGCATATGAACAGAAAACAGCACAGTGCCACGCAATATGGCAAATCAGAAGGAAAACCTCATTCTGAGGGAGAAACCTAGAAGAACATTTTGCTGACAGAGACCTGTGGTGATAGATAACAGAAAATGAACGAGAAATTTGTTGTGCAATGGCATGGCAGCAAGGAAGTCCCAAATGGGATGGGAAATAGAGGTAGGAATTTTTGACCAGAATTATAACCCCTCTCAGGACAGTATGCTCTGTTTTGGGCACCTCAGGACTAAACTGAGTGGAAGTTCAGAGGAAATCACCAAATTTATGTGTACATGTAGGGATGTGTTTACGTGCACCCAAGTGACAGTGGCTCAGTCTCTTAGAACTGCTGAAACTGAGGGCGATGGTATGAATGGGTGGTGACTGTGCGTAGGAATGTGAAAGGCATAAACACTGTGGCGTTACAAAAAACGATATGGAGTTTTGTTAAGGGATTGCTAAGAATAATGCAACTGAAACTATCAGCTGGAAAATTGAAGCAGGATTTAATGAAAGCATCCTGAAAGCATGAGATCATTTAGGCTGGAACATTCTCCCTTGGATGTTTTAAATTCAGTTTGGGGAACACAGCACAGCGCTGTGGGGATGCAGTTCTGTCTTCGTACTGGAGGTTGGGTGAGTTGAACTGATTTTTAGATTGTATGAGCTTCTCGAGTCCGCAAGATACTGCGCTTACTGGGTTTTCACTATCTGAAGTTTTCCACAGAGCAAACCCCATCTCAACCACAAATGAAAAGTCAAAGTTGTCTTCACCATTTGGCCTGAACAGGCAACCTGAGGCCTTGTTGAGTTATATGCTTACGAAATTTCATCATCTGCGCCTTCAAAGGTCTGTGCAATGGGTGAGCTGTACAAAATATGCAGGACAGTGTGGCCTTTCTGCACGTGGGTATACATGTTCAGGGGTCTACACGATTGCTGAGTGTGGAAACATAGGTCTGTGCAGACAAGGCTGAGGGGGTGTGGACAGACAGATTAATGTGAATTTGTGCGGTTCGTTGGTTGTGCAGAGCTTGAACAATCAAATCCCTTCAGTTCACTCCACTAACTGGATTGCTTATGACAAAATCACAGCTTTTTCTCCAACCCTTTTTAATCTCCATTTTGAAAAAAATTGGAAATGACATGGTAAAGTAAGACCAATTAACATTAACAATTGCAGTTTATTTGCTTCCACTGTTTTACAGCATGCAACCTGGTAGAGCAACATGCATTGCTATTTTGGAGACATCAAAATAAATAAGTAAATAAATACATAACCCTGTGGGCTTACAGATTGAGTCAAAGAGCAGGAGATTATTCCTGGCACTGCACTCAGAAAAAATTGTTGCCTTTGAAAACGCCAGACATTGACAGTTTTTCATCAGGACAAAATTAGGATGAGGTGGAATCTCTCCATTCACATTGTGCCAATTCAGCAGATGTTTCAGACAATTCTGGAAGGTAAAAAGAAATGAATAGAGACTGGAAACCAAAACCAACCCCAGATCCCTTGAGACAAAGGTTACTGTTTCTCCCCCATCAACTCTCCTTCATCTGTAGTGAGATGGGCTTATCTAAGCTTTTACATTTGTATTTTAGTGCCACGTAGCATTTTTATATAGAAAAGACCCCAAAGCCTTTAACAAAGAGGGTACGTGTCATTATCTCAATTTTCCAGGTAAGGAAACAGAAGCACACAAAGGTGCTAAGACTTGCTGGCAGAGCACACAGTAAACCACAGCAGAGCCAAGAACCTGATAGATGATCCTGTGTGTTTGCCTTTGGGCCGTGTCATCTGTCATCTTAATGGTACAAACATTTTGGATTTAGTCACACTGGAAAAGCAAAGGACTTAGGAAAAAAACCCCAAAATAACACTCCTGAAATTTGCCAACTACAATCAAACATCTAATTTAAAAACTTCTAAGAAATAAATGTCGTGTTGTTATTCTCTGCGAGGGAAATGCTCTCCATTAGAGCTTTATAGTTGTTAAGCTGTGCCCACCCTCATTCCACAAATTAAAACCAGCTACACTTGAGAGAAGCTACTAAGAAGAGCTAGTCAGTAAAAATACCAGTGATTATTCTAACATCTCATATTCTTTTACCAAAACAAAATAACATAAGCTTGGAGACTGACTGACTTTATCATAAACATTAACATGCTGTGCTTGGACCTCTTGAGATCTGTCGAAAACCAGAATGTTTTGTCTCCACGTAGGTTTCTGCTAATGGATTTTCCATGCATCCCTTGTTTCAGTTTCTCTTACCATGTGAGAGACTCAGAAACTCATTGCTGCTCTGGGCAGTATCAGTTCCTGCTACTACCTTAAAAACATCAAGAGGCTGATTGCACATTACTTTTTTATTATGCGCTGTGTATTTTTAGAGGAGAAAGGAGCATTGTTTTCTACAATTTTAACTTAGTGTTCTGAGTGGAAAAAGATAGCAGGCAGGGGAGAGAGCAAGTTTAGCTTTCAACCTATTATGTGCCATGCTCATGTGTTTTAAGCGTGTTCCTAATAGTGAATTTCATCCTTTATTGACATATTCTGTTTGAATTGTAGTAACACTTTGATCCCCGATCCACCACACAGGTTTCTGTACAGTAAGTAAGGGAGGGGTAAAAACACACACATAAAAAAGGGGGAAAAAAGCAATCACTGCCAGAGGAACTTCAGATCTCATTGTCCTTGCAGGAGAGCTTATGAGCAGAGCAATCCCCACATGTCTTCTTGCAGCTCCTGTGCATTTCAGCTGATAAGTTTCAAATGCTGCCCTTCTCATTCTTAATTCGCTTGCACTGAAGTATTGCTTGTATTTAAGAGCTGCAAAGATTAAGCAGAACACCTGCCTACCCATATCCCATCCGTACAGCACCAGAAGACAGTGCTGTCTTTGTGAAACATGGAAGAAAAATTCTCTTCCTTTCTTAAAAGAAGGACTGGTCATCTTGCCCCTCCTTGCCACCTCTTCAGCCCTGCTAATTGTAGTGAAATGGCCCCTGAGGTTGACCTGAGACAGCACTTTGCAGCATCAACACTTTCTTTGGGTTTTGTTAAAGTTTCCGGCAGAGTTAGGAACACGTTTTTAAAATTGTCTTTATTATTTGTTCCGTTTGAATTTAGCACTTGCTTACCTCTCACAAAGAAAAAAATGTAATGCCAGGTATAACAAGAACGATTACGAGATTTGTTTAGAATTGTTGGCTCTTCTTACATAGTAACATTCACATAACGTTTTCCACCTTTTCTTTGCAGCCATATGGACTAGAAATTCAAACTTAAGAGAAAGCCAACACAAAAATCACCCAAGCTTAGTTTCTTGTGAGGTCTCTTGATTTAAGCAACACTTTAAAAAACACTAGCTATTGCAAGCCTCAATAAAATCCCTAGGGGTTGCAGCACGAAGTGCGGGGAGTGGCTGACCCGCTATAAATTTGCCTGCCTGATGTCAGCAGAGCTAGGACTCTGCACCAGCTGATGTGTCTGTCCCAATGCATTTTGACTTGCAGTTGTTTTTTTGATTTAAGGGAGATGGTTAAAGTGTGGCCATCTGGTTCACACTGAAACTCGAGAGGGAGAGTCTCTTTGGCTCTCTTTCCCTTACAAATAAGTCAGCCTCTGAAGCTTATTCAAAACATTTAAAAAACAGCACACAAATGAATAGAATGAAATAAGGAAAAAATGCAGAATGAGACCCTATAAATGCTGCATGATGAAGTGCTTGTATATAAGATACAGCTATAATTATGTGTATTAGAGCAACATGTATCTCCTTTCTAGACAGATGAGGACTCAACTAGGTAAGAGTTGTCCATGAGTCCAAGGTGGGGGGCTCGAGGGCAGACCTGAAGCTTGAAGAAGGGAGCTTGTGGTCTCAGAGTCCTGGTGCAGGCGAGAAAGTGTCTCACGTGTAACTGACCCAGTTTCTACGTTGACCACATTGTGGAACGTGCAGCCTCCACATAAAGGAGAGCTTCCTTCCTGGGGTAGAGGCACGGTCTCTGCAGTTAGTGCTTCACAGACCACCTCTTATGATTAGATCAACCTCTCACTGCCTACGGCTGCTTTTAAATGCACATAAAAAGCCTCAAACTTCACCTAAGCAGTGAAATGTCCTGACACAGGAAGTTTTTTTGGTAGAAGATTCTAGTGGAAGTGGCATGAGTTGCCGTAGTTACTGTGTTTGGTACAGGCATAAGCTTCATCTTACTCACAATCTTTCTTTCATTTTGGTTTTGACTCTTTGGTATAGTTTTTATTACTTGGTATAGTTTCATGATTACTGTTGCTTCCTCTGAATTTCTATTTTTACCAGTAAGTGCTGTACTCTGCTTTAGAATATGCAGAATATTTGCAATATGCAGAATGCTGTATAGTCTAAAAAAATTATACAGCCGTCTGTTTTAGTGTGAAGTCTTTAGACTGAGATGCTCACCTACTGAAAAGGGAGAATAATACCAAAATTAGATAATTATATTATTAGATAGTTATTAGATATCTAACCATAGTTAGATAATGCCACACAATCAAATTTCCCAGGTATTTTCATAGTATATGAAGGCTACTATTATTGCTGCCTGGGATTTCCTTACTCTCTGAGATACTTGACCACCATTATTAAAACTTCTGTTGGCATGTGTGCTAATCTATGTAAACAGGAATGCAAGAATCGGACTTTAATACTACGTGATACTTTCTCATATTTTTACCAGTGTAGGAACATGTCTTATTCCACGAACACAGCACTGGTTCCAGAAGAACTGTAGGATGCTGCCTCAGTATGAGTAAGGTCATTTGAATCTATTCCTAAATATTATTATTTTGATGAAGTGCAAAATATTCCCAGTATTTGTTTGTCATCGTTGTCAGCAGCTATGCACCTGGCTCCTAGTGCTCCAAGAGGAAAGCTGCTCTACTTCTTTTTTCTTTTTCTTTTTTTTTTTTTTTGCTATTTTTAATGCCTTTTTTGCAATAAATGAACAATGAGCTTCTCCTCAGACATCCAAGCAGCGCAGCACTCTGGCACCCTGCTCACTGCTGCCTTGTGATGTGAAAAGAACAAAAGCCAATAAGCAGTGGTGACAACCATGTAATCCAGTGTTTCGCAGCCCTCTATCTCAGGGAAAAAGCTGCGTTCCAGTGCCACTTCGGCACAGGTGAATATCTACTCCTGTCTGAGACTCAGCAGGAGACAGAGATCATAGAATCATAGAATCATTAAGGTTGGAAGAGACCTCAAGGATCATCTAGTCCAGCCATCCCCCCACCACCTATCACCCACTAAACCATCTGCTCTTTACCTGCAGTTATGTTCTGCCCTGTACACTGGGGTGCTGAAGACTGTTAGTATCCAAATCAGAGCACTAGTCCTGTTCCTGATCCTGTTCAGATGTGCATTTAAGATGTGAAGCACCAAGATCACTGTCCGGAGAGCACATGCAAGGCAGATGTGACACACTGCTACTTAGACTAGTGGGAACCTGGTTCTTCCTAGTTGTCGTGCAGACATTTAATCTGAGGGCAGAGCACAAGCCTAACACACACCCAACGTGACCAGTCATGAACAGCTCAGATGTACGAAGAACAGCTGTAAAAGGGAATCAAGGAAATGGATCAGGGTTTAATGGAGGGACCTTTTTGTTTATTTGAGATGCATGAATTACTTCTTCCTATGTTACTTCCTAAGAAACTTAGGCTCAAAGGGCTGTTGACAGGTTAAGTGTTGACTTTATCAAGGGATGCTGTGCAGAGATGGAGCAGAGGTCAGACACACTCCCATCCAGCCCACGTTAACCAAAGGCATTTCACAATCACGGAATGGTAGGGGCTGTTTTCAAAGCGCCCCAATGCAGTAGCCTTTTTGGCCAGCACAATAGCTCTTTTCCTCATGTAGATGAGAAGCCATGTGACCCCTGGAAACAGCTTAGCCCCACACTGCGATAGCAGCAGGGCAATGTACAGCTCTGCCGGGCAATGTTGAGAGGTCTTTGCTTCTTTGTGGAAGCAGCACTGAGGTTGCTCTGTTCCCGTTGCTGATTCAGAACAAGGTGACTCTCCTACAAATGGCTTTCTTTAGGGTAGAGTTAGCTCGTAGTCTGCCATCACAAATATATTGTCTGTGATTATTCCCAAGTGTGTTTCTTGCCTTTTCCTAGAGCAATAAAGTTGACTCACTTGGATAAAGTAAGGGGAAGCTTCCAGAACCAGTGTGTCTCCTCTGTTCCTCCCTCCAGAGACTGAAGTTACAGGTTGTTCCTGCTGCAGAGACCTGGTAGCAGCAGTTCTGATTTTCTTGGGTGATACTAACACCCCATTTCCACTTATTTCAGTGCCTTCACTACTGGCAAAGTGTTTCATTGTATGCGATTCTCTGCAGCCATTTTAGATTGCAGTGCCTTCCTCTCTATTAATCTTTCTTATTGTTTCCAAATTTCTTTTATTCTCATTATCAGCACAGACCACTGAAGTGCATCCCTCAGCCAACATCTTAAAATGACCTAAATAGTGATGTAGACACCTGGTCTTTGAAAAAATGATGCCGTTTTCTCCTGTGAGTCCAGTTAGAGTTGCTAATGCATCAACCCGTAGGAAAACTGGTCCTGCATAGTAACTGTGTGGCCAAAGCTGCCAAGGGTGTAGTTAAGAGTAAGGTACGCTGCGTTAGATCGAGGTTTGTAGCACTGTGTAGCTGTGAGGGATCTCAAACTCCTGTCCGTTCTCCATGTTGCTGAATTGCTGTTAGGTCTAACAGTTCTTCTTTGTATCAACCTATAAATACAGCTGTGTCTACTGGATTTTGCCCAAGGGCTCGTACATCATGGTTTGCTAAATTTTAATCATGCTTATGTTTGCATTTGAGTGGAGTTCACATGTCCCGTAAAGCCCTTAATCCTCAGTTTGCCATCCCAGGCAAAATGCCCAGTCTCAGCTGAGGCCTTGCTAGCAAACTGCGCCGACTCCATTGACTTCTCACCACATTCTCTAATGCCTTTATGGATCTGATAAGAGCTCTGCTACAGATCTGCGCCCCTTAGACCAGCAATATAAGCTGCTGTTGATACCCTATGTTAAGAAATACTATACAAGCATTCTGTCAAGCAAATGAAATTCATCCATCTCTCCTGGTCATTTTTTTTTAAAAAAATATTTCTTCGTATCAACGTGCAGGCACACTGACAGCTGGAAAATATTTTAGCGCGACGGCATGGAAACACTGAGTTTGTTCTGAGGGCTTTGAAAAGCACGTAATTATTGTTTGACTCTTTTGTATACAGTGTTGCAAGATTACTCCCTTTTTAAAAACCGAATTAGCTGTGCAGTTCACATCCAATTTCTGCACGCAATTACCGTGATTACGTGTGCGGTTCCCATGACTGCGCGTAGGAACTGTCAGAATTGTCCGTTTGGATATGCGGAGTGGAAAGGCTGTTGTCTGTTGCATGCGTTGGTCTGGCCAGCTCGTTTGCAAATCTCCTTCTACTTGTGGCCCGCTTGCCAGGGCAAAGTGCTTGTTTCAATTTAAATAAATGGCATCTCCCAGTCATTCCTTAAAATTGACAATTATAGACTGAGGTGCATTCGTTTGACAAGGACAGATCTTCTCCTAGAACAAATTATTCAGAGCAATTTCATTTGTTGGTTTTTTTTTTTAACTTTTTCTTTTGATGTATAGTAGTACAAAGGAATCCAGGACGTGGCTCTTCGGAAAAGAAAGGCTTCTGAAATATCCTATGGGCAGCATTTTATTCGTGTGTAGCTCTATTCACAAAACGTTTCTTGAAACAGTTGCAGATGTGCTTGTTGAGATTTGCACGTGCTAAGCGCGGTACATGGAAACTCCGACCACAGTGTGTTTTCAGGTTCAAACACAGCCTCCTTGTGCATGGTGCGCTGATGAAAATACACCCAAAAATTACAGCGTGCACGAGCCCAGGATCTGGCTCTGGAAACAGAGCAATGGTGTGAGTACTATCACTTTTGAAGCCATTAAAGAATCAAAACAAACCAGCCAACAATATTTTATAGTTTCCATTCTGGTTTGCCTTTATTTTTATATTATAACTTAACAGCTTCAGGCTGCAGCAGAAACTGAAACCTCTCGAAATATAAAGATAAGTAAGAAGAGAGAACTTTCAGCTCGATTACATCTGAAACATGTGAAGGGACTCTGTGGCTGAGAGAGAGACAGTAACTTCACCAACATCATACACCACGTACCTCATACACCAAGGCAGTGGCAAAGTCATCACTGGAAATTAGGTCTTCTGGCTCTCAGTCTTTTGCTCTTACCACTGGGTCAATACAATAATATATTTTTTCCATATGTTGTTATATTTTTATTTCTATATTCTTCACTCTCCTTTTCCAGGCTGTTGTAAAAACTTTGGAAATTATTGACTTTTTTAAAATTCCTTAGGAAGCCTTCTTACATCCACTTAAATACCAGCACCTTTTATGCTCACATCCCTTGGCCTGTGCAAGTCCTCTTTATCTTCATCTAAAGCTCCAGAGGGAAATGCTATTCATCTTTATTTCTTTAATTTATCTTTCTCTTAGCGGCTGACTGACTGCTTCTGATTTCCTTTATTCTAAGCCAGGTTTGGATAGTTCTGAAGCTTCAGAGCTTGGGGATATGGGTGTCACAGTTAGAGCAAGCAGAATTGGAATTCCTCAGTGGAGGTAGTACTGGATGAGGCCCCATCACTGAATGTGGTGAAGTAACTACAAAACTGTAGAAATGCTTTATGTCTGCTGACGCTGCTTAAACAGCAGTGGTAAAAATAGGGTGTCTATTGACTCTGAGCAAAAATGGAAGGGATTATTTTGGATCCTTTGAGTTATATACCAAGATTTTCACATGATCACCTCTAATATATCACATTCCTCAGAGCTGAGGATGTGAGAGGTCTGCATCAGAGACAGGAATTGCTCCTCAGAGATCCCTCTGCTTTGCTGTGGGACCATACCAATTTGTAAGTCCATCTGGGATGCAAAGAGACCTGGCAATACTGCAATAAATCAGTTTTGTGAGCATTTGTGACAGTTTTCTCCCAAAGGTAGGGATTCAGAGTGCACAGAAATCCTTGATCTAACACAGCCTTGTTGGGTCACACGATGAAGCCTGGAAGCTATATTTCAACTGCTTCATACAGTACAGCTACCACAGGTTGTCCACTTGCGAAATGTGTTGCTGAGGAAAGAGGAAAAGGAGCTCTGTGGTAACGTTGTGTTTCAGAAATTACTGTATGACTCTTTCCTTGGTTGCTAAAACAAGGCACAAAGCCTCTGAAGAAAAATATTTATTAAGCCACAGATGGCAAAGCTGAGCCTCTGATTTCCCTAAATCCTTAAGAGGATTGTGGTACAGCTTATAGGAGCATCTTAGTGGCTGGATGCTCAGCTTCTTCTTAGATATGTCATACATACATACACCCACAGTGACTTGAGCAGAGTGTTTGCATTCCAGCTTTGCTAATTACACACCTTAAATTAGGGTAACCGATAACTTTTTTTTTCTTTTTTTTCAATGTTTGGGATACCGGGTTTTCGTGTGCAACGTGGCAAATGGCAAACCTCTTTCGTATGTCTGCTTTTAGATACGCTGTGTATGTTTTCCTGATTTTAATTACAAAATTGAGAGGAAGCAGTAGCAGAAAGGTGAATGATCAGGACAGTCGTACCTTTGTTTTGAACAAAGCATAGAAAAGCAGAGGATCATACCAGATAAGTACAGAAAAATAAAGGAAAAGATATAATTACTTTTATTGATGAGTCTTTTTTCCTCAGATACTGTTTTACTTGCACTCCTTTGTTGTTCCATACATTCTCTGAAATGTCTGTCTTCTTTTTCTGGCTTCTATTCATCTTTATTTCTTCATATTTTACAGTTTTAGAGAAATGAAGACCAAAAACATGGTTGGAAAAGGTCGAAGTAATCTGTGTCCAGTCTTGGCACAGACTGTGTTCAGGTCCTATGTCAGTTGCCTTCATCACGCTCTCTTACATGCTGGTGAGATTCTCCTAATTTTTGCTGGTGTTGATAAGAGTGTCTTCTCAACAAGATGTGCTCAGTCCACCATAATTTTGTTGAAAGAGCCCTCATTCAGACTGTGACTTTTCTAGAAAATGCAGATCAACTTTTCTAGTGAAGGATGTGGGGGGATGGTGGTAAACATGATCTTTAAAGGAAAAGCTAGTGCAACAGATTTTCATGTTTGTCCATTTTTAGATGTGGGTAACTTGCATGTTTCCTGAAAGAAAACATGGGCCAGTGTGAGAGGAAGCAGGAGAGAAGATGTACTGCAGTCCTGTGATACCACCACACTGAGCAGCAAAAAATTATCCTCTTCTGCGGGACCACATCTTTCTCAGGTTAGTTCTCAGTGCAGATCTCTGGTTTGCTGTATACACGTTTATTACTGAGAGAGAGTTTTTAAGCTGAATGCTGCCTGGAAAAGGGCTTGAAAGTTTGGTGATGTAAACTATCTTCTGTTATTTAATTTCTGCAGCCTCAGGGAAATGAAACTTTGTATATTACTTGACCAAATTAATTGGATTATAGGAAAGTAACACTTGAGTTTACATTGATGTCACATTCACATCAAAACAATAGATTCCAAAGTATTGCTAGCAGCCAGATCCAAGGACGAGAGTCCCTTTATGAGCAATTGTGCACTAGATTGTGACGAATTGCATGTAATTTTTGAACCTCAACTTTTGCAACAGATTCTCAGATGAATTTTGTGATATCCATTGAAAATTATAAGCAGCACATTATAGCAGCTGAGCTCTTGTCTCTTCTGGAGAGTTCAAAGAACCAAACCCCTGCAGAGATTTAGCTCTGTCTAGTTGTTCTGCTCCAGAAGAGACCTAGAGACTGTCCAGTGTGGATGCAGGATGAGCGATCAGGAAAACAAGAACTTGGGTTGCAATGAGGAGTGAGCAAAATGGATGGAGTACTTATAACTAGAGGATTCAGCAGTGAGAATATTCATTTTTAATTGCCATAATACTAAACCCAGCAGTAACAATGACTGTGAAATGTAGGTACAAATAGCTGAAATAAGGTCAGCTGGTATAAAATTAAGGTACAGTGAAGTGTAGAGGACCATGATTTTTCCACTCCATAATGGAGACACACCTACCAAATTCATAACGACAATAGAGTAAATATTAGTTCATAGAATGAGTAATATTTTCTCCTTAGTGACAAACCTGACTTCCTTGTTTATGCAAAACACAGAAATATAAAGTTTTTGGCTTTTTTTTTTCCTGTTGACTTTAAGAATACATTCAAATTTTTACTTTCTGAAAATCCACTGGAAACTGAGTCTAAGTGCCCTACCTCAGGTATGAACTAAATTACGTTGGCTGTCTGGAGAGGAAAGAAAGTGCTGCATATTTTTGAATGGCGAAAGAATTTTGTGGTTTCTGGTTAGCTCTGAATAAGCCATCAAGGATGAGTTGCTCCTTAATAGCATGATTGATTATGTCATGAGAAAATAGACTATGCCAGACAGAGATCATCTGTGATACAAAGCAACCATGCAATTACCGTGCTGAACTGTGCTGTGAATGTGGGCCACTTTGCCAGCTGAAGGGGTGAGCTGCTGAAGTTGTCGTGGAATTTAAAGGCTGACTTGCGTAAGGCTGGATTCTGATTGCAGACCTGTTCTGTTGGATAATTGGCACTGTAGAAAAACCTTTGAATATTTATTGGTGGTTGCAGTGCTCTGGAATTAGGAGGAGGATTCCTAGATCAGCTGCTTTTCAGCTTCATTTAAATTTTTGTAGGATAGTTTGGGGCAATTGTGTTCCAGAACAGCTAGGTGAAACTGGAATGCACACAAGAAAAGTTTTGTCCCTGGCAAAGGTGTCGTTACAGATTTGCTCAAGACTTTCCTCCCTAATTAAATGGGTGTCTTCCTTGACTTTGATCTTATGAGTCATTCATCTAGAAACTACTTACGTTCCGTAAGACGTTCCTGAATAAGTCCCTCAATTTATTTATATCTGTAAGATGATTTAATACTAAGTTAATGATTTAGGGACCTATCTGATTCCCAGAAAAGCCAGTCAGAGACTTCTCACTGTCCCAATCTAACCAACTGGGTATAATACCTACGTACATTTAAATACCATTTACATTTCCACAAAAGAATTTATATTGCTTTCTAATACCTTGGATGCAGAGCTTTTTATAGATTACTACCCCATAAATTGTTAATCCCTACTTTTAAAGTTATCTTTTATTAGAAATGGAACAGAAAACAAAGCTACAAGTACAGCCCTAAACCCTTCACTTTTTGAGAGGTTCCAGATTCAGGTACCTTGAACATAAACTTCATTCTCTGGCTTTGGACTCAGACTAAACAGAAAATAAGCCCATTTTCAAGTTCCAGTTTGAACATATGGTAAATTCTTATGAGATTATTTGGCCTGATGGGTTTGTGACACTGGAGGGGGGTCGAAATCAGGAAAGGTAATTTCCTTGCTCCCTACTGAAAACAAGTAAAATTGATTTGTTGCTGATATTTTCGGGAGATTTGTTTCTAGAGACATCAGAAAAAAAGCTAATCCAGCCAGAAAGTCTTCCTGTTTTCCAAGACGTATTTGTCTGTTATTCTGTTACTTTGCCATTGGCTTCAGCAGACGGGGAATTAGTAGCCAAGGAGTACAGGAGTTGCTAAGAAATTCTGTCCTTGCCTTTAGAAATCTAATGCATGAAAAATTCATTTTTGAGCTGGGAACTGCTGGTTTATACAATCACCGGTGGCACATGCCTGCTTCCTGAGGGAATCTGAAAAGAAACTTTGGGAAATGTAGAAGAGCACTCTGTGCTGTGATAAGCACATTTGCTCACTTTGGCTGCTGATGTCACCGAGGCATCCAGTTCCACGGTGTGCAGTACCTGCCTCGCAGGAGTGGGTGCTGAGCTGTGATGATGAAAGCGTGGCTTCTTGATGAACACATGCAACAGCGAAGATAATAATTAGCGCAAAGGCATGTGGTAGAGCATCTAGCCCACACTGAGGACAGCACGGAGCCGTACCACCCACGAGGGATCTCTGGGATGATAACTTAATTGAAAGGACTTGCTCAAGCATGTACCACACCTGGCAGAGTTAGAAACTTCTGCTTCAGGTAATGTTTTAACAAGTTGTTGTATTTTTTTCTGTTGTCACCTGAACCAGAAGATTCTGGTGCCTGCTTATTGCATAGATACACCTCAGGTTATGCACCAAACCTGGTTGATTGGTTGGTTGGTTTGTTTGGTGGGTTTTTTTTGTTTTGTTTTTTTTTAAACTGGATGCATTCATGTGCTCGGGCCTCTTCTGCACTTCAGATCCCAAATTCAACCAGTAAATGGGAGGATGCAGAAGAAAGCGACCATGAGTGCACAGGTGAGAGGCGGGATGTTCTACTTCATTCCAAAGAACAGGAATCATATCTGGTCAGTCAAGCTTTTATCCCAGCTCCAATTTTTATAAAAATTATTTGTAGAAAAAATAAGCATTCAAGGTTAGGCTCCTAAATTTAAATTATATGGACTGATTTATAACAAGAATTGAAAGCCCAGCACTTCCTTATTGATTGTAATTTAAGGTTAAATGCAAAAAATAGCAGTCCTATCAATAATACACACCAAAGTAAAAAAGAAAAATGCCCTACCCTGCCTAACACTTCCTTCTCTTTTGAAGACACCCTTTGCCTCTTTTTCTTTCCTCCAAAGAAGAAAATAGCAGCATATCCAGAAGAATAACTAATTTAAGCTATTTTGGACAAAAAGGAGAGAATCAATTCCTATGTCAAGTACCTTCAAATGACACTGAAGTTCCTAGTCTTAAGTAGGGAATGGGCTGGAGCTTGAACTTTTTGGGTGATAGGCAATGGCACTCTCTGTGGTGATCCGAGAGTTTGTGGATAGGCAACTATTTACCCCACTGCAGGCTGCAGCTGATGAGCTGCTGGTCTGGTGCGATCTGGCTCCACAAAGGGACCTTTGACTGAGAAGAGTTGATGCCTTTTGCACCACTTACGGCTTGTGGATGACTTCAGGATGGGACTCCAGACAGATCATTGCATGTAACATGGGTTACGATGGCCAGCAGGGATAAAAGAGTATTTTGTGTCATTGTTGGTGGAGACAAGTGAATAAATGGCTGTGGGAAGCTGGTTGTCCAAAAGAAATTGGGGATCTTATCAGATTCTGAGAGTTGTGAATCCACGTGGCAACCAGCCTCCAATATCTGGAGCGGATCTAAATGCAAGCCCTCTCTGATTGCTGTTCACAATCTGTACCACTTCTAGACCTGATCTTACCCTGCCAGGTCAAAAAAGACACTCTGTTGTCATCCTGACATCACCAGAATTGATGCCATCTCACTCCTAATAGCCTTGTGTGTGCATTTAATGAAAAGATGGATCCATTTGGATCTTTGTAAAAACCCCACTTAGAGCACAGAAGAGTTTATAGTGGTGTCAGGTACGTACAGGTGACCTGCTAATCTTTGGATATTGGAGAGCGAACATCTGTCTTTTCTGAACACTGCTCTAAGAAGGGATAATCAGCCAACACAGCTCACATAGCCTGTACCATTGGCATACTGGAGCACAGATCAACAGAGGTCAAGGTGATCTGAGCTGCTGGAATGTTGCTATGTTTTTCACAAGGGAAAAGACCAGAGAAAGTTTAAAGGAATACGTCATTGTCCCTTATCTTCTACTAGTCCAAAGTGAAATCACAGACTTGTTTCTTTATGAGAGCACACAATAGTGTTTCAGTTCAGTGACCCATCGGTCTGCTGCCCAGCAAGCTGACTCAAAGGTAGGCTATATTCAGCCTAATCCCCTGAGCCCTAACCACTTTTGGGAAAGTGGAGCACTGCTGAAAGCTTCTGGTGTTGAGCAGAGAGCCTACAGCCATCCAATAAAAACCACTAAGCACAGAGACTGGAGGGGTCTGGTTGCAGCCCCTTGTGTGTTAAAGCTGCAAAGTCTCCAAGTACAGTCCAGTTGGATGTAAACAGCATTCCTCTGCTGGGGTGGCAAACGATACCTTCTCCCTGCTGGGCCTCAAGATGTAGCCAAAACTTGTTTACTCTGTAATTTAGAGTTCATTGTAATCTAAATAGAGATTTTTGCAATGCAAATAGGGCTGTGCAGAATGTAATACATTTTATGTATCGCTACTGTTTATTATGGCTATATAACTTATCACTCATCACATAGACTGGATTGCAAAACACAGTGTTTCAAACACACTTTAACTCTCAGATCATGATCAGTGAAGAGAATATATTATACTTTTAATATGCTCTTTCTCCCACAGTATTTTACAATAGCCTGCATAAACCCCATTCTGCAGAAAAGGATTCCAAGAAATTAAAAATAATCTTGATTCATATGCAAAGGCTGTTTCTGATTGCATAAAGTGGGCAGACGTCTAATGGGTCCTTTTGTTTGATTTCCTGAAGCGCCCTATTGTACTGCCTGGTACACATATATGGGGAAGCCTGCTAGGAACTCCAAAATTCAGAGTGTTAGAAGATAATCTTCCATAATCATCTAATGCTGACATAAATAATTGCAATTCAACATAGCTAGATCAGTCTGCTGGACTCGGTGCTCTTTAATGGTACAGAAATGAGAAGTGCAGTGCAGTGGTTCAGGAACAGCAATGTTCATGTGAAAGAAAAAAGTCGTCTCTCTCTTTGGCCTGTAGGAGGTGATCTAGGTTTGCTGCTTCTGTAACTTACAGCCTGTCATAAACTAATAATTAGGCTCAATAAAAAATTAAATTAAAATAGTGCCCAGTGAAGTGGGATGAAGTGGTTAATGTTTGTTACATACCCTGATGCTGGACCTTGATCTGACAACACCCACCGTTCTCCAGGTGACATTGCAGATAAATGACTCTCTTCAGCGAGGAAAACAAGTGGTAAAGTGATAAATGCTTCAATCACTGTCGATAGACTATCATGCCTCTTATGCAGCTCAGAGATTAGAAATCTTTTATTAGCTGATTACAGTTCTAAGTGTGTTTAGACTATGTCTAAGATGCCTGGTCCTATGACACTACCAAACTACCCGTCTCCTCCTGTACCCTGCTCGATTTAAGAGGGCACTGCAGCTGGGAACGAGTATCCCAGAGACCTGGAACCTCCGTCCAAGGAGGCTTTCAGGACTTGGCTAGTCAGAGCCAAGTCTGATCTACAGTTGGCAATAGCCCTGTGCTGGGAAGGAGGTGGAACTAGATGGCAGCTATAGATTTCATCCAATCTGTCCAGCTCCTTCCAACTCCCTAACTTCAATAATACTGTGATAAGTGCTGATGTGTTCTGGGTCTTACGCAGCACTCATCACCATCATATCTGAGATTCTGGTCTGTACTGCAAGGGCTGCGAAAGAGGTAGTGTGCCAGGAGATCCTAGTGCCTCGGGCATCCGTCTAAGTTCCCATCCAGCAAATGCACCTGGGTTCCTTCCCACAATAAAAAGAGCAGGAGGATTAAGTTGTGGTGTGTTTCTGGATTTTGGCCTGAAATGGAATTGAGGGCATGGCTGAAGAATATGAGTAGACTGAGGAAACACTACCTCTTCCACAGTTCAGACACAGCCCAGATGCCTGAAGACACTGCTGATATTAGCTGAATGTTGTCATAATAAGCTGTTTTTCAGCAGTAACATTAGTGGTGAGAATGGTCACCGTAAGAGAGGGTAATGCCAGGGGCAGACAGTCAGAAATCAATGCAGGTGTTTGACAAACTGGAATATCTGACAGTGTTGGAATTAGCACAGCTGTTTTAGCATTTCCCCTGCAAGCATCCACTCTTGTAAATAAGAATTTCATTTTTGTTGATGTAACTGTAATCAGCAAAATGTTTTGTAGAAAGTGAAGTTCTGTGAATAGTGCATTTCTGCAGTATTTTCCCTGAAACCAGAAGTTCAGACTGGATGTGACATATTGTTCTGCTTTGACATTCATTTCATTTGAGCAATATAACACTGAAATAATGTAAAAGTAGTAGCAAGTAGTCTGCATTTGAATATATTATCTTAGGTCTCACCGGCAGCAGAAGTTGCATTTACGTAGATAGATAGCAGTGTAAGAGCCACCGTTACTGACTATTCCGTAACGTAAGTAGTTTCTCGCTCGCTGTCTGTATAAGAGGCAGTGCTTCTTGGGGTAGGAGTTCTAGCCTGGTTTTGTTTTTCTAAAATAATCAAAACCCCCAACAACTCCAAAAATAATAGTCACCCTGGAGTAGCTGGTATAAAGATGGTAGCAGTAAAACTGTCATTTCTGAAAATGCTGTTTGGGAACTTCTGCAATTTATTTGCTGAACGATTAGGGAGACTGTCAAAACATACAAGATTTGGAAGCAAACTGTCCAACGTTCAAAGCTACCCAGCTTGTCGTAAGAGCAGTTACACTGCAGCAAAATCCTTGGTGATGTAAATACTGTCAGCTCTCAATTAAATCGGGATCACTTCGTAGCAGTGACTTGCCCTACCTTTTAGACAAACAAGCCTATTTTTTTCAGTGCCAGAACAACTGCCAGTGCACACAGTGCTGCTCATAGCGTGTCGCTGGTACTAGTCGTTTTCAGCGCACAAAGTAGTGAATATTAAGAGGATAGAAAATGCCTAACACTTCTTCCTCCAGCCGCGATGTAATGCTCTACAAGGGTCAGAAAAAATACTCCTGGCTGAAGTGCAAGGAGGGAAGAGCTTAGCTCACGTCGCTCGATGGCCCAGGGGAGGTGTGTCTGGCACTGATGATCCTGTGGCCTCTGTCGCAAGTTTACTGTCGGTCATGGTAGCGTCTAGTAGCACTTTCATGATCTTGGTTGAAAAGAGGCAGATTGCCTCTGCTTTTTCCCTGTGAAGCGTATCTAACATAGTCATGAACATGATTACATAGCTGCAGCCATGTACATGCGCACAGGGTAGTCTGGATTAAAACAGAAACTGAACAAGCTTTACAGTACTTTCTCCAGGAATCTGATTAAAAAAATGTGCTTTCCATCACAAAGATGCTATCAACCCCAAAATCGTACTTTGTATGCCCAAGAGAGATCATTAATAGTATTTCAATCAAAATTTGATTATAATAATCCTAACCTGTTTAGTACTAGCCCTGCAGAGCCTTTTATTTTTTTTAACTGGATGAAAATAATAACAATATCATCACCAAAAAAGGAAAAAAAAAAAAAGCTACATTTGATACTGAGGTAGTTTAAACTAATTTCAGCAGAGACTGTAAACCAGGGGCGAATGTTTTCTATAAAGCTGCTCTTTCTGAACACCAGCATTTATGAAAGTCACATCCACTAAATCTGTGGGTCTCTCTCATGAAAGTTTTATCTAATTCCAGCTTTGCTAGCACGTCAGAGGGTTGTGCTTTTGGTAGGTTTCCAGTTGTCTGGTAGAAATCCAGTTGCTTATTCATGGATGAAATCTGAACAAGATGGAAGATACTGCAATGAGTGGAATTACCTTTTGGCTTTGATGAGCTGGTCTGGAACTGGAGGGAGAAACAAAATTCTATTCTATATAATTTTCCTTCTCCAGTTTTATTTATTTCCTTTCCCTCCACTGCATCCTTGCACTTTTCTCTGGGCACTTGGCAAATCCACAAGTAATATTAACGTTGCTCCTTGGCTGAACATTAAATGCATGTTTTTGAACACCATGGCTGACTCCTCCCTATCTTGCACCTCACTGACATGCCTGGATCCTGTTGGCTCAGTGCCTGGGATTGTACATGTTCTTAGAATATCCCAAGGGAAATCCCATCAAACTTCTCTTGTTCACATGACCTAATAATTGCTTGAAAGTGCCTGGTTTTGCAGCTTCTTTTTTCTGTAACATCTGGGTTTTGAAGTTCATGCATTATATTGGACGTTGGAGAGCTTTACTTTGACCCAGGTAACTTCTTTTTGCCTGGGCATAAAAAAACTTTACTGGAACCTGTGTGGTGTCCATGTAAATACTGAGATATAGTTGTTCCCTGGACATTTGCCTTAAAGACAGAATACAAACAATGAAAATGCACCAACCTTTAGCCTACAGTTGTTATGTATGGTACCTCCGTAACAGATATAATGCCTGGTGCAGAGTTCAAGGATTGCATATTTAAAGGCTGAGGGATTTTCTTCCCACAATGTTAAAAAGCAAAATGTTACTGTTGTAGCTGAAGATAAGGTTATTTTTATTAATTTAAAATGTCTTGTGAATAATATGAACAAGTACAAAAAAACCCACATGCAAACTAGTCAATATAGGGTATTTTTATCTACCATTGTAGCCTACACGACTTCTATATTAACCATCCAAAGCAAAAATATGCCAGACCATTTGGGCCTTAGTTTAATGATGTTGTGATTTATTGCACACTCAGTTTCCATCCTGCAGCAATTACCAGAAGAGCTGATAATGGTCTGCAATTTGTTTTCCAGAACTGGGAGTAGCTGCCAGCGAGAGCTGCTCACAGGGAAAGGCAGTGGCTGTTTACCTGCACTGCTCAGCCAGACCAGGGAGGACAGGTCAGTGACAATCCTCTGAGAATGCACAGTGATGTACCAACCTTTTGAACTGGTAACAGCTGTTTCTTCCAAGATGGTGCAGTGGGACCATCACTATAAAACCTGACTTGATGTTAAATTTCTATAAAAAAGACCTGATTGAAATAATGGACAACGTACCATATCGGTCTTTCTGCCCTCCAGTTCACTCATATTGATTGAGGACAGGTCCTTGATTTCAAGAATCAAGTGACACCCCCCCCTGTTTTTAAGATCTTATAGCTCTTGGTGGAGGTTCCTTATAATGGAATTTACTGTAAGCACATATTGTAGTTATATGGAATCTTTATAATCCATGGGGTTAGAGGTGTTTCCTGTTTTGAACTGGTTTCTTGATGACCTTGGAGTCAACGCATCGAAGCTCAACACACATTTTTCAGAACTTGATCTGCCCAGCTGTGGCAACTGTTTATCAGCTGCCAGGAGATGAGCGTATCTCACTGCAAAGGACAGATGCTAATCTTCAGATATAAGATGGTTTCATACTTATTGAAAGCTTTTGAGTTTCCCTAATATAAAAGAGAGTTTAGTTCTCTTTTATAGGAAAGGGATTGTGTGCTACAGAAAAGTAGTGTGACACAAGGTATCATAACCTATATCTTGGTACACGTGCACACTAGGATTTCCACAGTTAATCAGCTGAGGACATCAGGTGATACACAAATATTTTGCAAAGTGAGAAAAAGCTTTTTGTCTTCTCTAAGAAAAGGAAAAAGTTGGTCTATAGTTTGCCATTACAGAATCAAACTGATTTTTTAAAAAAGCTGCATTTGATTTAGCCCATATTCTGTCTCCTCTTCTGCTAGTTCTCCTTGTGTGTTTAGACTTTTTCCTCTACCTATGTTCAGTACCTGGTATTTTGGATGAACAGTCATGTAAATAACTGTGTGCTACTGGAGCATAATAAATAGTGATTATGTTCTTCTACCTTCATTAGACGCAGTGTCTGAAATTTTAGAGTGGTAAAATGGACTTCGACTGTGCTTTACTTAAAGGACAACCGTTGAATGGTTCACCTTCCTCAAAATGTGTCATATTTTTCATGTAAGGTGGCTGGAAAGAGAGGAAAGATTCCTATTGGCATTCCTGTTGGTGAAAGTTGGAACATAAGGATCTGGATCACATCCAGCAACAGAACTAAAACCAGTCCTACATCAAGACAGTGTAACAAGCAGGGGATTTTAGAAGCCAAGCACAAGTAAGTAAGGACTCTGCATTATTACTTCTTTCTTCTCTCTGCTTTCTTTCACACAGGCATTTCTGTTTGCGAGCACTCTCCCCTGCAATCTCCAGCATCAGTGGAATTCCCACTAAGTTTTCAGCAAGAACAGGAATATCAATGACTGCAGGCACTTTAATGCACTTTCACTTTGGCAAGGCGATGTGTCTTTTCCCACCATCTTCCTTCCCATTAGCAGCAGCAACTCTTTTTTTTTTTTTTTTTCTCCAGCTCAGTGTGCTCCTAAACACTTCTAGTACGTTATACTGAAGTCACTTTTCAGTGAGTAACCAAAATAATCAGGTATTAATTATGGCTAAGAACAAGGTCCAACATGTGATTCGTTGTAGTTCTTCAGTTCATCTAGAGTAAATAGGAGCTTATCTGTGGGGCTGCCTGGGTTTTTTACCTCAGTGATATCGGGAAACTATAGCTTAAGATCTTAGAGGAAACTTTGAACCCACTATACTAGTTTAAACAGGTTTTTGGCCTTTGGCTTTTTAATCTTTCCCTTGGTTCACAGTTAGATTTGAGTGATTGCCGAGAAGTGTAAAAGCCTGGAAATTGGATATTAATCTTGAAACTCTTCTTTAGAGTCTTTTCCCAAGGAGGATGTTACACATTAAACATTGCCCGTCCAGCTGGGCACAGAAGAATGTTTTCCATTTTTGTTTCAACTGTTATTCTCAATGAGAATGGAGGAAACACAGTACTTAGCAAGAATAGACATTGGAGCCACAAAGCAATATGAAGATGTCTTTGTTTAAAAGACTGTGTATTTTATTCTCATTAATAATATGGCTTTGGGCTCACGTTAAACCTTTCCAGTAAAGGTATAAAAATGTTTCGCAGTTTCGAATTCACAAAGACAACACATTTTGTATCTTATTCACAGAATAAGCTTGAGGTGGGAAGAGATCATGATATTTAAATGCCCCAACTGGCCTAAGAGAAAACAGTCTAGTTTATTATTTTAGTCACTATTGCATTTCTACCACGCTTTTGAGAAAACAGAGATTTGAATAATGATTCCATACGAGTTTGTAATGTGGAAGAAAGTTTAATTCTGAATAGATATATATCAGTACTTCTATATTTTCTATGGAAGAATATGTTAGACTTAAGAGTACTTTGTCAAAAAAATAACTTTTCATATTGGAAGTGCAGCTCGTAAGTCATGTAATGCTTTTGAAAACTCTACCTTGCATGCCAACCTTTTGGTCTTTTGCCCACATAATACCTGTTGGTTTAAGAATTCCAGCCAGTACTCAGTTGATATGAAACCCAGACAAATAGAACAAATTAGTAATACAAGCAGTTCTTTCCATGTATATATGTGTATATAAATAATATTGAAGATTTAAGCCTGGTAGGCTTTTTTATCTTCAGCTATGGTATGTGGAGAAAGTGGGTAGTATAACCAGACCCTTGTTATTTAACTAAATTTTCTTTTTGCCTGTTTATGTAAGTGACAAAAAGTGGTGCTTCCATTCATCCATAGATGGATGTACTATCAAGGGTTTCTGGAGGACTCCAGAGGCCTTGAAGTTACTCTACTTTAAGGGCAATAACATAATTTTTTTCTTTCTGAAAGATTTTGATATCTGCAGAGAGCTCTCACTGATTCCGGTACAGTGAATTTGGGCCCATGTCAGACCCTGATAATCACCATAAGTTGACCACTCAGGAAAGTCTGACATAACTCGAAACTTGGGTGAGCACACCAAAATGAGAGATTTCAGCAAGGAAACCTGTGTATGTCTTAAAGGTGGTGTCTTCACCCAGTGCAAATCAGGGTAGGTTCAGTACAGTTAGGGATTCCCACTTGGTTTCTTAAGCCTGTGCTGATTTACTCCCTTTTTGGTCTGACCCTTTGCTCCTGACAGGCTTGCAAAGACCAAACTGTATTTGCAAGTCTAATAATGTGGCTGAAACTGGTAATTACTATACATACTTCTGGAAGATCTATAATATAATTAGCAGCTGCTGTGAGTTGCAAGATGACAATAAGAGAAGATTTATGTGCTTCCTTTTAACTTAAGCACAGTTTATTTCGATAAGTACAATTCTGAGATAAGAATAAATGCATGCTGCATTGGCCAGTCTCCCCTGTGACACCGAGATATGTATTACCTCTTTGCTCCAATTATCCAAAATGATGTTGCTTTCCCTTTTTCTCTGCTTTGATTGCCTTTTTAAGCGCTCTCTACCGCCCTTGCCAAAGGGGTGCAATTATCCCTACAGGTTAAATCTCTTGATTTTGGGTGGAGAAGTTGTGTAAACGTGTTGCCAGTGTGGCGGCTTCGTGAATCAAACTTTCTGCCCTTACATAACTTCTTTCATTAAGAGTCTCACCTGATAGTCAGAGGAAGCCTTCATTATTTAGGTAAGAAAATGACTGAAGCCAGTAAGCAAGAGAGCTTATAGTATCCTGGTCGGCCTGGTCCCTCACCGTCACTGTGCTGCCAAAGCTTGTTGGTGGTCTGCCTCTCTCTCGCTCTGATGTTCTAGGATAGAACATCACCCTATGTAACTGGCAGTCTTTGGATAATCATCTACTATCTCTCTAGACTTCATTATGCAGAAACTGGCCTGAAGTACTAGTGAATGGACTGTGATCAGAGTCCCCCCAGACCTTGAAACTCAAGGGAGCCTAGCTGACAAGAAGTCCAGCTGTCTTATGATCTCTTGAAAGCCCAGAGGATTCTCAGTTTTTAAAGGCCAGCTCCACCATAGGTGAGGGCACTTTCTGACACAACCTTAAAATAAAGGTTTGCAAGAAGTCACTTGCCAAAATGTCATCCTTTCAGGCATGGTTTCCCCAGCAGGACCAACAATTTAAGTTCTTCTGCTGAGGTTTAGAATTGCAGAACTCATTACAGTGGTGTAAACTCTCTATTGAGGCTCTTGCTTGCTTTCTACCTGTGTCTAATATGGTGAAGACATATTTATTCTATTGGCTTTCAGACCCTCTGTGCTCAAGAAGGGATTAAGATTTGCATCTTCTACTGCCCCCTCAAAGAAGGTGGTGTGAACATCAAAACTACCATACAACTGAAAGTATGGCTGAAGCTAATAAAAACCTGTTGTCTTGAAACATCTCAGAAACATCCTTGTTACTGAGCTCACTGCGGGAGGAATACTTCTGTAACCTGCCAGCCTTCGGCTCAGTTGGACTGGTGTTATGCAGCTCACTGATTAGAAACAATACTAGATGCACTTATGATAAACTCTTTGTTGGACCTCTAATCTCTGCGTGGCTGTGCTCATTTGAAATGTGAAAACAGACTACGTGCTGTGCCGCACTGTACATCTCAGTTAAGTAATAACTAAAGCGCCGAAGAAAAGATCATGACAATAATAATGATGATGATGATGATAAAAATAAAATGATGTAATTGGAAAATCTCTCGTGTTACCTTTGCATTGTCTGAGCAATTTGGAGAAAAACTCCTGGTTCCCAAATGTCGGATTGGGAAAGAAACTCCCAGACAGCAAAACTAGAGGCATAATTATTTATCTAATAATGGAATTGCTTTTGGGGGAAAAAGAGGAGATGCTTCAGATTTGAAACATTAAAATTGCCTAAAGCACAGAGTGAATAAAATGGTGATAACGTGGAACTCTGGGCTTCACTCTTTGGAGGTGTAAGGGGAGTAGACACTTGCTTCATGTTTCAACCATTTATAAAAAGCATCCCTGGTTTCTTCATGAATGTTTCCCAAATGCCATGATTTTAATCCCAACTGAGAAAGAATTTAACTGTGTTTCAGAAAGGGATTAGACCTAATGAAAGCTTTTCTGCTGATATTGATAGTATTTTGAAAAAAAAACCCCAAAAGATAATAAGCTGTAACCATTATATTTTCTGGTTCACTCTTGTAGTAGTAACACTGCTCTCCCTAACAATTGCAGGATGATCTGGGACCTCATCCAACTCGTGCTGAAGTCTTTCCACTCCAATAGAATCCTTGGTGAAAAAAATCAGAGGTGATTACTCAGTAAATATAACTCATTGTTACGGGTCTTTCAGCTACTCTTGCATTCGTTCCAAAGCCTGGTACAGGATGCTTAGGAGAACAGCACAGTATTATAGGTCTTTGTTTGAATTCTACCCTTTTTATTTTCCAGATTTTTTTTTAATATATAAAAAAAAAGGAGCAGGAAATTTATGAAAATGCAGGCCATGTCAACATAGCTCAATTTCTCAACTTGTCGTCTTGTCTCAATTCTAACTGGAAGAGCCTGGGGAAGGCCCTATGGCCAACTTGTCAGCTCTAATCTCCCCTTCTACTCTTAGCGGATATTTTATTAACACTTTTAAAGACTGATTTTTATTTATTTTGCAGACTACATGCTGAGGCAGCAGCCACTTTGCTTCTCTTCATCTTTCTCTCTTCTTGCTCTCTGCTGCGTGAGAGAGAGGTTGGCTCTTCTGCCATCAGAGTCCACAAATCACGGCAAAAGGGATTGTTGCAGTTTTCATAAATGTGGTGTTACTTGAAAATTATAGACTGCAACTGCTTATTGCAGTTCTGTGCAATGGCTGTAAATTGGGCCCTGTATCTTTCTGGTGACAGTCATTCCCACAACAGGCCTTTTAGGAAATTGGAAGGGAAATTAAACAAGAGGAAGGGGTAGCTTTCCTTTTATCTTTGACATGCCTTCCTGAAATCCTTATCTATCATATTCAGGCAGAGATGTTACTGAATTGGTGGTGGTTTTAGATGGTGTCTGTTTCTGAGACTACAGACTGCTGATCCTGCACGCTCTTTGAGGCAGATCTGTTGACAGGGTCTAGATACGTGTAAAATTTTATGAATGATGGACCAGGATGACATGGCATCAATAGAATGTACTATTTCTTCATATTCACTGTTTGTTCATTTATAGATCAGCTTTTTGAAGCCCATTTAAAAGGATTGGACTGAATATGCAGTGGCCATAGGTAAGGAATGATTTGCAGAGGATACTGAGTGGTCAGTAAAGGAAGGCTACATGGTGACTTCCTTTCTCTTGTGCAGGAGATAAATGAACTGAAGGCTCTTTTGTACCCTTTGTTGGCCATCTGGACCATGGATCCAGGCATGCAGTATTAAACAAGTCCACCTGCTTGGTTACCCACTCCTTGCAGGATGGACATGGAGGCAGGGAGAACCGTGAGTGTCTGCTCGTCTTAGTCACTGACTAAGTCATTGCCGGAGACAGTGTATAGGTCTGTAGGTGGTGCATAGAAAGCTAATGAACTATCATCCCACCTTGCTATCCCGTATGAGGAAGGGAACTGCAAATGTTAGATGCGTTCCTGAGACTCAATGCCTTCTTGAGGTGATGCATCTTACTCACCATCCTATGTGCTAGGATGTGCCCAGTCCTAATCCAGCCCTGCAGTCCTGGCCTTCCTTCAAGTTTGGTTTAATGGGAAGGGCTCCTCACCTAACCTTACCTTTCTCTTCACCACAGAACTTGCCTGAAATGAACCCTGTGTTGACACTCACACAGGCAAAAAGCCTCTGTCTGGAAAGGCCTTTTTATATCTGTTCTACAGAAGAAGAACACATGTTAATTCTGGCTATGGCAAATCCTCTAGGCCCACACCTCTGACACACCCAATATAAAGAGAGTTTAAACAAGCACTTACCCTTAAGGGTGGGAGGGATGCTCAGTTTTATCACCTTACCACACCCCAGATGCAGTCCTGGTTTCCTCCAGGCCCTGTTAGAGCAACCAGGTTCTTTCCCTGTGTGCGGTAAGTGGCCTCCGTGCTGCGGTTTGTGTCACTTAGCAGCCTCTTCCTCCAGTACTCTCTATGCAAGAAAACTGTCGGTTACCAAAGCACCTTCTTGCACAGGTTGGAGAGAATCAGTCAGCACAACGAATATATCAAATGCTGGATTTAACACCCTCACGCATCTCAAACCAAACCAGAAACGTGACCTCGAAACACTTGTGCCTCTCCAGCGCGCCTGGCGTTGGTGCCAGCGGAACAATGCCTTGCCTAAACCCGCGTGGCAAACCCCCAGACACGCCTGGTGAGAACTGGCACAGGTCCGTGGTTGTATGAACCACTCTGCCAGGGCAAAGCCTTTCCCACTCGCTATGCCATGTTTCAAGGGGCATGAGCAAATTAAAAGGCACAGTTAAAAGCACTGCTTTCCTTATCTTTGCTATTAGTATTGCTTTTGATTATTCTGAATGATAGACCCTAAGAAACCAGATCTGCTTTTGATCTTTAATACCACATGCTTACTTCTCACTAAGCCCAAACAAGGAAAACCTATAACTCAGATTCACTTTTGTCTGTCCCCTATTTGTTTTCATGTATGAGCACAGTGCTGCAATGTTCAGGCTGTAGATGGTGCCAAGGAAAATTCAAGTCCAAACCAAGAAACTGCTTTCGCTGGAATTTAGAAAAACAAATACAGACAGCTTTCTGCTGCTCATTTTATTTCATTTTTAATATATCTAAATTTTGGGTCAACTCAACCTGACAGTGTTTATCTAAATAAAGATGCAACAGTTATGGGAATGTGAGCTGAACCTTAAATCAGAAGAGGAGGAGACTTTGATTAGTATTTGGCTAGGAAGAGGGAAAATGTCTAACACAAGAGGATTTGAAGGCCTTGCCATAGTCCCACTGAAGTGGGTATAAATTTTATCAGTGCCTTCGAAGAAAGTAGAATCAGACTCTAAATTAGTGATTCTGCATTACTTTATAACTGTTACTCAAATCTAGTGCTTCTAGCTAACAGTGTTTAGCTGGAGATCTAACTGAGGGGTTATTTGGAGTTGCCGCAAACCTATATGCTGCTAAATGATTTACTGGATATCTAGATACCTATAATCCTGGAATTAGACCTACTGGGATATAAATCCCTGAAGCTCACAAGCAGTTAAATAAGGACTAAAAGGGAAAAAGAAAAACCCATCTAATCCTTTCCATGCTAAGGTATATAGTAGTACAAAATTGGAAAAATCCATCTTCCACACCGAATAAAGAGTGATTACAAATGAAGGCAAGAACATTATCCAAAAATATTAGGAGCCAGAGAAGTACTGTGATCAAATAGAGCAACAAACAATTCCTGAAAGAAAGGGAACCTGCATAAATATTCATGGTTGCGTTTTAAAGGGTCTGCACTGACACTAAGTAGAGCTCCTTTTGTACACACTTTTTCAATATTCCTAGTGAACCTAATTCCATACCTTTATTGCAAAGTTTTCCTTTTTCTGTGCCAGGAGAGCATATGCAAAGGTCTCATAAGGACAGCAAAACCACGGTCCAGATTTGCTAAGGCCTGTGAAACTTCTACCTTATTGTGAGCAAACTTTGACTGAATTACCTGAGATGGAAATTTAGCAATCTGCCTCCGAAACCTACTTTGGCCAGGAGAAAACTACCTAAGGACTTCAGTGGTCCAAGAATCAAGCCTTGTTAGTGTCTTTGTTGCTCTGTTTTCTGCTCCAGGTGGGCTGATAATACAGCTCTCATTTTAGACAGCCAAACCCAGGAATGAGATTGGTGGCTCTGGTTGCATCGTGCAGGAGGTGAACTGACCACGTATGCTTTGCAGGGGGAAATACCACTGCGTGCAGGTAATGGAGCCACAAAACCTGATTTTGAAGGACCTCAGCATGATTCAGTGCTGATACAAAATACTGCACAGTGCTGAAGAAATGAGGAAAGAAAGTTTAAGCTTGTATAATGGTCCTTTGCACAGCTGTTGCTGAAAGGGCTTCATTTGATAGAGTGTGTGAGGCAGCGTGCACGGCAGTATCTCTTAGAACAAGGGTTATTGTATTCACTGCAGTTATCCTGTGGGAAAGGAAGTAATATGCTTCCATCCTAATTCCTGAAGTGTTCCTGGAAGAGCCAACTGATGAACTGACTGTGGTACTTCCAGTACCTCGTCTGGTCATTCTGAAATTGATTTCACAAATATTTCATGTGTGTCAGGTGCGCCGATGAGGAAGAGAAGAAATCTAAGAACAATTGATTCTACCTTTGCTCTGCTATATATCCTTATCACCTTAATATTGCAGCAGTCAGGCTACGTCCTGCAGTCCTGATGCTAAGTAATTAGAAGCGATTCCCTCAATAAAGCGACTTGCTTGTGAATAATGAAAGCTGCTGCAAGATCTGGCCCTGCATGGCTACTGTATAAATGAGATTTTGTGCAAATATTCGCATTCATGTGCAACCAGTGGATGTATTATTTTGATCATTTAACAAAACGAGCACAGGCCGGTAATTAATTGTGGCTAGTAAGTGTCTGTGCAGTATTCACAAGTGGGAGCGGATCATGGTTATTCTGCCTCTGGGGCTATCTTTGCATAATTTCCTTTGTTTGGTAACATAATGCGCATTCCAGAAGCCAGGATACAGTCGTATAATCCCTTTATGGTGGAACCTGTGTGTTTACTAGTACCCACCTACAGTTTGTGTGAATGTTTTTTTGGACAGTTTCTGCCCACTTAGCTGGGTTGCGCATCCGTGCAGGAGGAGCAGTGGGCACCTGCCCATTTCGGGAGGCAGTTAACAAGTCTTGGCCAAAGGCAATATGCAAGTGCTTCCCAAACTGCTCCAAATCTCTAGGCAATTTCATGTGTTTTGCCCTTCAGCAGATGATTTCCCTTAGTGAGTTGTGGAGTCAGCATTTCCCTTGATAAATTTTATTCTACAATAGGCGTTGAAATGGAGAAGTTACTGGGTTCACAGACCAGAGGTTCTCACATACTGTGCCGCAAGGTGCATGTCCTCCTACACCGGCACCTTAGCGTTATTCACTGGAGACCGGCTATCCCGTGAGCCCAGAGGGTACGCTGATAGGTCAAAAGAGCTTCCTTAGAGGTTTTGTTTTTCTGGAGATGCACATTTTAAGTGCTCCTCCAGCAAATACCAAGGAGAGCAAAGGCAGATAAATGTTAAGCTTCCTTTGCATTCCACAAGAGGTCCCAGCTGGTCTTTCTCTTCCAGCAGCAACCCTGGGGCAGAAGGCAATGCTTTTTATTTCCTCTCACAGTATGCAAAACAAAACCTTAATAAGGCTTGACATAGCTGTTCTTCTTCATGTGTAGTTCAGGGGGGTTTCCCTAAAAATGACACTGGATGTAGAGTAGCCTAAGACTTTCTAAGCGCTTTGGCTGAAATTCTATTCAGAGTTTTATCACAGGGCTTTGCATGTGGATGAATTTCAACCATAATTTCAGTTTCACCTATATTACTGATTTTTAAGGCCAGCAGGAGCCATTATAATCATCTTGGCTGACTCCCATAAGCCAGAGGATTTTACTTAGTGATTTCTGCACTGAGCTTGTGGTAGAGCTAGAGCACATAGTTTAGAAATACATTCAACCTTGATTTAAAAACTCAAGTGATGGGGAGTTTGCCGTGAATAGTTTACTACCCATCCTGGCTTGTTCTTGCGGATCAATTTTCTGACTTACAGAATTTACGCTGTACAACAAGAGGAAGGAAAACAGTGGTGTCTCTCTCCACAACCCCCCTATTACCTCAGATAAGACTATGAATTGCCTATAGAGATGAATTTTTTACAAATCAGTCCACAAATATTTTCAGAATTTCAAAGAAATAGCACATTAGAACGAGACACCCTGACAGCTGGAGCTTTTTCTTTAAAATATTTGTGAGGATGTTTCTATATGTTATGAAAAACATAATTTTTCTGGCAGTTGAAGTGTTTATTTATATACTTTGAAGCTTGATTCTGGGAAATAGTGAAGTTGAAAAAAATTGATGTTTAGCAAGCTAAGGCAGAAACAAATGTTGACAATTTGCTTTCTAAGAAAAAAATGTGTATCGTGTGTGCTGAAAAAGTGTCTTCATCTATGTTGGTTGTGCTGCAGTCAACTTCTGTCTATTTAGACCTGTAGCCTTGTTATCCAGTCAAACCCCTGTGAGCTTTTCCTTCTGAAAGTTTGTTGAGATCATGGCATTCATTTCCGTGTTGATAAACGGTACCCAATATTCAGATTTCATGCCGTGCCTTGTGCTTGTTTGCCCATTATGGGAATACATGCCATGAGCTGTACAGCAGTGGTCTCAACCTTTGCTGATCCTTTTGGCAATAGTCTTTTGGCAAGCAGCAAGCTGCAGGCAACATCATCTTTTGCCTTCCTTGTTAATTTGGAGCGTTGTGGAAGTGTTTCCTTGGTCATGGCGTGCTGGCTGTGAGAGAGAGCCTGTGCTCCAGCTACTAGTCATCTTTCAACTGCACAAGCAGGGGGCAGGGTACCAAAAAGTTATGTAATGTTAGACAAGTCCAGGTTAAGGTCCTGTGATAATGAAATAAGGGTTGCCCATAGAAGCGATCATTCTCCTTAGTTGTTTCTTTTATTATTTTTTTTCACTACTCTGTCAATGTCTTATCAAAGTTCAGAAGAGAAGCCTATACTAAGAAACATGGTGAAGAAAACCTTATCATCTGGAGCCCAAGTTAATATTTGCCCATTTAAGTCTTTGCTTGTGGATGAGAAGAATAATTACATCAATAGCAATTGATTAGCTATTAATATTTATAACAGCTGTTAAGCCACTATGAACTTGTAAATGGGATAACTGGTAAAAAACTGACTGAGTGCCATTTGACTTCAACAAACTTGTACGAACCCTCATCAGGAGGTGGTCAGGAGTGCAAGAATATTCTTCTGCAGGTGCTGCTACTGCATCTGTACGACACGCAGAGCCCTTAAAATAAAAGCCAAGTAACAAGTGGGTTTTGTTTGTTTGTTTGTTTTTTTACATTTCCCCTGTATCAGATAATAGAAATCATGGAAAATTTGTGATTACAGGAAATATTCTGAAAAAAATTACAAGCTCCATTTTTGACTGGATCAATTGTAATCACTTTTTTGGGAATTTTAAGCCTCTCCTCTGCTTTTTTAGTCCATTTTTTACTAAATTAAAATTTCTTTCCTTCTGAGAAATGGAACATCTTTGGACTACCCAAACTTGAACTGAATTCAAGTGTCTTGGTGTTTCATTGGGAAGAAATAAAAGAGAAAAATTGCATCCCTTGTAGCTTAATCCATGACCTAAACATCCAACATTTCAATATTTAGCTGATAGCGGTACTACAATGTTTCTGTGTCTTTAGTAAGGAGCATTTTACACATTATGTAGGGTACTCACATCGAAAATATTGTCATTTACTGCTACAGTTGCTGTCTATGCCTATATTAGAGAATATCTGAATCACCACATGATGTTAATTAATTTTTAATGATATGTAAATGCCAATATAGTACATACATACGGACTCAAAGAAGTCTCTAGGACAGAAAAGCATATTAGCCATAGCTGGTTCAGGGGAGAAAAACAGTCTTCATGTAGAAATAAGAAACCATAGGGACCCCCTCCTCTCCCTTGCATTTAATTTCAGGATTGATGTGTGTCTTAGATTATGTAGGAACAAGATTTCATTGCCTCTGAGAATGTTCACTGCTGGCAATAGATAGCCTTATCCTCAGGTTCCACAACAAGAGCCCCATTGACACCACCGGGACCGTGATTCCACCCAGTGTGTGTTGGTCCGTGAGATACGCAGTGCAGCTCTTCTGCAGGTGTGATTGTCTCTGACCCGTTCGGCTGACAATAAGTGAGACCTTTCTCAAGGCTCTAATTATTTCCATCTGGTAAAGGAAGGATGCACTTGACACAGGTGTCTACTGGCCTTTTCAACTCTGAATGGCCAATCTCCAACTGGCTCAATGGTGGGACTGTTCACACAGGAAGGGGAAACATCCCTGCGTGCACACTTCCTTTCACAGCTAATCCTCATCCACGAAGAACCTGTCTGAAATATTTCAACATGCTTCAGATTCAATTGTTTATCTAGAGAAAAGGTCTGATACAAATTTTTGCTGCCCATTTTATCTTAAACAGCCTGGAAGAGCTGGCTATCATTTGCACTGAAATCAGTAGTCCCAGAGCAATCTCCTCTTTTTTTTTTTTAACTTTCAGCTGAAAAAGCCCCAGCATGCTCTAGCTTTGCTTCTCAGTTTTTGCCTTTTAATTTATTTTTTTTTCCTAACAGGGACAAGCCTTAAGCACAGGTGGCTGCTGTGGTTCTTTATTTCTGCTGATAGCTATTGACCTGCCAACTGGCTATTCTCTTGGTAATAGTAAACAGGTTCCTAATGGTTAAACTTCCTTCCATTTAAATTCTGTAGTCCAAAAATAATCTACTATTTTATTAGCCAGGGAACATATTATTAAACACATACATCATTCTTACCAGACTCTAACTCTGTAAAACTAAATAGTTTAGAGCCTATATTTTAGGGTTTGTTGGGGTGTTTGTGTTTTTTTTTTTCTTTTAAAAATTTTGGAGTAGGACTCCATACAATGGAAATTAAAAAGTTAACTGAGTCATTGCTGTCTAAGTAGAAGGCCTGAGAGCTAGAAGCTATACACAGTTTTGACAGTGTGTTTGAAACTACATGAGAAAGAGTATCTGACAAGTAGCAGACTCCTTGCTGGTTATGATAGATTCAGAAGTCAATAGTTGATTTCAAGGGGTATGTTTCTCTGGATTATCTTGGTTTATATGAGTTACGACACCCAGATTTTTTATTTTTTGCTATTTACGTTACTTGTTTAGATTGTAAAAATCCATCATACTTTCTCAACTATTAAAAGAAAGGCAAGATCTTCCTGGCATCAGCTAGATGACCCCTTGAGTTGACTGATTATGAAGGTATCAGAGCTTTCATATGTTAATGTGATCTGGGCAAGACCCCTTCTGGTATAGCCAAACCATATGGAATTTATATCTCAGTCGGTACGTGGGAAAATGATGTTATTTACTCCAGGATATGGTAATGCTCTCATTGACTTTCTGAATCTTTGTGAATGAGTGTTAATGCTCGTGGAGTTGACAGACTGCTATCACAGGCTCGGCTGAAGTACAATCCAGCAGGCTCTGGTCAAGCTCTTGCACACGCTTCTCTGCCAAAGGACTTCAGCCTTCACCTACAACACCCTTGTTTTTCCATTACTAAGACTTTCCTAAACATACAGAGCCAAAGAGACATATTAACGCACGCACGCATGCCAGAAGGCACAGTATGTCTCTGTGACCAGGAAGCACACTCGTTATTTAACAATGGATAGAGCTATCCACGTTTGTTTTTCATCTGAGTTAATCTTAGCCACCTAAGTTAATATCATTTAGGTCACCTAATACATTATTTAAGTGAACTGTAGCTGGCCAGGGCGTCCTAATTTCCTTTTCCCACAATAATGGGAAAAGACAGCTTTACTTTTCCTCTCGTAGCCCCTTTTGGATGTCACACGGGTACGATCCTGTCCTATTGTGCTCTTTTAGAAAGGTCTGCAAGTTCAGCATCAGTGGTCCCACTCGTCTGGACATCCCCTTGCATGGCTGCAAATCCATGTGTTATTACAATCAGTAACTTTTACCATCGAGATGGCTGCTGCTTCTCTTCAGTGAAAGTCTCATTCCCTTTGTTTTTCAAAGTATGTCCCTACTCTGCCTCGAGGGAGATGTATTTTTCTATTTTTCTACCTTTCTACCTGACCAAAAAAAAAAAAAAAAGAAAAAAAAGAGGGATTTTTCTGGATTGTTGAATTCTTGAAACAATCTGTGGCCACAAATGGATAACCTCTTGTTTCTCAACAGAGAAGGCGGCTCAAGAGGAGGTAGTGAATGAAATGGCATGAAGATCAAGTGTCCAATCTAGAAATGAGGTCTGGCCCAAAACGTGGTTGTGTTGTTTTGTTGAGTTGGTTTTTAAATTTTGATAATGTTTAATGAAAAAAGCCTGCTTATTCTAAAATCTTTCCTTTTTCCTGAAAAATTCTAATGTGTTTGGAAATTTTCTTTGTTCTTTTTCAAGAGGTGTTTTTCAAAATGCAAATGTTGTGGTCATTTATGATATATATTCCTCCCCAATCCATATAAAATCTAAAAAGTGTATTTCTATTTTATTTAGTATGAATCCAAGCTCTTCAGGCTACATGAGCCCTTCTTGTGAATAATGAAAGCCAAACCCAATGGGGAGAAACAAAGAGAGAAGACATGGACATAATTGGTTCAGGGATGGGAGAGCAGTGCCAGAGAAGGGACTGCTCCAGAAACCTTACCCCTGCAAGTGTCCCTGTAGCTGGACTCTTCTTCCTGAAGCTGTCCATCAGATAGCAATGTTTTTCACTCCTTCTCTTGCAGAGGTCCTGCCAGGAGGGTCCTACACAGGTGATAGGAGGAAGCTAAATGCAGCATTGAGTTGCATGACTTCCACCTTAAAACTCTGCATGGAATTTGGGAGCTCTGTGGGGCACCCAGCGCTGCTCGTTAGCCTGTCCTTACATCTCAGCAGCAGCCTGGCCAAACCTCTACTCTTCGTGCCTCTACTATGCCCCAGACACCACAGGCACAAATAATTTTGGATAAGTCTGTACTGAAGTTTGATTTAATAAATCCCTCTAATAAGTGCAACAAAGGAACAGAAAAGATCCCTTTGGTGGCTGAGCCAGCTTAAATGAGCAGAATGCTTTATAATTAACAATCCAGTGGTTCACTTCACATGCTTGGCTTTATAAAGAGCGAAGTGAAAAATACTTTTAAAGCATTCAGAGAAATCTTTGTTTTAAGGGAGTACTGCAGTGCTGTTATATCCAGTGACCACCACCAACGATCATGAGGCCATACAGCTCTAGGTCACTCTCACAAAATGGTTGCCAATATTTTCTGAGCAAACTCTCTATCGATTGCATAAATACAGTACAGTACCCAGGAGGTAGTGTTGACCTGTCACATAGTAAAGATGTGGCAAGCCCCATAATTCATTACCAGTTGGAAATAGAACATCATTGGAGAGATAAGGATAACAATGACTTTCCATCCAATGATAAATTACTAGCAGCTGCATTATTTTCCCTCACTTATATATGGCTCTCTTTATTGAATTTAGCTTGAGATAAATAAATGATCTGCCAGGAGCCTGGTTAATATTACTTCTCTGGGACCCATTTCAGGCCCAACTAGGCTTTTGCTGATAATATCTTTAAGCTTTTCAGTAGGGAGAGACATAACATTTGTTTCTGACAAGAACCCTATGTCGCCTTATCTGTTTCATTTGAGAGGCCGTCGACCTCAGCTTCTTTAGTTAAAATGAGAGCTTTACTGTAGAGGCTAAGTTCTTGAACTTGACTCTCTTCTTACAATGAGATTATATGTCCTGGTTGTAAATTTGAAGCCACACATGATATACAGTTATTCTTAGCATTTCCTGTTGATCACAGGGTGGTATTGATTGCCCCGCTTTTGAATCTTTCTTCTATTGGTTTGAAAAGGAATTCCGTCTTTTTTATATTATTATTTTTCACTCCGCGATAATCTGCGAGCTTGTCAATGCACATTTATATTTAACTTCATGCATTTGTTCCATTTCAAAATGACAGTGTTTTTTCACAACCTCTCCCTCCTCCTTCTACCTTAGAAAAGGCAGCTTAACAAACACGTATCCAGACCGTTAAAAAATAAAAAGGCCAGTCTGAGAACAAAAGATTAACTCTTTCTGCGAATTGACATGCCAGGGAAGGCACTTGAACTCCTGCAATTCTTTTTATTACCATTAATAATTTATCTGCTGCTTCAGAGCTTCTGGCCTTTGCAGGTATTGTTGGAAGGGACGAGGCAGGGAGGGGATGGAGCCGAGGTGTGGGGCAGCAGGCGCAGTCAGCCTGTGCCGCACTCCTACAGTAACTGTTTGGATACCTCGAATGTGGTATTTTTGTTATTTCTGGGAAGCCCTATCATCAGGTTATAGATTAAAATCAGGCAGTTGCCATTTTTCATACAGTGTGAATTAGAGGAAATTAAACCCAACCACTTCTGATAAATCCTCTCATAAATAAACTAGCTGGTGGTGTTAAATATAAGTCCAGCCACAGTTTGATTCACACTATGGAGAACAAAGAACAAGTTCTGTCTTTTTTAACACTCCATCATCATTATTGTTATTTATACTATAGTAATGCCTAAAGGCTCCAGCTGAGTTTGGAGCCCCCATCTGCTAAATGCATAATCAGGCTTGCCGTGAAGAGTTTGCAGTAGGAGTAAGACAGAAAGAGCAAGAGAAAGGTCTGTTACACCTTCCTGTCCCTTTTACTTTACAGCTAGGAAACTGAGGCACAAAGAAGGAAAGCACTTCGCTCAAGGCAGTGAGGAAGATCTTCAGCAAGGTTGGCAACTCCCAAGAGATCATATGAGTTTCTGCCAAGTGCCTTGATGTAAGATCATTTTCTACAGTTTTTTTGGGGTTCACCTGTCTCCTTTATGCTTTCCCACTAGGCAAAAGTTAGAAGATAAAATGGGAATATAACAATAAATCTCTTTTATCTGATGCTAGAGGAATTCGCGGTTAGGAAAAAAGGCACACCCTAAATAGCATCTTGCACAGATTTGTGTAAGAGAAGATATAATCTGTGTGCATATTAATTTTAATTTGAAAAATGTCTTGTCTTGAAATGAATTAAGGAAAATTTGCCTTTTATATAATAGGAGTAGTTCTGGCATGTACTGGTCATTTCCCATGTCAAATCAGAAGATAAAAAAAAATATTGCACAATGCTCCTAAAAGGCAGAAAGATTAATATTTATTAAATCAGAAAAATAGGATAGTCATGTGACACATGGTCTGTGTCAGCTGGAACCATTTCTTGTTTATCTTGAGAGACTGACAGGATCTTCTCACCAATAATTATTAGCTAAACTCTTCGGAAATTAATTTCACATACAATCACAAACACAGCCAGCCACGGGGAAAAAAAAAAGGATTGCGGATATCAAATAAATTTTTTGCTGCCAATGAATGATAATGCATTTTCCATTTCTGCTGTGCTGCCATTCTAACGTTTCCCCGAATACCCTGAAAGTATCAGGATGAGATTCACACACTCACACAAAGCCCAATTAAAGAGGCTTCATGCAGAGCTTTCCACAGAAGACTGAATTAACTCTTGTGCCCTTGTGTACACACGATGTGTGAGCAAAGGGAGGGGAGGAGGACTGCAGCAGGATGCTTATGTTGTCGTAGTCCCCAGAGCAAGCTGGGACAACATTTCCAGGGGTGTCTGATCACAGATTCCAGTAGCTTTGTCAGGAGATTACTCATCAGATATTTTATGTGATGTCCTGTTTGGGCCTGGAACTATACGGACTGCTTCTTGGAGGGGTGAAGTCATCAGACACCCCTCACTTCTAGTCCAACTTTGTCATTGCAGCAGGAAGTGGCGATACATATCACTGGAAAAGTTGACTCTCTGATGGATCATTCTCACTAAGATCCCTGTGCAGTGGTGGGTAAACGCAGCCTCGCCATTTTGTGAGCCTGGAAAGCAGAATGCTGAAATGTCTTGACCAACATCTAGGGAGGCTCAGCTGAGAATAGAACCCTGTTGGTCTTGATTAGTAAAACACCCTTCCTGGCTAAGAAATGACTGCTTTTTCCTGTGGTAGGGGTAGTGACTGTATTACCAGCCATGTGGCATTCATCTGTTGCTCTGTACTTTGTTCCTCTGCCATGGAGGACTCTTGATCCATACTGCCTTTTCCACATAATTGTTTTTTCTACATAAACCATGTCTGTTACACAAAGTGGTTCCCCCTCTACTGTGAGACTACCAGAGAATTTAGCGAGCTGCTGAGAGGTTTTGCAGCAATGCTGTCAGTAGATCTTTGACAAGGATATTTTGCAAACTTTGGCAGAGGAAGTGTAGTTTCTATATCTACCTCTAAATCTAGTTTGGTTCAGCTGAGCCACAGACTCCTTGTTTTTTGACACTTAGTCAGCCTCAACTCTGTTCACCTGTGTGCAGGAGCACTGCAGTAACTTCTCTGCTAGTCATCAGATATCATCTTTGCAGGCAGTTAGACCCAGGCTTATGCTTGTCTTTGGTGAGGATTATTATCCCTTCTGCTGGAGTCACCACCTTTACAGCAAATTTACGGTAACAGATGACACCAGTGCTCCCCAGTTCACTTCAAAGTAAGGTGTGCAGGTTTAACTTGTCTTCTTCAGTGGTGGTTCCAGAAGAGTGGTGTGGTCTTAGTCATTTGGAGTGTTAATCACAGGGGCCTGGGCCAAGGCCAACAACTCAATTCATGTTATAGGCTGAACAAGAAAAATGCCACTGATGTTGACCTTGTCATAAATTCGTAGCCTCAGTCCCTATGCCACCAGCTGTCCAGTCCAGCCTTTTAAAGACTGATTGTCTCTGCATTCTGGTTTACTAAAATCATTTGGGGTTTTGTTACTTCAACTCTGTGGTCTCAGAGGAGCAAGTTCCTCAATAATTTTGCTTTGTCATCAGCTAAAGGTGCCAATCCATGCTGTGCACTAACAAGGCTGGAGAACAAGGCTGTCTTTAAATGAGAAAGCCCTGCCTTTTCCTCCTCACATTCATACAAGTTAAACATGTCTTCTTGCTTCTGTCATTCATCCTATTAAGAAAACCCCGGACTGCCAAGTGCAACCTCATTTGCCAGTTTCCAGGGGATGGCAAAGCATTTATGCCTGAATCATAAACCCTGAAGGAAGGGCATTATCTGATGTGGTACACCAGGCTTAATGGGCTGGTGTATGCAGCTGCATCACCTTGGGTAAGAACTTCAACAGAGCCTCTTATAAATAGCATGCCTGATGTTACATGCATTACGCCGAAGGACACAGGTGTTTATATTTACAGACTTAGTACTTAGCTGCTTTATGTGGTTCTTTGGTGGTAGGATCTAATTGAGCAATATTCTAAACTGGTTTGATTCAGTTTGAAATTCCAGCTCTGCAGCAAGATTTTGGGTCAAGTGCAATTTGACCGGTTATCATCTCTCAGCCTTACTTCTAGGATTGGAGGTGTATTAATGCGTTGGTGATGTAAGCGTGAAGGAAGACTTTCTTCACTTGTAGCCATTAATACAGAACAAGTTGTTCTGATGATTTACCCAGAAAGCCCAAAGTGTCCTTATAAATGTAAAATTTCCTCTTTTTTTTTTTCCTTTGAGCAGATGGAAGACTTAGATGGAAAGGAATAAAAACATAATTTGCCAGAGCCCTCAATTAATCATAATCAAGTTTGTGCATGTTGTACTCTACAAGGGTAACAACAATGAAACACAGGGAAAAAAGGATGCCTTCCTCAGGCAATTCTGAAGACATAAAAGCAATAAAGAAGCATACTTCAAAATAATGTGGAGATATATGAGTGCACTAAATAAAAATGCTTCTTTAACATACTGTAAAAATGGAGATGTTTAGTTAGATTTATCATTCTTGTTACAAACGCAAATTCATCCCCTGGACTATGCCATTGGCTCTGAAAGCATCTGAGGGATGGTTGGAGCCCACTGTTTTCTGTAATTACTTAAACGTAGTTTAATTTGTTAAAGAGTTACCTAGATTATTCCTTTTTTATACTCCAAGGTAATGTATAGGACACCTTGATCCCGCAGATACAGATTCTTGACTTTTACACTACATTTGAGCCATTCTTTTAATTAGGTATAGTGAGAGGAATGGTTTGCTTATTAGTTTGCATGAGTTGCATCCAAACCTGTGAAAATACGTTTTTTAAACTAGTTTTGCAAATAGCAACACATGTTAATTGAAAGCAACCCCACTCCTCAAATCCTCACTTGATTGACTTGGGAACATTCAAAACCAGTGAGATTCATTTCTGCAGCCTCATTCAACTGTTGCAATGAGCAAATGAAACAATTGTTTTATTTGTAAGAGGAGATTATCCCTTGAAGGCAGATAGAAGGATACTGCCTACAGAACCCCATTTGCAGGCACAAAGAGGGCTTAGTCAATTTTTGGCAGTGATACTGAAGCTATTAGTTTTGGATATGAGTTCACTGATGTTCGGTGCTGTAGATTTCCAGTTAGTTCATGAAGGGCCTTTAAAATTACACACAGAGCTTCATTAATTGCCTTTAGAAAAGAAGCAACAAATATCAGGCCCTTCAAGTGTATGTGCACAGAATGGCCATTGATTTCAATGAATATTCCCCACTGGAGGATGGATCCTACGTCCTGGGAAGGCAATCACAGTTTTTCCAGTAGTTGCAGCAGGCACTGCCTCAAAGTTCGAGGGCTTTTGCAGGATCACGCCCATTAGCTAATATCTGTCTAGCTATCTAATTATCTAGATACATGTTTTATATACACATACACAATCTTGATTCATTGTGTTAAAAGTGTAACAGCTATTGTTTTAACTCAAATTGGACACCCTCGCAAGATGCCGAAGACAAGGTATTTCAAAAGAAAGAAATAGAAATACAGCTTTGGAATCTTGAAGGGGTTATTTTGTCCTTTCTCCATTTGACAGAGCAGTGTCTGAACGTTTGCTCTACAAATAACTATCCATAAAGGAGAATTTCCTATGCCTTCCTTGCAAACGGCACAACCCCATGTGATCCCTGATCACAACATTGATTTATTTAAATAAAAATAATGATCTTCTCTCCTTTCTCCAGCCCCAGCAGCAAAATCCCAAGTAACCCTGATCAGCAAATTGATATACTTATCTTCTTTTGCCCTCCTTTCTCGAACCCAAACAATACCATCCTGATCCCCAAGTAATAAGAAAATGATTTATGCAAACAAAAATAATTATCTTTCTTTGCTCTCCACCCTCCAACTGTATAATCTCAGCAGCTCCTTGTTTAACAAATTGATTTATTTAAATTAAACAAATGGTGATCTCCTTTTGACCTCTGTAGAACACCACTGTGGCAGAGTCCTACCACTGCCACCACCTTACTCATACGGTTAGAAGGATGTATTTTAAAATATAACAGCATTTCTAACTAACCTTGGTGCTTTGCGACTACTTTAATCAAAGCTCATGGAAGCTCTGTTACTGTGCCATGAAATTAGGGCACATCTGCTCTGAAAAATAACAAAAGGAAGTTAACTGTAACTTCCTCCATATTTTTTATGGAAGGGACAGTTATTCATTTAATTCCGCAGGGGGTTCCCCAGGTCTGTGGTTTGCCCACACCCATCTTTCCCACTGCGCTGCCCATAAGTGCCTTCGCAGACAGAGGTTTAAAGCCTCGGCAAACTCAGTGCACAAATATGTGCTGCGCCACCTCACCAACCTGCTCGGTGGCAAAACATCAGCAACAGCTGACGGATGAGATCATGAACGCCAAGGGTTTCATCCATTGCGTTTCAGGATCTGCCAGACCGCAGTTTGCATTGTGAGGACTCCGGGCCTGTCACTGGCAAAGCGTTCATGGGCAAGAGGAGCGGCAGAGTCCTGCTTAGGAACCACTGCTGTGGTCTTTTTGTAAAAACATTCCACCTTAGGTAGTCCTGAAGGTATATAGGTGGTGGGGGGATGGTTGGACTAGATGATCCTTGAGGTCACTTCCAACCTTAATGATTCTATTCTATTGTATTCTATTCTATTCTATAGAAGTACATATACATGCATATGTATGTGTGTATTTTTTACTGTGCTGGTTTTATTTAAGATTGTATTTTCTGTGCTGTCCAACCAGTATCTCTGTTTTGTGCAGCTGCTACTTAAACAGTCATTTTGGCATTATACAGAATTACATAATTATATGTGCCATAAGCAAAAGTGCAAATAGTCCCACTTAACACCTAATCATACGATATCTGTTGTGAAACACTGGTGGAGGAGCCAATAGATATGACTGTTACTCTGCTCTTAGCTCTGGTTCTTTGGAGGCGAGTACGGACTGCAGCTGGAATTTGGCATAGAGGGAAGAGGGATTAAGTGATGTTGGGAGCCAGAGTGTATTGTATATAGAAACATTCTTTCCTCAAACGCTTTCTATGATGTGTAATACTCTGAGCAGGACATTGGTGTTAACCTGTCTTCCAGATTTTGAAATATTCTGGGTTTTTTTCAGTTCATTCACACTATGTGTCTGCTTTGGTTTCAGACCCCCTTGTGTTCTCCGACAGAAGACCGTGACATGACACGAATGGTAGCACAAGGCTCTTACTGCTGCATTCAGTAACTGATTCCCCTGGATGGACTGTGACTGCCCAAAGGTTGCAAAGAGAGGTAAGAATGATTGCACAGCATCAAAAGCATTAGTTCCTTCCAAAGCCAGAAAGTTTTCACTCCCCTGAATCCTTCCCCTTCAAGGTTTAGCGCTCTTCATGACTCTCTAGAAATGCATGGGAAAAACATTGAGAGATTGTTTTTATTAACAGATAATTTTGTTCTTTCTTTTTCAGTAATTTTAGGTGGGTTTTGTAATGTGAACACTGAATTGGGAATCACCATGTGAAAAACTTGGTCGTGTCCCTTTATATGATTGCCAGAAAAGCTCCATAGGAAATCCAAATGAAAGGGGTAAAGGTTGCAAAAACTGATCAAGAAGTTGGAAAGTAAAAATATAGATACTTCTGAATCTTCTCAAATCTCACGCTTTTTGTTTTTCTATTTTAAATATATATTTTGTTCTTCCAAAAGCCAAATAATTGAGGTTTTTGCATCTAAGCACCTTTAAAGATACAATCTCAATATATACTTGGATATTTGTTTCAGAAAATTCAGTTTCATGGAGCTTCAGCCTCTGATCCTCACCTTGCATTGCCTTTACTCCTGACTAACAAAAGTAAAAGTAGGATGAGACTTAGAGTATAAAATGTTCCCAAGAAAAAAAATAATCTCATTCTGAAATTATACATGCAAGATTATAGATGCTGCCTTTTAAAAAATTTCGCCCTCTCTATTGACTTGCTAGAGAGGCAAGTACTTCTTCGGCAGATGGCTTGGAATTAGTAGAACATGAAATAATGTCAATGGTACTGGTAAGAGGATTAAACAGCAGTTCTGATGTTATTGAACGGTTTGCAGAGTCCATATTAAACGGCCACATCAGTCTACAGGTCAGCCCTGCAGTTCTACAAAGCAAACACAGATGTAGAGTTCCCTTTCATGGTCATCGTTTCATGCCTTTGACATATGGTAGGCTTTTGGGACTCAGTGGCATATTTACAGCCTGAACATTAAAGATTCCTTTGTTTTAGATCATTAGTGGACACTGCCATCTGAATCGGTAGTAAAAGGAAAAGGCAGGAGCTCGGGACACTGGGCATGGACAAATAAGGGAACAATTAAGCTGCTAGAAAGTTCCCTGATGAAACACTGGGAGTGTTTTCAGTCGCTGACAAAAATTCTCCTTAAGAATACAGTCAGTTTAAATCTTTCTTTCTCTTGAGTTGATCTTCCCTGTGTTTTGCCAAAGCTGCCTATGAAGTCGCAGTGGTTGAACTTCACAAGGTGAGAGAATCTCAGCTCATGTCAGCACTGCCAGGCCTCTGTGCCTGTTCAGAGTTTGTGCAAATCTGCTGGGACTACAAATTGGCCAGAAGAAATTGAGAGAACAGTCTGTCTTACAATATTCCTGCGCCTTTTCTATTCCAACAGAAACTTTGGCAGTTCTTTAACATTTTCCTCAGTTTTTCGTTTGTCTGAAACCAGGAGTCAGAAATCAAGAAAATAAATAAAACAAGTATGTGATAAGCTGGGGTTTGTTTGTTTGTTTTTTTTTTATACACACACAAATATATACTTATGTGTGTGTATTGAGGGTGCAGTGGGACAGAGTCTTCTTGTTTGTCTGAATGGTTTTACCTGGTTCAAGCCTGAAAACTTGTGCAGTTTTCAAATAAAAATATAGATACAGATAAGCTATGTGTAAATGTAGAGTTACTGAATGTCAAGGTTATTGACAAAAAGTTCTTACAGAAGGGAGAAGATAAATCAGCTGATAAATTACAGAGCCTTTGGTCAATAATTGTTTAATATGATGCAAATTTTAAGTGAAATTTCCAGCATACAACTGCTCCGCGTGCAACCACTTCTTCCTGCTAGAGGAAATAAACATGCAACCGGAGAGTGTAGCAATGAATTACATTCAACCTCAGAAATGCTTTAGCATGTCTTCAAGAGCGGCTGCCGGCTTCGGTGATGGATTATAACTTAGCATGGGATCCCACAGGCATGGCAAGGTATTTATGTAGTGTTCTGACTGCTCAGACACTTGGAACAAATGTACAGTCAGTGCTAACAGAAATCGGAGTATCATTATCTCCCACTTTATTTCATTTATTTATATTTAGCAAGTGCTGGAATATTACAAACCACCAAGCTCAACTGTAGCTGGAATATAGTTTCCAAAGCTTATTTACAGTAGCTCTTACTCACAATGGGTAATGGTATATTGCTCCATAAGTAGTTCCATTGATTTCAGGGGGTCCATTAGAGAGCGGTTCCATTCCTTGTATAACTGAGTATATCTTGATTTGGTCCTGTGTTTGAAATGTAGAAAGAACTCCGTTATGGCTGTGTTCTTAAATACATAAACAGTTTGCAGAAAAGTCCTAGCCCTAGTCCTCACCAAAAACCTAGTAATAGTGCAAAATACTGGTGAGGCTGGTGGGACGCTGGTTTTGCAATACCGCATTGCGTTGCAGGAAACAGTGCTACATGCTCTTCAGTTAGTACGTAGGTGGATGTGCGTTCCATGTGCTGTTTTCAGCTCTGTGCTTAAACCAAGCTGAAATCCAAAGAGAAAAGAAAAAGCTGAGATTCACATCAGTAGCAAAGAGCATCAGGTGACATTGATTTAAAGAAAACATTAATCAACCCATATTTGCTTGGAACTGGCTCAGGTTCACTCAACAGGTGAGTGAACCTTAGCAGATCTTTCTGTGAATCTGTTCTGTGTTTTGACTTTGTAACGTGATCTGGAATCACCTGAGTTTCATGTGGTTTTGTTGTGCACGTTTTGGAACGCTCTTGGGGCGAATCCAGGGAAACACAGAGATGCTATATTTTGCATGATGCAGTAAAGTAAGCAGTATTTCACTCTTACTGGCACTCCCGGATACCGAATTGAATGATGGTTGATGCTGTCAGCATAGTTTTAAAAGAAGAGACAATCAGTGTCTGTCAGTGTTCTTGTGTCTATGGTAGGCTTTATTTCAGAGACAGTCTTCAAATTGTATCCTAAATAATGGTATCGTGAGTTTTGGACTGTTATTTTCTTTTCCCCTGTTTCTGGTAAATGTCAGAATTTTTACTGCACAGGCAGGTACTGGAATTGTGAGGAATGTTAGGTTTCATGATATATACTGGTTTGAAGAAGTTATATGGTGCTAGAAATACAGGATTTTATTTTGAGCCTGTGAATGAACAACTTGTGTTTTAACTTCATTTGATATCTGAATTCATAAATAGGTGTACCCAGCCTCCAGCTGAATATAGAGTATTTAAGATCCATCTACCCCAATCACGTCAAAAATATGATGAGGTGACATTTTCTATTCCTTTTATTTCTAGTCTAAGCTAGAACCCAGAGCAACAGAGTTGTGAGACAGCACAAGAAACAAAATCTGATTCATCAGAGGGTGCCAAATTTTTCACTCCATTTTAGAGTGAGTAACAGAATCACTTTGCTGCAGTTGGGATTTTGAAGAGAAAAGCTGGTGGGAGGAGCTATTTATTTTTTTTACACTGATTTACTGCCTCATAATTGAGACACATTTGTAGAGCAGTGTTATGACAGATGGCTTAGGAAAAGGAGAAGGGGTTTGTAGAGGATGGGTCAGTGAGTGTAGCTTAATGGCCTGGCATCTATACAAGGTCAGACTAGTTAATTTAACTGTCTCTTCTGGCCTTAAACTTGAGAAATCTCTGAAGAAGGAAAAATCAAAGTCTACAAGGGTAATAAGTAGGAAAAAGAATGTAACAGGCTGGAGCATCCTTTAATGCCTCCTAGGTTCTGCCCCATTTCTCGTCCCCCCCGCCAACCCATCAGACAGACTGTGGTACAGCCACAAATTGAATGGTCCTGTCAGTCCATTCAGAAGTACAATAGGAAGGAAGAACAGTTTGCCAATAATATTCAAGCTGAAACTGACATCTTTATTCCTCTCTAGTAGAGCTGTGTTTGCACCCGCTTGTATCATTGCATTTTTCCACTAAGGTTGTCTCACTTATTTAACTTGACACACGGAGCACCCCTCAGAGGTCTTTGAGATTCAAACTAGCATTGGAAGTGGCAGCCCAGATAACGTAGGTAATCATATCGGACCTTGTGGGACTGCACTGACTACTTTTTAATTGATAATTCCAAGTTTCTGTAATAAATTTATTTCTTAATCATATACGCCATGTCATACGTGGTAGCTAATGATTACCACCAGTTTAAGTTTGCATCCAGGAAGACATCCTCCTCCTTACCATATAATCATGGTTTTCCTTCCAAATTAAGATTTTCTGAGAAAGAAAATGAACAAAACCTGCACATTAAATTCAATACCTTCCAAATAAAGGAAAGTAAATTTAAGATACTAAATTAGGTAAGTGATTTTAATTAGCTGATCATTTCAGGAAGATCATGAAACATTTAAATAACACTGAAGTTATGTATATTTAAGCAGTTTTATGGAGAATTAAAGTCTTAAATGGTAAATTTAAAATGTAAATACAAAAGTCAATGGAGGAATGTTAATTGCTTTTCCTAAGTTTCTCACATGGCCTGGGATGTTATGAGAGGTAGCAAGAATTACATTCATAGTAATAATGTGCCCAATCCAAAGCTTATTAAAGTCTTTGGAATTTTTCCATGCATTTTAGCAGTCATTGCATGAAAACAACAAACGCTTTTAGATGGCTAATTTCCAGTACTGTGGAAGTCACTTATATGCCAAAATTATATATGTGATGTCAATATTGTAAAACACCTGTAAATTTCTAGTTTAAGCTTCCTTTTAGAAGCCAAGAAATTGAAGCTGGCCTGAAGAACTTATCCAGTCCCCTTTTAAGCAAATAAAACTACGTTTGCAGTAGTGGACATTTTACAACATCAGACTAATTTACATCAAAAGGAAAACTTACATACCAGGGGAAGCTGCTATGATTGGACAATAAAATGTGCCAACAAATTGGATTCTCATGAATATGAATTCTCACATGCCTGGCCATGGCTCAGTAATACTCTTACATTATTTTTTATTCAAATACATCAAATGAAAACTTAATTTTACAATTTGATAATAAACAAATGCATAATGTTTGAAGCTAATGAAATGAAAATCAGGGGTAGTAAGGCTGAAAATTCTTCATGTGTACATTTGTCTAAATTCCTCATTGTAAACCACTTGGAAATGTCTACCCCATTGGAAGAAGGAGCACTGAAAGCGGACCTCAGCAAAGGGTTTCTGTGATTCCCTGAAACTGTTTGGTCTTCTGGGAGAGCCTGGAAGAACCATGGACACGTTTCTTCCAGTGTCAGGATTTGAATGGAAGTGGGAGCCTTCCATGCAAGCATTTTACTGCATGTAGATATAGGAATCGTGTTTCAGGGACAACTGTTCCACCAGCAGTCAAAAGAGGGGGGACTGGCATCATCTGTGTCTCCTTGTGGCTAAATTGTTGTAACTGGTGTGTGCGAGGAACAGGTACTTTAAGGGACTGGTAGTTCCTCAGGCCCAAGGGAAGAACCAAGAAGAAAGTTTTTTCTCCAGGAAAGATTCACCTCCACCCCTGGAATGATTTATTTCACAATTAAGTAGTAGATTAGAAAATCCAATGTTTGTTTGTGTTTGGTCGGTAGTGAGGCAAGTTCCATTGCTTTTGATAGTGAAAGGATGTCCTGGTGCAGAGGAAGGTGCCTGCTCCACAGGTCAGACAGGTAACCCGGGGTGAGACAAAGCAGTGCCCACGTTTTGGTGTCTGGCGGGAGCGATGCCCGACCCCAAAGACTGTGTAGAGCCACCACCAGCACTTCTGGGACAGGGATGTGTGTGTGTGGCGGTAGTTCAGCCTTACGGAGAAGCCACCCTGCCGGTCCTGGCAGAAGTGCTACGTGAGAGAAGGGGTGAAGCCAACGCAAACCTGGTCTTTTCGTTTTCTTCAAAGCATTGGACATCCACATTACACACAGTCCGAGGCACGCGATCTGGGACGTTGCTATGCCTCTGTTTCTTCAGCTGTTGGATGGGAATATTATTATGCTCTTGTCTTGGATGCTGAGAGGGTTAATTAATTACGTTTATGAAACCCTTTGAGATTCTCAGATGAAAGGTGGCTTTAGAATTGTTAGGTGTTATTATAAGAAGAAAGAATGATTTTATTGCTTCATGTTAATGGTTAACATCTGCACCACAAAACCTGCTTGATCACATAAAGATTCTGCTAAGCATTTAATCCTAATTTGCAGGCTGATGCATATTCATTTTATTTAGAAGATTAATTTAGTCATCAAAGGTTAATCTGCCTCGGGTTTGTAATTAGAGAGAGCAGTGACTTGGCGTCTCTGGGCTCACCCAGGTTGCACTGGGTTTTCTGACTGGGCAGGGCTGTAACTGTCGCCAGTTTTCACTTCCAGCTAGCGCTTGGAGAAGGCTTAATTTTTGGAGAAGGTGAGTGGCAAAAGCCTTGGCCAGTTTGAAGATGAAAAATAAAAAGAGAAGCACAAACAGATGAACACCCCAACACAGGGAGTCTCAGAATGCTGGTTTAATTCAGCCCTAGCAGGTTTACTCAATGAGGTGTCAGGGGATTAAGCAAGGGGTTTTTTTTAAATATGTATATGTAAAAATGATTAACAGATTTCACAATGCTTTGCTGTATGAATCCTGCCCCTCTCTCAAAATTACTGATTAGCAGTGTGTGGAAAGTTCCTGCAATGAGAAAAGTGAGGCTTTCTGCTGAAAATATCAGATTTTAACTTTTAGCTGATGTTAGGAGACACGAAGGTTATACAATGTGGCCTGTACCTGCTTGTCCCCTGAAAATTAAGCCTTTTGTGCTCAAGGTTGGCTCCTTTAATCAAAAGTCACCAAAGAAAATGCGGTCCTCATGGAGAATGAAAATGATGTTTCCTTTGCAGGTACACCAGAAGGGCTCTTTAATTACTGTTTATAAAGCTGGCTGTTACCTAAGTGTGAAGGATTGTTAGTGGCATGGTGTTGTCTTTTGAAGTAAGGAAGAACAGTTGCTGCTTCTTTGTCATGTCCTCACCTTTTCCCGGTTGCAAAGCAGACCGAGGAGGGTGATAGAAGAGGGTGTGTACTGCATGCTGCGGTGCTTCAGTGGCGTGGTTAGACAAGGTGGCCTCCAGCTGCAGGCACAGATTGGGTGATGGGAGGCCAGCGTGCCATGGAACGTGCTCACCCGCACTGCACTAGTGCGTCTGTGAAAATGGTGTCCGCAGAGGAGATAGGGTGGACAAAGGGCAGCTGTGTGACTTGGGGATCCAGCTGACAGTGGGTCGGACCTGGGATGTTCAGTGTGGTACGTAGGACTGGGAAATTGAAGGTGAAAAACCTCGCAAAATGAAAATTTGTCTTAAAAATAGTGGCTTACCCAATATCAAATCAATATGTGCTGCAAAATAAGTACTGTAAATGAAAATCCTGATACTAGAATTTAAGAAGTTGGCCAAACGTTTACATTTCAGTGCAGCTTGGCTTTAGTTATGTTCAGAATCCAGATTCTGGGGGGGGTAGGGGGTGGGTGTTTTGGTTGTTTTTTTTTCCCCAGCACAGTTCTCACATCTCTGTTATGACTTGCCAGTTTCCCCTCCTCTTTCTGGTGCAGAACATCAGAGGTATCCAAGAAGGGATTTTGGAGACCGTAAACAGTTCTTAATTGAGAACAGCCCCAAATCAAGTTAAGTGCCAGCTTGGCTATCAGAATGAAAGTGAAATGCTTTTATTAAAACTTTGTATTTTAATTATTATGAAGAACAAGTGGCCAGCGTGAGAAAGCGTTTAACATAGCGGTTACTTGCTTGATAGCTGATAAGTCAATTTTGGATGGATGATTACAGCTATGGCTTCTTGTCATCTTTGCTTTCACTTTTACTTGATCTAATGACTGTTCACTGATTTTCTTTGGACTTGAGGTGAACATCTAATTCCGTTGCTAATAAACTCAGATTGGTTGAGGCCAGTTGTCAAAAGCAGATTTTCTACTTCCAGTTTAAAAGACCAGAGAAGTTTTCCTGGTGTTTTGAAGGAAATTAGAAGTGTTTTGGGCTAATGATTTGCAGAGATAGGAGCTCTTTGCAGAGTGACCCATTGCGAGTCAACTGTAAGCACTTGTCACTTTGTTCTTTGCAATGAAGATAACCAGCCATGCAATGAGAGTACGTGATGGCAATTCACTACAACTGGGAAGGAAAAACCCCACAAAACTGCAAGAAAATATGTCATTCTAAGCAGATATTGAAAAACAATGTTAGTTACTGTTACATTGTTCAAGCCCTTCCCCTCTAGCCAAGAGACTGAGGGTGGAATTACACACACACGTTCGCCACAGATTTTTGACTGTTTCTGCTGTCTTAGTTGTCTCCTCAGCCTGAACCTTTTGTATCTTCACTTGCATCTTAATCTTGAGCTGATTTGTATGAACGGTAGATAGGTACCACTAAAATGTGGATCGTGAGCTTCATCTGTCATCCCTGCTGCTATAACACTGACTTCAGTGAGCTTCCAGAGGAATGAGTCTGGCCCACAAGAGGATGCGAACTGTCAAGAAGACAAACCTCTTTCTCATCCATTTGAAATGTTTGCGGGAAAGAATGCCCTAAATATTTAGCAGGTTGTGTAATTTGAGAGGCAATGCAGGGGTGGGTATTTTTCTCCCTACCTTTCCATTTTCTATATTAAATAAAGGAAAACCTTGCCTTAGGCCCAGTGTGCTTATGACAGGGAAAAAATATCTGCCAGAATCTCCATTATTGCTCTGGCCTGCATTATTGTTATTGCTCTTGTATTTGCAATAGCAAAAGGTGACTGGTCCTCTTATGAAAAATTCTGTTTGCAGAAAAATACCCTCCTTCCCGCAGTTTTTCCAAACTTAGCACAGTGCATAAGGAATCCAGGAGGGTATATGTTAGTTAAGTTAATGCTGCAGGGCTCATAGCAGCATCTATGTAAGGACTGGACACATGTGCAATAGCTGGACATTGCAGTAATGTGCCAGAGTGATGCAGCTCTTGGAATCTGGAGAAGCCAGAGATGTCCTTAAGCCAGTTTAGCTGCATCTCCCTTGCACTGCTTGAGAGGCAGAGCAGCCACACAGGCAGCCCTCCTGGGCTACCAGTCAAATCTGCCACAGCCCACCTACTTTCTGGTGGACAGAAGCCCTAACGTGGAACGTCAGTGCTGCAACCTTCAGTCATGCCCACAAAGGTCCCCTATTTCAGCACTTCCAAAAGGCAGCCAAACTGATTTCTTGCATCAACCACCAACAAAGATCTTGCCCCTTCACATTTTGACTGCAGGGAGCTGCAGTGAGTCAGCCCTGGGTGGAGGGGGGAGATCCTCCACCCAGATTGCCGGCTCAAGCTTGCCACTGGTTTATCTTGTGGTCTTAGGCAATGTATGAAGTTCTGCTTCTGGAAAACCTCAGGGTTAAACTCTTAAAGCAAAAGCTCAGCCAATCACCATTAATACATTAGTGGCTGACTGCTGTCTGTTGAAGTCCCGTACGTACTAGGACCCCGGGACACCCACATCTGTATGTGAACTGAGGTGTTTTACATTTGATACATAAACCGGCGTGGCACAACGCTCATGAATAATGCTGAGTATGGGAATATTCTCGCTGCACTCCACGGGGCCATGCACATGAGTGTGTAATGGCAAGTTCCCAGTCTAAGTGTGTATATAAAAGTTCATGTTTATGCACCATTGAGTTTGTATAGTACTGTCACAGAAGTCAACATTTTAAGGCTTTTAGAGCATTCTTAGCATTCCTCCCTTGTGCAGGACGATTCTGAAGCAGATTCTTGTTAACTAGGATAATCTAGGCTGTAGGTCCCTGGCAGCGTTATCATTTCTCTCAAATAAGTATGCCAGCTCCAAGACTGGTTGCTGATATCTTCAATGGATGAGAAGTCGGCACCTCCTTTGGCTTCTGTGGGACTGAGTGCTTCTCTTCCCCAGCAGAAAGGACGGTGCTTTCTGCCTTTGCCCTTGCCTAAGGGTGAGTCGTCTTTATTACAGTTGCCCTATGGGCACAGGAAGTGATATTATATAAGAAATCATTTTGCAACCCTATTTCTACTACTCATTGCCACTCCTACCATAATAACAGACAGATGCAATATACACGATTCATGTTTCTATTATTTTTCTGCTACAGTTTGCATGTGTTTTCCATTTAATTGCAGTATATGAATTTCATATCTCTCATTTTTTCCCTTCTCGCATTCAAAGTTGAATTTGATATCTGTGATGTAAAGATAGGCCTGTGGTAAATCGTTTGATGCACTTTACGCTCTGAGGTCTGAGTCTCTGCAAATCTCTTAAGTGCTCTGAATATTTTCGAGTTTTGTTGGTGATGCAACAGTATCTGGGATACTATTGTAGTAGTTTCTGCACGAGACAAAGGAGTAGCTTGAGCATTTAAAGAAACTCTGCTTAACAACAGTAACAATACCAAACCCAGCTGTAACCATTTATAGTTGTTAGAGAACTCTTTGCATCATGATATCTCAAAACAAATTGCAAGGGACTTTGCGGAGGGAGAAAACTGAGGTGTGATAGTACCAACAGAGTAGTGACAGTACTGAAATAGAAACCAGATTTCTCTGGCTGATCTACTCAATGGGAACCATGTCTCAAAATAATTTATACTTGAAGAACTTGTGGTGTGCTACTCGTCAGATTCTCTCTTTACCAACATGTAGTACCATGGTTGCAGTGAGCACATTGTAAAACTTGAGGAAGGAGATTTCAGTTCAAGTTCTACATGAAAGAGGCCAGCTGAAATACAGAGGAAGAGGGTTTTCCGAGAGCCTTTGCTAAAGGTTTGTTCACACTGTATTTTTAAACGGAATTGTTGGAAATCTTGCTAACACTGGGCTCTACCTCCTCTGTAACGTTCCATGTGTTTCAGAAAGAGTTGAATCATGCTGTCACTTGCCAAAAAGAAAAAAAGCATTGGTTTAATGGACGTGCTTTGGAGTGACGCTGGCATCCTGAAAGCAGAGTTTTCCCCTGTAGATGCAGAACTATCACGGTAACTCTCCCCAGGTAATATTCAGGTCTTATTCTTTCTGAGTGCAGTGTTTGATTGTAATGTCTTCTACAGATCGTTCCACTGCATAAACAACACATTTTTAAAAAACTGGGTGAATGCCTACTTAGTTCACACATAGCCCACAAAGGTTTTGAAGGCTTGATGTACTGTATTGAGTAAATAACTATAAATAAAACAGACTATTAAAAAATCTTTAAATGTGCATTATGCCATCAAACTATGCTGTTTGGAAAGAGCTGTGGTGTTTTTGAAAAATTATACATGTTTTTAACAACTGTCCAAATACATATTTACACATACTTTAAGACATACACAAAGCTATATCCATGGCAACTCTTGGGCTCCAACCAGCTTTATTAATCATTCTTTGAATATAGTATTTTTAGTAGCTTAAACACTACAAGTAGACAGGCGGCAGCTAATCATAGGGAGAAATGCTGATTTCAGGGGAGCAAGAATATGAAGATGTCTTTGAACTTAAAGGTTAGGACATGTAATGTTGCTTGCAACTTACTTCTTCCACAACCATCAGTAGCAAATGGCAAAATACTGATATGGGATATATGGAATATACCCGTGTGGTGAGTGCACAGAGATTTGTAGATCATACAGGCTTTTTTAGTACCTGGTTGTTCAGCCAGGTTGCTAAAGAGATGATTCCCTTGCTGAGAACTCTCCTAGGTCAGTTCCAGCTGGAATTTGCACTGAGGAGGTTTTTTGTTTTTTTCTCATTACTTGTATGTCATCTGTGACCTGCAGGTATTTTGGGATTCTGGATTCCCTAGACTCAGAATATTAGAGGCATTGAGGGTCCTAATTCCTGTTCAATCCATGAGGACCCGAATCCTTGGACTTCTTCTGGCTTCATTGTTTAATATGGATATAGCATGATGCTTAAAACACAAAATTTCTTTAGATAAGAAACCTCAGAGTAGGGACCTTACTTTCCTGCTTGCCTGTGATGTTATCAAGCAATAATCCCTGTTAAGTAAGGATTAATGTTCCAACATGATCAGGCTGGTGAAATGTCTTTTTGGCTGCAGAGGAGATCTGGCAGTCTCCCTCTGCCTGCCTTTGGATCATTATATAGACCTCATTTACATAAGCCACTTTACCTGTAAGTGGGGTGGCTGTTTGTGTATGGGATCATCAGCTTCTCCTACTACCACTAAGGAACATGAGATGCCATCTCGGACTGAGATCTTGCCTGCGTCCAACAATAATGCCCTACAAAAGCATCCTTTAGTTGTATTGTACTGGAACCAAGTTCTCTGACTCTGTATCAGCTGGAAAGTCATTTTGGATTTCACCAGCTTGTTTTATCACGTGCTAGAAATCTCCTGTGTTAAGACGACTTGTCTTAAGCAATCCTCTTAGTGTTCCTGTGAGAGATGGTTGTACGTTAAATACAGTAAGTCAATCTGTTGTCCATCTCTCACAGGCAACTTGATCAGGCCCCATGGGACAAAGTTAATAGAATCTTGTAATATCTAAAAAGCTCCTTTGCAAGCAGCATTGTTTACTTGCTGGTTGTGCTGCTTATTTGCTAATTCCCGTCTCCTTGCAAAACTTTCTAGGTACTCCTCTGGCACTCTGATTTCTTTATCTGACTTGTTAGGAGTGAACACGGCCCTTAAGGACTCCTTTATTTTTGGATAGTTGTCAATTTTACCAATTAAAAGAACGTCTTTGGATAGTTATCAGAAGCTGGAGCTGAAAACATGTTTGCAATTACTGATGACATAGCTGTTTCTATTTGCTGCTCTCTCTTTTAATTCCAAAAAGTGATATTTTTTTTGGCAGTAGATATGAGGAAATATGTCACTGTGTATAATTACAAAATGCTGTTCATTTCTGTCTTGTAACTGTGGGGGGTTAGTTGGTACAATACATTTAGTTCATTCTTGGCTCACTCAACTGCATGACACATTTAAGTGTATTATTAATTATCATGTTAATATTCATTACCATGTTAATTTCCATGGGATCATATAATTCTGCATGCCTCCAAATTGGTGTTCAAGTATATATGTAAGCATGAAAAAAAACCAAAAAACTGAATGATTTCCTAGGACTTTCTACTAAGTGTTAAATAAAATCACGTTCCGTATATTGTCCTCCAGGAGACTTGGGTTTTTTCAACAGACTTTAACCCTGCTGTGATATTTTCTACAAAACAAGATTCATCCCTGTGAATGGGCTTTGCACAAAGCTGCTTCACATGTTCCTTGTGCTTTCAACCAGATTCTAAATACAAATCCGCAGTACTAGCTTTACTTTGCTTTCCAAAGTTGCATCTGCCATCTCATCAGAGCATTCCGACTGTACAGCACACTGAAGAAACTGCAGAGGTTTTCTAGTGGCTTGGATTTTTCACTTGATATATAACAAATATATGAATAATGGCTCTCTAAGTATCTGTGAATCTTTCAGTAGACAGCAGATTGTTTTGCAAGGGAAAATTCTACTAGAAACAGCAACTTGGAAACAGCAAATTTGTGGGATAAGAGGTGAACCTCAATTTACTTGCCTGTTCCCCAGAGATTTAAAATAAAAGTCTCGATACATGGGCAATATAGCATTGCAAATATTTTGGACTCAACCTCCCGTAAGCACAGGCCATCCTTAACCAAAGCCTAGTGAAATCAGTGGGAATTTTTTGCTGTTTATTCATGTGTATCAGACTTTTCATGCATGTGTCCATATGAAAGAGAGACGGCACAGAACACCTGAAATGGTCTGGTTTTTTTTCCAGAAAATAGACCCACACAACTCAAACTTGTCCATTTGTGAAAACACCTTTGGTTCTGAGGGACTGCACCTCCTGCAGTTTGCAGATGGTTGGGTTCTTTTCTCTAATCCCGGTGAAGTTTTCAAAGGTTTCAGATACATTCATTATCCACTTTTACTCCTCTTATCTTAGCGAACACGCAGCGTTCAGGGAGGGGAGGGGGTGGCTTTAGCTTCTTGCCTCAGCTGGTGGGTTGTCGCTCCAGAGCAGGCGTAAGGGCGATGTGAAACCGGGGTTGGGGCACAGCATTGAAAATTTTATTGTAGCATAGGAATAGCTCCCTGCCAAAGTCCCTGTAGAGCAGTATGTTTCAAGGTCAGGTGCGCTCTGCAATCATCTCAAAACATGCACATAAGTAAATTGTATGAGCTTAGCTCCTGTCATTGACGTTTTTCCCCAAGTAAATGCCAGGGCTACTGTGGAGAAAATTCCACTAAGAAACCCCACAACCTGAGCAGACTTAGAGCCTCTTCTCAGCTGGGATTTAGTAGTCTTGGTTCTAGGTGGCAGCATAGCTCTTCTGAAACCCTCTGAGTTGTGTGGGGTACACCTACCCTCTGTCATTAGGTGCAGAGATACCTGGGTTACCTCTAGATAGGCTGGCGCTGGAAGCAGCAGGGCTGCATCAGCCCCTTCAGAAAGCAGAGCTAGTAAAGCAGGGGCTGCACCCACAGGTGCCTGCTGCTTCTGGGGTGTGAGCTGGTGTCCGTGAAAGGCTGTGAGACACATCTGCTTGTTCAGAGATAGCTTGTGTACTTGTGCAGAAGTTGCGTGTTTTTCTGTGCTTCGGCTTCAACTTGCTAGGTAGGAGTCTTCTGCGTTGTGTCTTTCTGACTGCTGATAGTGTGAGCAGTTTCAGGCGTAGGTGAACTCTTGCTTAGCATTTGTCTATTGTCTGTGACACCGAGCTCTGTTCTTCCTAGAGACCAATATGCTGCTACATTATTTTTATTATTATTTTTATTATTTGATCAACAGGTTGTATTCAGAAGTCAAAAGGCTTAATTTGCGGTATCACCAGACCTATTTGAACACAGTCGCTTAGAAGTGTGAGGTCTAAATTAATTAATGTATTGATAATATCATGTTGGGAAGGATATTTTGAACTTCTTTTTAAGCAGAAATTAACATTTTGTTTGAAAATAGTAATGGAAAGAAAATTGTGTGGTCCACTAAGGTATATAATTTAGACCTGATGATAGAATAATTGTTTTCCATCAAGCAAACCAAAGACGAATCCATAATAAAATTTTACAAGTTAGCTGCCACCAAGAATAAACTCAAGAGCACTATATGAAATGAATTGGGTGTTTTAACTGAATCTTCTCTCAGGACAATAACTCTAATGTAGAGCCAAGGTCTGAGGAGGTCACCTGCAGAAAACCCTCCTGGGGCATTTCAGAGGAGAAAGGAAATATTCTTCTCCCTGTCAGGTTCACTTCGTGTCCTAATATGTCTGAGGATGTGCATTGAAAATGTAATACACAGCCACCATTCTGAATCGGGGTTTAGCTAACAAGGGTCATTAAGAAATCTCTAAGGATGACAAACTTAACCCTGTATGAACTTAAGGATCATACCCTGCTACTAATGCAAAGAGTAGGTCTGGTTGATTGTAATTGCGACTGAACTAAAATGTCGCTTACCATTAGGATCAATTTGGGTTTGGTGTCTTTTTTTAATTTTATTTTAAATTTCAGTATTTCTCAAAAAATGTATGTGAAAAACCATAACTGGTGTCTACTGAACACAGGCTGTAGTGATCTTTTCCAGTACTATATGCAGAACATCCGGATTTCCTATTAATGAAATATTTGCCATATCTAAGATTGTGTATGCATGAGTTGGGGTGTGGTAATTCAGTGCAGGATCCCAAATTAAAATACATATTGAGAAATCTCTCTGTTTGTCATCACAAGTACGTTTCTATCTCCACAAGCTTCTGCTAGGGCCCTTCGGGTAAACCAGGGTGTATCGCGACTCTTCCAGAGTACAAAGGATGATGTATGCTTCCCGAAGAATGCGCAATACTCCTGGTTATGAATAATCACAGACATCGCTTTGTTTTCAGCGCACCGCCTCACAGAGGGATGCACTAGGGCGCGGTGCTCCGAACATGTTTTTGGGGATTCCCATGTTAGCTGTGTGCAATGTGCAGTGGAGAGGGTTTGAAGTTGCCCTGCCAGTGACAGTGTGAAAGATTCCTGACTGTTGGCACTATAAAAATCATTCCCTGAGCATTCTCAGACCTCTGTCAAAATGGCTCGATTGAAGTCTGCCTGTATCAAGCAGGGAGGCCCCTTTACCTCCCCTTGCCCAAATCCCCACGCTGATCCTACAGGCACGCTTTTGAGCCTTGAGCCTGAGCTCATGTAAATTTTTATAGCTCCATTAACTGGGATGTCATCAATTTGAACAATGACAAATTACAACGATATTAAAATATCCAAGCAGCACTTGCCAGAAGTCAGCAAGGACAGGAATTATCACATTCCTTGCTCTCCAGTCATGCTGGGGCTCTTTGCTTGGTTCCTGTGCCCTGTGTCTTGCATCAGGGAGACGGGTTGTCAAAGATCTGATTTGCATTTTTGCTTCCTTGAACTCCTAAAAGTTGTTTGTACCAGTGAAGAAGCTTGTCTAAGCTTTAAGTTTTCAGTATATTGTGTTTACTTAAGGGGATTTAGGTACTTAAAGAAAACTCTGTGTAGATACAGACTAACTACAAGGATTATGGGTGTTGTTTGTTCTTGTTTTTTACCGCTGCTTCTAACTCAGTTCAATTCAGTGAGGCTTTTTGGCTTGATAAGCTGTGGAAGTCTTCTGTTCATCGTAAAAAAAAAAAAAAAAAAAAAAGATAGATCCCTTGGGTATCTTTCATGGGCAAGAATGATAGAAAGAGCCCTCTTTATGGCAGGTTCAATTCTCTGTGCCCGTGTGTCAGTAGCGTACATCTCTGCATCTCTGAGCCAGCATCAGGGTGTTGTGTAGAACAAAGCCATCTTCTTTCTCCTGGGATCAGGCAGAATTTTTGTCTCACTGGATTTTTTCCCAAGAAGTCTTCTTGGTTCCTGATGATTGGGTGAACTTGCTTTATGGCTTTTTTCTTCTTCTGTTTTTCCCTTGATTTGGTCACTGGACACAATTATATTCATTTTGAGTGTGGTCCAAACGGTAGTAGCTAACTGGAGGTACTATGCAGCACAGTGTCTTAGGAATGTTAGTAGACACATAATCACCAGGGAGAGGGAAAATCCAAGTCCCTGCGAGAAGGGAAGCCCTGCTTTTTGGAGGACCTGTGGCCTGGCAATGAAATAGACTGAGCCTAATTCTCCTCTCAGTACGATAAATCAGGAGTCATTTCCTTGGACTAAAAAGGAGTTGCAAAGAGATAAAACTAGTGACAGGAGAATCATTGCTCTTCTTTCTTACGAACAGGCGGTTGGTTAAATTCCTTTGCTCCTCGATAGTGTTGGATGTCATGCAAGTGATCGTTCAGTCTGTGGGGAGTGGGATACAATCAGGATGCTAATGTGCTGTGAGTGCAGCTGTTTCCTCCGCGGTGTCACTGCGCTTTCCCTCACCTTTGCTGCCAAAGTATTTGTTCACGGCTCTTGTGACTCAAATCTATACCTACACACATTTGCAACTGAGATTTGTAAGAGACAATTTTATGCTTGAAAAGGGAGAATTACTTTACAGCTATACCTGTTGTCTGTGCGAATGTATTGATGCTTGACATCCTCGCAAGAATTCCTTTCACTCTGTGCCTCTGGCTCTCTTTGTCAGTAAGAAACAGAACATGTATAGTCCTAAGTGCTGAAAATCAAATACTGATGTGATATATTAGCTTCTTCCCCCCACACACTGCCCCTGTGTTCTAAATATGGGTCTATGAAATTAAGTGCACTACGGAATATTCGGTTGCAGCACATTGCTGGCGTACAGTTTATAAATTGTTAGTGTTTGGCAGCCCTTGGTTTTTAAATTCCTACTGATCACAAGTAGCTGGCACTAATCAGCTCCAATAGAGTTATGGTACTGTGTACCTTCTTAAATGGCTGGAGTGGAGATATACATCTAAAGCCCCCATATATAATAGCCACATGCCAGAAACATTTTACTCTGAGCAGGGTTTTTATTTTACATTTTACATCTCTCACATTTTACATCTGGTTCAACAGCTCTGAGGGAAACTACATCTGATGTGATAGCAGGAGATCTATATCACACATCTCAAAACCTGCCAGAAATGCAATTTAAATATAGTTTTGGACAGAGTAAAAAAGTATTATTGGTATCAGATGTCTGGGCAGTGAGAAGTTGAGCTCTGTCTCTGCTTGATGTTTTTCATACAGAAGGAAATCATAACGTGAAATCCTGGTTCTGCTAAAACCAGCGAGAGCTTTGCCATTGATTTCAGTCATCAGCGTTTCACCTTGCAGCTGCAAAGCAACTGCCAAGTTCGAGCAAAACTGTGTAGCCTGAGCGGCAAAGGCACTGAATGAGGCCTTTTGCAGAGATAGCAGTGCTTGGACTGGTTTTCAGCGTGGATGGCTGCCACCTGTACAGTGCCACAGACTCCAGAGAGATCTTCTCCAGTATTTGGATTCACCAAAAGTTTGGGCAGGGAGGTCCCGTTCTGGTGTACCTCACTTTATTCCAGTTTATTTTCATGGGGCAAGTGTAGAAATATCTGAAGTTTCAGACAGTCTAGTTCAAATCAGTAGGAGTTTAATGCCTTGGTCCTGTGAGAGGGTGTATCCCTCCTGAACTGAGCTTCTGAAGTTTGTGGGAGTCATTTGTCAGTAATGGATGGAAAAGGGGACCTGCTCGCTGCGTCTCTCGCAACTGGCACCTCCTGTGGCTCGAGTCTGAAGGGGCTGCCTGCGCGTCGGCCGCACGTGGCAGTGGGCTTAGTTGCTTGGAAATAAGATGCATTCAAGGAGTATACTTTTAAGATTGTTGGTACTCAGAGTTTGCTGAAAAACAGACCTCAGTGATCCAGGTCATTGAAACCTGCTAATAAAACCTGTCAGTCAAAGTTCTGGCAACGTATTTGGCCACTTCTGTGTCAGCGATATGCCAAAGCACCTGTGCAAGCAGCCCAAATGCATTTCCCTCTCCTCCTGGGTACGTAAGGTATGTTGTTGTGCAGATACGTTGTGCAGGCATGGGACTGTCTGAACAGACAAACCAAGATTCACTTTGTTATTAGGATCATAATTGTTATTATTTCATCACTCCGGAGCCCTAACGAAGGATGGGGGCCCCCGTGTGATAGGCTCTGTAAGGAGACAAGCTTCAGCTCTTGCTTTGAAGCACGTTACGTTTTTGTCTCATTACTTCTGATCATAATCCAGCACCAAAAGAAATCAAAAGCTGTCTGTGAATTCAGCGAGAGCTGAGGGCACGCGAAAGCTCTCAGGAAATGCTCAGTGTGTTGTCAGGATCAGGCCCGTAATGTGTAACTCCAGCCTAGAAAACTCATTTCCTTTGAAGCTCAGTTGAGTGTTACTACTACACATCAGCATGTTGCACCACACAGAGTATATCAAATTTGATGTCATTTTTTTTTTCTTCCTTTTTCCCTAGGAACCTGTAAATATCCTTTGGTAGCAAAACCAGAGAGGAATAAATTCTCCTCGATGTATTTACAAATGTGAGAAGCTTTTCAAGTTGTATTTGCAATTCTCTTTCTTGCAATGACCTCTATTTTCATAATCCTTCATGGAATATCATGGTTTAAAGAGCTTTCTCTCCCTGCTGTTTTTGTTAAAAGGTTTTTGGTGTGATATTTGGAAAGTCAAATTCTGCATTTAAATGTTGTGTTTTCACAGATATAAATGAAAGAGGCCATATTTATCTTTTTTCCCTCTTTTCCCCTTTCCTGAGAACATCTAGCAGTTCCACTCTTCTGCGTGTATTGTTAACTAAACCGTGAGAGCATACAGCAGCTTTAATAGTAAAGCAATTGTGATTACATCTTGCTTGTAATTACATTTATTTCCTCACATATGTCCAAAAAGGTGAGCATTAGTTTGGCCTGTATAGGCGTGTGCTAATGGCAGGAAAATCATCTGGCAGCTTGACAGCAAGGAAAATAGCTTACAGTCACTTAAAGTCTTTCATGTCATGGACACTTGCAAAGACTCTGAGCGCTCAGTTTTTGCTCGCGTGCTTTTAAAATCGATTGTATTTTCAGAGAGGGGGAATTTGTTATGTGCTTGGATTTGCATCTAAGTCATCAAAATATGAAGATAGGAATGGCAGGGTATGGGGGGTGTGACCGCAAGTCTGAAACCCCAGTAATGGCACTCTACGGGACTGGTCTACAAATAACCACGGACGCCGTGCTTCGCTGTGCGGGCAGAAACACCTGCAGCTCTCTACAGAAAAAAGGTGGACAAAGAGAGTCCCTTGCTATGGGATGGACTCTGTGTCCCACATACGATCTCATTGATTTAATTGACAGGACAGTGCAAGTCAGTGACCTACAGGGTCATGCGTTGTTCCTGTTACAGCAGGGCTTTGCCGGCCGCGGTATTTCTGGCACAAGATGGCCACAGTCGTAAGCATTCCTTTCACTTTTCAACAAAAGTCTGGCTAGAAAGTTTCCAGATTTATGACCAAGCTGAAATCACATGCATATTCTCAGTGAAAAAAGTTTCTTGTTGGAAATAATACGTGAAGTTTGGGTTTTAACTTCGACCAGAAAGTTTGCAAAGATCTTCAGAAGCTGGATATACCATTCAGCTGAGCAGTGCCTGTGGTAGATCCCAAGTGCTGTCTGGGAAGAGCGAGGTTTTTTCACTGTTCATATAAACCACAAACTAAGCCAATTTGCTGCAAGATCTTCTGAAATTAGAGGTATATTTGTATCTTCAGCCTGGTCCGCTTGCCTGCCTCTACTGTGGCTATCAGGAATCTCAACCAATTCACTGTTTTCTCCATTGGAACAAGTGAGCACCCAGCCAGAACAAGAAAGCTCTCAAAAGCCTTGATCCCACGTTAGATCTTTCCCAGATTTGTGGGCACACATGAGACATTTGTTTGCCAACATTCGCGGTCTCCGAGGACACAAATGATGGCCACAGCTGTTGAGATCATTACTGAAAATTTGTTCATGAGAAGGTAAATACATGAACAAATGCTGATCTGCGCACCCAGTTCAGCAACTAATTGCACAGTCTTGCAAGTGTGTCCAATTTTATATTCTTCTTGCTTAGCTAGAGAGGAGGCACTGCATAAATTCCGCAGCCCTGCACTGGATGATGAGACAGGCAGACAGACAGACGGAGCCTGACTGGTATAAATACCACCGAGCTTCAGTGATGGGGGCTGGCAGTCGTGGAGTTACAGTTACCAGATGAGGAATCAACCCTCTGGTTTTTTGCTGAGTAATTAGGCTGGGCAGCCAGGGTAGCCAAACAAACGCTCATTCCATCAAAGCTGGTTCTGCCCTCCAGGCAGCACGGGCAAAGAAACAGCAAACTAGTAATGGAAGTTGTTCACTGGGTATGTCGTTGCTGTCTACAAGGGTAAGGCATTTTCTGGCTTTCTTGGGGCAATAAAGCTCCTGGCGAATGCTGGGCACACTTCTGTGGGCATCGGTCTGGTCGTCTTTGTAGACATCCCTCATCCTTTAGCTGCTCACAGTACGAGCAGTCATTAAATCTTCTAAAATGGAATTTGTGAGGATAGCCGAGAGCTGCTATAGGACTAACCCACCCTCTTTTTTTTATTTAGTTTTGGTTTTGGCTACTCTGTAGCTTTATTGTGTTTATTGTTCCTTGTCTCTCAAACCTCCCGTTGAGCTAAAAACTTTCAATAGCAAGAGCACAGAGTAACTGTCTTTATAGTTTCTGTCTTCCCAGAGAAAGAGCCTAAGCTTTCTCCTCCAAGCATTATGTGCAACGGTAGGATTATTATTTGCCATGGCAATGAGAGGAGGAGGCAACAGAGGAATTAGTATGGACAGAATGAGAAAATGAAGGTGCACAATCTGTGTTAGGCTACAGAAATGAGGCTTCTCTTCTGGCTAGAATCGAGGTCAAATTACAACATCTGAGCGCTGGGTGAGGAAAAGCAGAAGGTTGGACGTGAGTTTTGGTCTGCTCCCCGTGACAGCGTTTAGGGAGTGCTGAGAAATCTGGCCTTAGATCTATTTCTGGATTTGTATGCTGTGTCTCTCAGAGTTATGTTAGCTTTTTCCATTCTACCATCTGAAAATGTTAATATTTAGGGGATTATTTTTTTTTTCATAAAAACAGCAACAACATGGAAAATATTAACAGGAAACATTTTGGATGCTACAGGAAATTACAGCTGTGAAGAGTGTATTGTATTAGCAGAAGATTGAATGAGGCTTCTTCTCATCCAAACTTTTAAATCTGTGAAGTGGAGGAATGTCTCTGATTCCATGTACCTGCTCCAAAGTGGTATGAAATATGTAAAGAACAGGTATTATCGTCTGCTTTGCTTTACGGGCCAGAGAACCCACAGATGCACTTACCTTTCAGGACAGCTGAGCTGCATAGTTGTGGGAATCATGAATGTAGTGAGTAATATGTACTAGTCACAGTTGACGATCTGCTAGCCCAGTCTGAGCGCTACACTGCAAGGGGTGCTGGCAGCGGGACGCGACTCTTCGGCAGGCAGTGCTTGTTTGGTCCTGCCTAGGATCCTGCTTTCTCAAATGGAGGGTGGTCTCTTCTCTTTCCTTCACATCAGGAGGGGCAGTCAGTATTTCAGAACTCTGATGGGACAAGGGGGCTGCAGACCTACCTGTGACCCCAGCTCGCTAGCAGCCGAGACCTGGGAAGTTCAGAGTGAGCAATGAAGCTGCCTGAACAGCCAGGTGAATGAAGCTCTGATGAACTTTGTTTTGTTAGCCAGCTAGCATAAGTGTAGTCTGGTTAGTTCAGTATTAAATCTGAAGTTTCATAATTTATATCCCTCAGGCATTATTGTGACTCACATTGGGTGACTGGTTTACTCTCAGATCCTGCCCATATGCGGTTTATTTTCTGGCTTGGTTGACCGAGAGAGAACATTGCTGCTGGATGAGCCTTTCTGTGAGAAAACGATGTGATTGCTTCATCCTAGTCAGAAGTCTCCCTGGACTTAATGCAAAGAAATAGCAACAACAACAAAAAAATATTCAGGTTACCTTGAGAGAAATTCCTTACTTAGGAAAATGCATAGAATGAGAGATAACCTCTGCTGCTGGTGTGGCTGTGCGAGCGCAGGGGATCATCAGAAGGGTACCCCTGAGCTCAACAGCTCCGCTCTGTAGTTTTGGCCTGGCCACTGCACTGGAGAAGTCTACCCTGGCAGTGTGGGAGCACATACCGTTCTCGTCGGGATTGCCTGCGCTCCCTGTACATCCACTTCCCACACCCACAGGATGGCATCGACTCTACGTGTACTCACAGCCGCAGAGCTGCCGTGCGCTGCAGCCTGCGAGGGGCGGATATACCCGATCTGCCTCTAACAAATCCCCCCGTGCTTGGAAATGAAACAAACCTCAGAAGGGGAAAAAATTCCTTCTTCTGAGATGATCAGGTGCTATAATGCAGTCTCTTTTGAGCCGTATTCTGTTGGGCAGACAGCTATTGATGTGGTCCCCATTGTCACTTAGGTATTTGGTCTATTCATTATTTTCATTTATATTGTTTATGTAAAGCACCTAGAGGCCTGTGATAAGCAAATTTCACCGAATAAAATAAGCCAACTTTAGTAGGTCAATTAGCACTCTCCAAAGATCATACATTTTAGCAGGGAGTTTTGCAGTTTACCACCATTGTCTGAGGAGAAAAGGGAAAGTAGACCCCTCCCCTCTTATACAGTGTCAAATATCAACTCTAAATTAGAATGTTGCTTATTCTTACTGAAACTGGGAATTCATTGTAGGAGCTGAGTAATCACAATACCCTGCTCTGATTTCATTTCTGGAGATCATCCAATGAAAACAGCCCGTTTTTACCTACCGGGAAGAAATAGGCAAATACAGTCACATCTCTAATATATGTACACAGTATATCAGCGCTGTCCAGGTTGCTTGCTAAATGCAGCTTAAGAATGTTCTAAGATACAGACGGGGAGATTTGTAGTGAGACCTAGCCAGTGTATTTCTATTGTCCACTGTTTGCTTTATAGTTGTAAAATCAATAAAATTTATGTATACCAAAGAATATAGCTCCGTAATACAGCGATGCAGGCTGATGGAAGCTGTTCTGACGGTGAATTTATTTTAGATTTGAACATTATGGGTTTCCTTCTTTCCCTACTTACACAAGTTCTAGCTGTTTTATTCCCCCCCTCCCTTCACTTGGTTGTCCTCTTTAAGGAGTCCTTTGAGAGGCTTTTTTCTTCTACTTAAGTTCTCTTTCATACTTTCATGGCGCCTCTCTGCTTGAAGCTCTTTCCCAGGTTTATTTTGACTATGTTTTCTTCACTACGGAGAATCCTAACATAAAACCAATATGTTAAGTAATACTGCCTCAGAGAGACAATACAATATTTTTATTTTCTGTGCCCTGCTAAGATTGTGTCTTTCATCTCAGTTTACCAAGATCAACCTGCCTAAATTTGGGTATTCACCTTAATAACTCCTCATCTGAGTGAGTGGACCAATTTTTACTCACAACTTCACTGACTTCTAGTTCTTGAGTTGACGGCACCTGTTGATATATTTCTGGTTGGCTAATTTAGGCTTCAACTTCATGTCATTCTTTGCCATTTTCAGACCAAGCCTAAGAGCTATCTGTCTTCGTACTCTGCCTCATGTCTGTTCTTCCTGTGGGTTGTATTTGTGAAGCTGACCTTCCTAGGAATAAACCTCAGAAACTTTTTTTTTTTTTTCCAGGCTAAGCTTGTTCTGACCAAAGGGCACAGAAGAGGTGTATGTGTGGGCAAAGCAGTTTGGAGAGAAGAACAGGCAATAGTAGGATTGCTGCTCTCTGGACTCCTGCATTCAAGATTCAAGATCCTGGGTAAATTCCAAATGTACACAAAAGTGAAGTGGGGAGGAACTGTGTTAAGATATGATCAAATTCGTTTGCTGGAGTTCCAAGGTTTAGAGTCTAGAGTAGCTAGAGAATTTTCTTAGAGGTTTGAAGGTCAGCAAGTCTTCGTGTTAAGGAGACCTTTGCCTTAACTCCAGCACTGCAGAGGTGGCCAGCAAATATGGGGCCCCCAGTCTAGGTCCTGAAAGGTATTTAGGTTTCTTACTGCAATTGATTTTGGTGTCTTCAGTGATGCAAACATGAATTATTAATAAATCAGTGAAATTAGCACAGCTCTTATTGGTCAGAGTAGAAAAACAAGCTGAAGGACAGAAAGTGACCCTTCTAAGGATGTCCAGAATTACTATATGAATGCGACAATGTGAAATACTAGTTTTTCCAAGAAATAAAGGACATAAATACCTAAAGCTGTTCTCACTCCAGCAAAATCATTTGATTATTTTCCATTGGTTGCTGATGTTGTTCATCAGCCTAGTCATACAGTGACTATTTCTCTAAACCAGAACTTTTCTATTACAGTTATGGTTATTTCTGTTTCCTATCTCATTTGTTCACCAGTCATGCAAAAGGCATCATGTACTACATTACAATCTGAGTATTCCACCTCTAGTGAGACTACATAAATTATTTTGATTTGTGATTGCTTTAGACTCTGAAAGTTGTCCTTTGCTTGTGCCACAGAAATCATCCTTAAAGATGTTGCAAGCTATGTACAGGTTGGAAGGTCAACTTTGGTGGTGGCTTCAGAACTTAATGATTCTCATCAGTGCTGAGAACCAAACCAAGAAAATCAGATGCGTAACAAGCAACTCCAGCCTAACAACATCAGCTACATCCCGCTGCTAACACCATATTGATAGACTTTCAATCCCTGAATGTAAAATATCCAACCAAAGTCAAAACAAAACTGAGAACCAACTACCACCCTAAATCTAGTGAGGTTTTATCTAATTTTTTTTTCCCTGGGATATAATAAATTAAACATAGTATGAAATGCAAAAAGGTTACATTGAGACATATAATATTTGAAGGTTTAATTCATTTTTCTAGTGTATAAGACACAAGGCTATTAAATTTTTAAAGCAGTGATCTCCTGAAGTCCCTACTTTATGAGGGCTTTCTTCATAAAGATAAATGGTTTCCTTGCCAAATCAAATGCAGATTTGAAACAAATTAAGTTAATGTTCAACGGTACAAGGTAGAATGGATGGGTGAACTGTTTTATTTTGCATTGTAATAACCATATACACCTAAATCAATAGCTGTGGAAAAAAAGGCAATAATATCACGTAACTGCAGGAAATGAAATATAGTGAGATGAAGGGGGGAGCGGGTTGCAGAATGAAAGGATTTGTATTGGAATAATGACATTTCATTAAAAAGGGAAGGAGTGCTATTGAATATAAGTCCATACCAGTAAATTCTATTTCTTATAATAACACTTGAGATGAGTTAAAGTTGCCCAAGTATTGTGATAAAGCATCTTGCTGGATTCCTTTCTTATATTATGCTGTAATTTTATGTTAAAAGAAAAATTTGAAATGTTAAAGAGGCAGTGCATGTTTTCTAAAGTGCTTTCTATTTCTCCTAATGTTTCATTTAACTTGTTATATTATCCTGTGCTCCTGCAATCTGAGCAGGAGGAAGTTTATCAGTTTCATTCTTCGGTAAGCTCGTATTAAAGAAACAAAACAAAATGTGAATCCGGCAGTGGTGAAAGGTATTGGATTGAGAGTGCTGGGGATTTAAACCCTCTCTTTATCCGCAGCACAGGCTCGGGCTGGTGAGTAACAACGCAGACTGATAGTGGGATGAATCTCTCCTCCCTGCAGTACAGAGGATCAGATTCTCAGCTGGTGTAAATCCACAGCGTGCACTGGTTAACGCGACAGAGAGAGGCTGGCTGCAATGTTTTCCAAAGTAGTTTAGAAAGAAATCCTGGTTCCCCTGGAGTCAATGGCAAAAATCCCAGTGATTTCAAGGAGATAGGGATTTTAACCTTGGTCTTTCTGTGTGTCACCGCTGAAGTCTCCCTGAAAGACTCACAGTTAGAAAGGAAAATACTCCATGTGCTTCACTTCAGTCATTTCCCTCAGTCGTTTCATTCTTTTGAGACAACCCACACAGGGACCAGTCCCACTGACTGGGCAACTGAGAGACGCACAAGACCGGTAGAAATTAATACCGTACCATTTATGTCCCATGTGTCAGATCAAGAGGAGCTCATTCTGAGGACAAATTCATTTTGTTCTCTTGCTTGAGGAGTATCTGTCGAAACAGGAACTCGGGTGTCAGTGTGTGGGCATTTCGGTTGAACCTCTGCCAAGGCATCATCTGGAAAATCACTTGTAGTATTAAAAGGTGTATAGGACTGTAAAGAAAGTAAGATTGACAGTGTCATAATACCTTTATATCAGTGATACAAACATTTTGGAACATGGATGTCAGACAGCTGTCTCAAAGCTTCTCTCTATCATTCCTCACACAGTATGTGCGCAGTACGTGAAACGATTGTTATCCCTTTCAGCAGTTTTTGAACCCTCTCTTCTTTTACAAAATATGTCATAAAAATGCCGTGGCAGCAGGGTCTATAAGAGGTAGCAATAGAGCTAGACCTGTATTTGTATATTAATGAAGAGAGATTTTGGAACTTACCTGCGGTTTACTGAGTTGCTCACTGTTGGGTGCAGATTACAGAGGAGCCCATCATCATGAGAACGTGGTACTTCTTGGTGTCATTCTCATGCCATAATATCAAGGCTTCTGTTTCTTGTGCTGCATTTCTGGCAATTGTACAAGTCAAGCAACACTTTACTTAGATTTCCTAGACTAATTATACAAAATTACTGTGGTCAGAAATGCATGAAGATTTTGATGATATTTGGATAAAACTTGGCTTATCATTTCATGTCATACGAGGCTGGAAGGGACCTCAAATCATTGCACTTTGTCTCCTCATCATAGAAGAGGCATTTTTGTGGGGGGCTTGTGATTCTTTTGATCAGACATCTGAAAATTCCACAGTTAAAGGATGAAACTTGTCCGTACGTACAAATCATCGTGTCTGCAGTACAATTTGCATTTGCGCTTGTTCCTACTCATACCCTGCACAACCAGTGAGCCGTCCCTTTGTGTTGAGCCAGTGGGGGGCTTGCTTTGAATTATTTTTAGTCATAATGAGCGATGCGCTTGACTTGTTGGCTCATTTGTTTTAATAAGGATGGGTCAACTTTCTCAAGCAAATTTCAGACCTCATTCAGTTTGAAGAGTTTCATCCATAAGAGCACTCTAAAACATACGTAACTGCTTGAGGTCATCTCAATTCCTTCGCTGGCTTCAAAACAAGTTCCCAAAAGGAGGTCGCTGAAGCAAATCAACTTTTCAGAGCTGCCTATTGTCAAATCTGTACCTATCTCTATCAGCAGGAATTGATATTATCCAGGCTTCGTCTGGATTCTTTGTGATGTGCTTTCCCTGAGCCTCTCATGGGCTGCACTTTTCATGCAAAACATATCTGTTTCAGGAACATTGTTTGTAGTCTTTCCTTCTGGAAATTCGTTAGCTAAAAAGTCACTAGATTTTTGTGAAGGAGCCTGGGGTGACTGATAGCATTTAAGGATTTGGCTGTCTCCCATTCAGGAAATGAGTGAAATGGGTGCTTAGCAGAATTAAATATTTTTGTAAAAAATAAAAAAAAGGCAACCAAATATATCCGGGCTCTCCTGTAAAATGCCAGAGGGAGTTTAATTTTAGAATATATACAACTGTTCAACCTCTGATTTGTGCATTGCTATCACATTTTCTGGTCTCTGTTTCTTCTGGATAGGACACCTGGGACACGATCCTTTCAAATTGCCTTTTAATTTTACTCCCCATGAAATTAATTATTGACAAGTCCTAGAATCTGAGCCACTCTAACCAACTGTTCATGGATTTGTCATGTAAGCTTACCAGTAAAATTCACAAGTCACACTGTACTATAAATTATGTAAGTCAATTGGAGAACTGAAACAGTACTGCACGGTTTATCTAAATAATAAACACAATTTTAATGGTAAACATTCACTTTGAACTTTCCAAGAACATCTTGTAGCATAAAAAAATTTACTGCAGAAATTCTCAGATAGTGATTTTAGATAATGGTTAAATGTAAGAATTTCACTGTGTTGCAGGAACAGTAAAAAAAAAGATGAAATATATTGAATAAAGATTTTATTGTGAGTTATTTGCTCAGCTCTGTAGCACCATCAATTTTTTCTCCCTATATAAAAATAATGAAGTCAATAAATGTGTTTAGGTGACCTCTGAGACTTACAAAAAGGATGTTATGAGATGGGTGAATGCTGGATACAGTATTTCATTCGGATGCTGAGCAGCTGTTGTGGTAGACAATACTGGCATCCTATTTTTTACCATTGATGCTAATGTAAATTGCGTTTTGATTGTACGTATATTCTATCATATTGCAGCAATGTGAAAAAGACTACTAGCCTGTCAGCCCTTCTTTCCCACCTGTTTATACAACTTTCTAATGTGTAATTACAGGTAGTAAATCAGGAAGCTTGGTGACCGGTGTGAGACCTGCACAGAACTTTGCCCAGCCATTGCTGACACCCAGCCCGGTGCCGGAGTTTGGCTGCAGCCTCTTTCTAAAAACCCATTGGGCCATGTCGTCCCGATGATTTCAGCAGGCACATGACAGAGGTATAAATGGTTACCTGGGCTTTTCTTTTTTTTTTTTTTTTGAAATGTAGTTTTTATTCAAATGCATTTATGAACATCTGGACTGTATCCTGACCGTGTCACCGTGGGCTGTTAATTGTTCTGTCTCCTTTCCAAATGAATGATCCCAGCTTTCCGCACGTCACGACAGATACTGGCAAAGGTTTCTTGTGGCACTGAATTGCTTGTGTGTTCTGCAGAAAGACTCCCATGAATCACAAAATGCAAGGGGGTGACACTGTGTGCTTTCCTTAGAGGTGTGGTGCTCCTCTGAAGTTACCTGCCTTGGTGCCTGTCTTGACATCAGTGCTGAGTGTTCACAGAAATCATAACATTATTTTTCAAGGAACTATACAAATTAGCACTTTAGGACTAATTCTTATGCAGATTTAATACTTATACCAGTTGTGCCTTTTTACTTTGCAGGATGGTGAAAAAGAAGGGAATTATGCATTAACATTAACAATTACCAATATGATGAGAATTCTGTGTTACCTTAACCTCACTTTCTAGATATTTTCTCTGTGTTCAGTATTTATTTCCTTTTCAGTCCAACAGGTATTCAAAAGGAGGTGCACACCTTGTCAATTACTGAATGACCTCCTTTGTAAATTGACTGAGAGTGTGTGATTTGCCCTGGAGCATCTTTTTTAAGTAATTAGTGTAAATCAGTCAATAGATCTGTGTTAGCAACACCTTAAAAATTGCAGTAGTTTGGAAAATGTTGCACTCTATTATATGTTATTTCTTTTAAGTGCCATTGGTTTAAAATGTGAGAAAATTATCCATTTTTAAAAATAGATCAGTAGTATTTTGGTTATGCAGCTCTTGTTTCAGAGGGCTTTATGCATTTATTCAGTAGACGGTTGACACTATACCTGCAGTTTTCCACTTATTTAAAAAGTACTTTCAAGACATTGCACCATAAACTGCTCACACTGAAAATAAGGATCTAGGAGGATCCTTTTGACTTGCATATGTGTGACTTCTTCTGAAACAAACTTGCCCGCCCCTTGGGATGTGCCAGCAGCTCCGTATGATATTTTCTCTATACATTGATCCTCCGCAGTTGCTGAGCGACAGTGGTGGCAACCTCTATTCTTAGCGTGGGAAGGAAGGAAAAGATGCTGGTTGTAGGCAAGGCATTGAGCTGAAGAAGGGGGAGTTTGCTTGGGAGAGAGGGATTTGTTAGTCAAAAGACCAGTTCCAGTGGCCACTTTAGCATGTTAGTGAGTCATTCCTGACTGTCAAACTGCGGTGGTTTTTAGCTTCTTGGGTGCTCTTTTATCTACAGTGCATGGATGCTTTTTTTCCCCATCCACCTGTTTGCCCCTCACTGAATTCTCATTCATGGAGCCCAGCTTTTTTTTTTTTTTAAGGAGGGCGATGTCGTATCTGTCCCTGCCTTTGCCAGATTTTGTGGTTTTGCAACTCTGTGTTTTTGTTTTCTTTTCAAAGTAAGTCTGCCCTTCAAAACCGCAGGGAGACTGACTCCAGTGAGGCTGAGTGCCGTGAGAAGTGCTCTCAGAAGTACATCTAGGAGCCTTCACTCCTTCATATTCATATACTAGACTTTTCTTACTTGTTACTTGTATGAATAATTAGAAATATTTTTTTGAGTAGTTTGGAAAATGTAATCAAACCTGAAAATAGCCTTAGATGCTGAAATGGTACCAGCTTTGAAAATGCTGACCACTGTAGGTCCATCATCTTGGGGATGATGAACCTTCCCTGCCTTTCTAGCTGTACACAGAAAACAAGCTGTTCAGAGGAAAAGAAGCCAGGGCTGTATATATATATTTTTTTTTAAAGAACTGTAATTAAGTAATCATAACAGCCCTTTAAATAAATACAGCTTGCATTTACATTTTACCATACACTTCTGTTGTTGTTTAACTTTATTTCTTTTTCACCCCATTTTAACATGATAGAAAATCTACAGCAGGCTTTCTGAATGCTTCCACTCCTCCAGCCTGTCACAGCCTGTGTGCTGTTCATCGGAGCCCTCCAGACTCAAGCTGGCAGGATGCCTAACACTGTCACTCGCCTAGGAGAAGTGGGTTTAAACTGAAAAGCCAACCATTTAGAAAGATGCATTGTTTTGCCTACCCCTAGATCAGAATCTTTTAAAGCAATTAGAACTTAATTGTGATCAGAAATCATGTATGTTCGTCTCAGGCCTCAGCTGTATAAAGCTCAGTGTTCCCCAGAGTCAGAGGTCTGGGCTGGTGTTTCAGAAGAGCTCAGCATGCACCAGCTCTTGTTGAGAACAACGGGGGTGCTTCTTGAGATTGAATGCCTTTGAAAATCTGATCATGTCACTTTATTTATTTATGTAGATTTGTGTATGCACAAATATATACAACATGCCCAGAAACAAGCACGCACACATACATGACAGCTCTAGGGTCTGGATTTTCAAAGGAGCCTGGGAGAATTCAGTGAGAGATGGGTGCCTAATTAAAATTCATATCCTTCCTGCCTTTGGCATAACTTAAACCTACAGCTAAATTAATACCAAAACATGACTAAAGGGCAGCAGGATAATTCAGTAAAACCCACAAGAAGCAAGCCAGGCAAATTAGCCTTCCTTTCACCAACAGTACATTTTCCCATTTCTTATTTTTAAAGATGGAAGGAAAATGACAAATGAATGCCAACTCTCTTTAAACTACGGCCCTTCGGTGGGTGCTTTAAATTGTCTGGGGCCAGGACCTGTCTCTGGTTATGTGTTTATACAGACAGCAAAAGGGGTCTGATTTTTGTTGAGACTTCACTGTACTGTTGCACTTTTGTATGAAAAACATAGCCAGGTAACAGAGCGCTTTTGGGCACTTGTAAAATGTTACGTACTGTAAGCTGTAAAATCGTAGCGGAAACAGTGCATCTTCCTCCTTCAATATATGCAAAACAAACAAGCAAACGAACCCCTTGGTTTAGGATTCCCCAGAATCTTGTTCCTTATCTACATGTACGAAAAGAAAACCCTGCATCCTGGACGATGATTTACCAAAGCAATAGTTTTTATGATGGTGCACAATGCAGTTTGCATTCCAGCCTTGGTCCCAGGAGGGAGGAGGGCACCCGAGTTCAGTGCCTAGCGTCTCTCCCTCTCTAATGCATGTACTCTAGACAGCCCACCACAGCAGAAAATGGAATACATTCATACGAAAGGCTTTTACACCACCATGAATCTTTGCTGCCCAGGATATATCCTCAACAGGTAGTTTGGAGAAAGTATAGAAGATGATAACTTGTGTACTCTCAAGACTGCTGTGGGGAGGGAGGGATTTGAATGCCACTCTCTCCTAGCCTGGGTGAGAATGGGTGAGAACTTAAGTTAGATTGTAAACCTTGACCAGAATTGCTTCTCCAGCTGCCGAGTTTCGAAAGAAAGTGGCTGCAAATACATTTTGCAAGAGATGCAATCTCTCTCTTTTTCTGTTTTCCCTAGAAAAGGCTGAGAGGGCTGGGCATCTAAGGAATGTACAAGAGGTTTTTTAATTCATCTGCCCAGCTCAGATTTAGTAAGAAACCAGTACTGACTCAGTCCTCTTGGGTCGGTGCTTGGGTATGCACAGGGTCAGGAATCGTGGTATGGGTAGGTGTGGGTTTGGTACCTCTGACCAGATGTGCAGGAACCCTGGAAGGGGATGAGAGCCTGACTCGCAGTTTTGCACTTTTCCTCATGGTTTCTGCTTGAGTTGCGTTTAACCAGGGGCACCGAGCCCTGACAGAGAGCAGTTCAAAGCTGTTAGGGCCAAATGTTTTCTTCCCTGTTTATCAGGATCAACCTGTGCTTTTCTCTGTGAGTTGCTACGTTATGGAGTTAGAACGAATGAATGCAAACCACTTTCTCTTCCAGAACTGGTCAGGTTTGCTGCAGTTCTCTCGCTTTCGCTCTCGGATGGTACTGACAGTGGAGAATGGATTTTTAATTAAAGGGAAAAAAGGTATTAACAAATACCTTACATCAAAGCAACTGGTCTCTAACCTAACTAGCGTAGGATGCTTGCCCCTGCTAGGCTCCTGGACAAACACACTTCACCACTGTGATCTTAAGAGGCTGAAGTATCTTTCAGACAAGCTCATTCCTTAGACTTAATTAAAACCTAGTTCACTCCTTTATTCAATTTATGAGGCCTAGCCAGTAGGATTAAGCGATTACAGGCAAAAAGCCCCATTTGTGAAACACTCATAAGCTCAAGCTGCTAGACTGCTCAGTTGTACTCCATTAAATTAATAAGGAATGAATAGACTGATCCATTATGAATAAAGCTGTGGGGAGCCTCAGCATTGCCTCAGACTCTCTGCACACTCCTTAGAGAACATTTGTGCAAAATGATTATGTTCATATTCATTCAACTGGAATTCTATAAAAGTGGAATGCATAAATTACTGTAAAGATGGGGAGTTTATCTTAAACATTAACTATGTGTGTGAATTAATAAGACTATTATAAAACCATTAGCATTCAGTGTATTTACCTACGTATGCTGCATACCTAAACTAAATTCAACAATTGTTCCTAATTGCTATTCTTGTTGTGTGATCAAGCTGTGGTTCATTTTCCCTTGTAGTCATAATATTTATGAATTACAGTTTTTCCTGTTAAAACTTCTGAATCCCCCTTTCCCCTCCCAGCTCTATATTTGCTCCTGTAGTTTTTCAGAATATAGTAAAATGCTGGGACATGAACGTATTGGGAAGTGAAAGGTTAACAGATGCTTACAGATATGTTAAAATAAAACACTGAATAGTGCCTGCAAGTAAACATGCTGTCAACCAAACCTTTATCTTTTGTAGAGGGTTAGACAAGGACGGGTGGCAGCAACTCCTGGGAGAGCCTTCCCTGAATCTACCGCGGGGCCCAGCAGAATCACAGTTTTGAAATAGAGGGGTGCAAAATTCATCCACTTTGCCATGTTGTGAACTTGCACAGCCTGTTTCTTCTGGAAGAACTCCAAGTGACTTGAAAGGTAACAAAAAACCAAAAACCTCAAAAAACAAATGCAAAAACCAAAACTAGGTGGTGGGTTGGGGTGTGTGTGTGGGAAAGCGGTTTGTGGAGGGCATGGCAAACAAAGAGTTAAATCAACTACCGGGGGTTAGTTGATAAGGTTATAAAAGCAAGCATTGAAGCAGTGAGTAGTAGGGGTATGCTGCGGGATGAGCGGGGGGCTCAGGGTTCAGCTGCTCAGGCAGACGCTTTGAGCAGGCGACTTTTCCTCCTTTCTGTCCTTTGACACTCTCTGTCAGAGCGACCAGAGTAGCAGACCCTGTGGGGTTATGGAGTTGATTTGCCAGGGACTGTGCTGAAGCAAAAAGCCTGCGTTATTAGCTCTGATCCGATGCGATCTCAGTGAAATGGCAAGGAGGGGTATCTAGGCATGGTGTTATTTTCAACGCTGTTCCTGAGCAGATGAGGAAGTTACGTGTTAACATAGGTTAGCTAGCACATCTGACCTTCATTGTTCCCAGTGGAAACTGTGACAGTCTATTAGTCCTCCACAAGGGATATCACTGTCTCCCAGCAGCTCTGAAAATCCCTCAGGACACTCCGGGAACAACAATAATTCAGCAAGAGTTCACACAACGTTAGAGCTCTGTGAAGTGTTTGCAACAAATCTTGCCTGGATGGAGAGGGGGATGTGGTAGGAAGGGGGAGAGGGATTGTTTTGAACTCAGCTGTGTTTGAGAGGAGACATTAACCTTTCAGGCAAGTCAGGCCAGGTGGGAGTTTTGCAACAGGAAAATCTGGCTAATTCTCATGAAATGAAATAGCCAAATAGATAAAAGAAGGTGGAAATTAGTTTTTTAGCTTAATCTTGCTTCTGAAGTAGAATATCAGCATCTAAATCTGAATTTTAAAGTGAAAGACAAAGAATTTAAACTAGGAAAAATCGCAGGGGCTAAAAGACAAAGAACCTGAACTCTTAGGAAATCGAGTGTCAGAGTTTTAATACAGCTTATAGAAAGTAGTTGAATCAAAGTACAACTGCCTTTGATACAAAAATACTGCTGTGCATGGGTTAGTAAATCTGTAGATTTTGACACACTGGGTGGCTGCGAAAATCTTTGCATGGTTGTACTTTTAGAATAAAAGGGTAGGAGTAAAGAAACTCTTTGGTTGGCCACTGGATTTCTTAGATCTGATCTTCTCATCTTCAGTTACACTATCCTTTCCAACACATCATACCTTTCAGATATTCCTGTACGCTTTGGCGTGTAACATGCTTGTGTGGTGTGTCCTGGCCAAAATGGAGCACAGCCTGTCAGTGCTTGCGAAGGGACGAGTGATGCCTGTACATAGGCGTCCTGATCCAGGTGCCCCTCCGAATTCAGTAAAGATACAGCACAAGTTATGTTCAGGTGTAACTTCTACTTGCTGTTGTGGAGATCTTTTGAATCGGAGGCATATCTCAAGACATAGAGTTACTTGATGTCACTAGGGCCCCCGGATGGCTTAATCCAGGCTTGATCGAAAGGATTAATAAATGAATTCTTGACTGAGCCTACATGTGAAGTCTGTATTGGAGAAAGGCTTATTCTTTGGCCCAACTCCAAGAGAAACTAATCATCATGAACTTCATGCAGATTTACGATTATTCTTTCTATAGAAAGGGTTAGGGCAGCACTCTGACAGTAATGAAAAGCCTGCAGAAAAGGAGAAAGCCAAACATGCACAGAACAAACTTTGTATATAGGTTTGCTTCCTTGAAATCCTTCCCTTGGATTTTCTACATTTTCACAGAAAATTGATGTAAGAGTACTACCACGTATTAAACCAGATAGAATCGTTATGCTTGTCTCAACTCCAGAAGACAGAAATATCATACAGTCTTCTTTTTTCAAGAGAGATGATATTGAGAAATAAAGTGATAAGAAAGAAAGTTACCGTGATAGTATGAAGTATGTCCACTGGCTGCCTTCAGCACAGTAATCTTTTATGTTCAAACTATTACTCAAAGTACAGATTACTGAAACGCTGTTCTTCTGTGTCTCCCTCTTGGGTGATCTGTGGAAGAGTGTCGCAGTCAGTGAAAAGAATCCTACAATTTCTGGTTGTTCCTTTAAAAAGTGGTAATAAAATAATATATCTGTTATATTTCAGTACACATACATACATGTATTGGAAAAACATTATCATAGCAGGGGTTTAAAAAGGTGCTGTTTAATAATCAGATTTCTAATAAACTTTTACAATATGCAGGAAAAGAGTAAAAATCACAACCTGTTCCTCCAGGACTTTAGGCTTGCTGGTTTTTTTTTATTAAAAGCAAGTTGAAAATGGTTTTGTAACCTATTTCCAGCACTGCATTTGCAGGTATGCTTGCCTTTGTTAGGCTATCTCCTAGTCATAGGATTTTGTAAAACAAGGTTGTGGAACAGTCGTTAAAATGAAAACCAAAGCCCTGTCCCAGAGTTTTTCCTTGGTCTTGAAATACCTTTTTGCTTTTTCTTTCTAATGCTAAATGTTTTACATTAAAACATGATTTTCCTGCCTCTTACACAAAAAGGACATAAGGGGGGGGGGGATGCACAAGAGGCGACAGAGATAATACAGGAGCTGTAGAATTCTTTCATTTTACAAGGCAACGGAGCAGTGGTCTGTAAGATCCAGTATCTGTCCCAAAAGAAGATTAAAATCACTTGGCCAGCCAGGCAGCACAAGATGGCAACAATTCTTCTGCGATCCTTGCACGTGATTAGTGTATTTCTAGAAGCATGGGGACTGTTAATCCTTGTGACTTAAGCTAAATAGTCTAACTACAGATGTTACTACTTTGTAGATGCTGCGTTATTTGGATCTCATTAATGTGTGACATGGTTTATGAGCTACATGAAGTGTGATGTGTGAATGGTATACAAGGACAGGGGAGAGCCTCCCACTTGTGGGGCTGTGTAAAGGCTGAGTTCATTTTGTGCACGTGCAGCAAGGGTGAGCATAAATCTCCTTAACTCAGGAGAGATAGGAAATTGCTTGCTTCTAGCCTGGACTTGCCTTAGATGCAAAATAGGGTGTGTGGTTAAAGCACAGCAGCAGCTGATTTTGTATTACTGCTGATGGTACTCCAACTTACTAGAAAATGCCTTGGTTCATGCTGGTGTGGCCAATCTGCAGGCACTACGCAGCCCTTTTCTCCTGCAAAAGCCCTTGCCCCAGTATTATGTCTGACATGGCATTCTGTGTAGTCCGGAATATCTGCAGGAATGTTGAATAATAACAGGTGGAGGGGAAGGTGCTTAGCAATTGACAGCGGAGGAGCGTGGGCACCTCTTGAGAGAAGACTATCAGGACTCTCAACCTCTTGTTCAGCGAGACGCTCCAGTGATGGGTCTGTTAGGAACAAGCACCTTTGTACTGCTTGGGTTCCCTCATCCAAGCAGTCATCCCTACACTGACAACTGTGGCAGGTCTTCAGGTCTCAAATGTGTTTGATTGAAAGGGCAAATAGCAATTTAACCTCTGTTCCTCTGTTGTAGACACCAAATGCTTCATAGTAGTGTGGGTGATCCCAGCCTGGGTGTCATCTCTCCTTGACATGAAATTTAATATCAACTTTTTGAAAGACAGATTTGATAAATAATAGTAGATACCATGGATAATACGCACCTGAGTATGTATGTTCCAAGATATCTTGTGTTGTACTGACGTGTATGGATTTTGTACACTCAGAAACACTGCTGCCACCATGACATGGAAACAGAAGGAGCCACTGCATGTGGAACGTATGAGTCATTTCCTCCTATACTCAGGATAGGTATTTATTTGGCAGCTTGTCACGGAAAATGAAGCAAGGTGATGTTTCTAGTGTTGGGAGGAAGGAGAGAGATCTATTTATTCTGTTACCTTCTAGAACCTTTTTGGGCAATACAGATCACTTGCATTTCTTAAGATGCTGTGATAATACATTCTTCTTCACCTTCCTCAAAGAGATTCTTTCCTTGTCTCAGTGAAGCAACGGGTAATGATATGGACACGCTTATTAGATTTGTCTTTAGATGTTTGCATTCCAGTGTTAACATATCATATAGATATCTTCTCCTTTGAAAACAAGCAAAATGCCAAAGAATAGCACTACCCATGCTTTAACAACACGGCAGTCCCAGGGAGGAAACTTCAGTAATGTTAGCTTTCTTGAATGTATACATTTAACTATATGATTAGCCTGGGAAACTAGAGGAGGCATAGAAACTCAAACCTAGTAGAATGATTCTCCATCCTAAATGACAGTCCTCACGAGTGCAGGTGGGAGCTGAGGTAGAAGAAGAGGTATTTAATGTGCAAGGAGACAGTAGGATTGTCCCAGGAGCTGGCAGGCTTTTTCTCTGTAATGTCCACTGTAGTGCTTGCTGAAATACAAATCAGTGGGAAGAGAGTATTGACCCCTTTCCTTCTAAAGTGAGGCTTAAATGGGTCTTCTAATAAATCGACCACTCTGTTAAAAAATAATTCTCATGAAAGCATAATGCTGCCAAGGTTGAGAGGGCTAGAGGTCAAGTTGGTAATAAATGATAGCTATATAACAGTCTAGGAAGATGTTGTAAGGTTTTCCCAAGTTTGACTAGGGATAAGTGGCCTGTTAGGTAATTTTCCATTTCTTGTAGTATCTTGCCCTTTATGACCAATTTGCCCTCTCCTTACATGTTGTATTTTGGCCAGTTTCCTTAAAAGCCCACTAGAAACTCAGCATGTACTGAAGGTCTGCAAACCAGATTACCATATAACAATGACTTTCCAGTTCCCATTGCATCCAGCTCTGACTTCCCGTGGCACCAGTGAGATTATACTGGGTACCCAGCACGTCACACCAGTCCTAATGTACTGATGTTCTCTTGTCCTGTGGCTGTATCATGAATTAAGGGTTGAAGCTACACTGTCTCTTTTGGTCTGCAAGCATGTAATTCCAATGAGCAGTATCCCCCACAGGGTAATAAACTCTTTAATAACAGTAATGTAGCAACCACAATAATGAAAAAAGTGATTACATTCTACATAAAAATATAAAAGCTCATTTGATCCTAAGGTCCCCAGTGGCACATTACCTGGACTTTTATTTAAAATATAACATCTCTTACTTAGATCTTATTCAGGTCCTTTGTTAACACTAATATAAAATACCAGTAAAATTGTCATTGGAGGAATTTAAGAAGGAGTGGGTATGGCTCAGTGATCCATGCTGCTTGTTCTGAGTCCTTCCATGAATCTAATCTAGAAAAGCACAAGATGCTCTGCTTGGCTGTTTCATTACCGAACCCCCCTTTGCATAGGCAAGGCAGATAAGAAGATCCCTTCTTTAGAAGTGGGGCTCTTTTCTCCCCTAAAATAGGAATGCTTCTACAAGCACATAAGTTTCAGGGAATGCGAGAGTCCCTTCTTGTTCTTTTACTTGCTCTTCATTCATGATGGTTTCCCTACAAATCCAGGCTAACTCCAGGGACCTAGAATGATTTTCTCCCATGTGTATGTCAGGGGATCTGAGAGCAGAAGCTAGCCAAACCCTACTCTGTAATCTGCCTTGCAGTATTCCTTTTATATCTAATACTAGGAGGAAAGCAATCCTACTACACATTTCTTGCCTCCCAGTATAGATAGTATAGATGTTACTGAGCCTGTGGATAGACTTAAAAAGAATTCCAGCGGCAATTTTTTGTGCTGTCCCTTCTTGTAATCTGTACAGTTGAGCAGAAATATATTTAGACGTTTCCATTTCCTACTTCTGTCATTACCACATTGTTTCCTACCAAAGGCTCTAGCCTTCCCATCACGTCACTGAGGAATTAATCCCCTGTGCTGCAAGTAAGAACATATGGCAAGCTGCTAGTCATCAGCCAATGCAATGGGCAGAGTTTCGTTCTAGAAGCTGTGCTGGCCAAGATGGTGAATGGAAGGATGGTGTTCTTAACAGGAATGACGTTCTCCCATCAGAGTCAGATCTGAAGATTTAGAAAGTGCGTTAGTGGTTAAAGTGCATTAGCAAATCCCCCTGTGAGTTTTAGCAAAGGCGTTATGGTGAACTTTGAGGTTGTGACATCAAATAAGCTTCTGCCTTCCTTTGTACAGAAGTTTTCTGTGTTCTCAGAAGCTGAGGGCCTAACTTCATTTCTAAGTATGCAAACAGCTTTCCATCAAATGGAAGCAAACTAATTCAGATAAAGAAGAACATTGCTTCTTATTTTTCAAGTATATGAATGTATTGACAGGCATTCCAGGAGCTCCCTCAAAAATTTGTGTGACCAATTAACATCATCTATATCTCCCCCTTTTACGACGTAGTCCCTCCAGCGGCTGATGAAAACATGGAATACATCATATCTGTTGTAACCCTCTCTAACCCTGTTCTTACTCCCATTCGTTGATCATATCCACTTCTTGTCTCGCTACATGTGTATGGTCAATCACAGCTCTAGGGCAAGGATTGCCTCTTTATTTTAATACGCATATAGGCATGTAATGCAACAGCACTGGTGTTTCTAGGTGTTGATGCAAAACAAACACATAATGGTAATCAAGGCAATAGTCTGCCTGAAATGGATGTGATAAAAGGTGACGCCTTTTCAGAACAGTATCTGCCAAAAATCCTTTTACCTGAACAGAAGGTGAAAAGTCCCTACAAAGAGAGAAGTCGTGTTGCAAAGCTTTCTTATGTTCTCTTCCACAGGGCTGACTGCAGCGTCAACCAAGATTTTAAAACACCTTTGGTTTTGAAGTGGTGAGCCTTTTAAAAATAATATTGCTTGGGTAGCCCTAGTGAATAGGAATTGAGGGAGAAGTGTGTTACCACGCTTGTTCTCTTACTAGTCGTTGACTGGAAATGCTCACAAAAGGAATAAAAAGTACATTTGCCTTGTTAATACAATTTGTATTACATATTCATAAACCATTTTATAAAGCTCCCAAGGAAAAATTCAATTGTACTGAAAGCACATAATGGTAGAGCGGCCATACAGAAAACAGGCAGCATGTTACAGAATTAACTGCACAATGAATGAAATGCTATGTCTATAATAAACCCATTCAGATATAAATTATGGGAGAGTAGATGAAATGTTTGTTAAGCAATAAAGCTTGCAACCGTACATGTGAAATTGAATGGGATTTATCATAAAATATTGTGGAGGATACAGGCTGAATATGTGTTACAAATTGACTGAATTAAAAATAATCCAAGGAAAGCAAGCTTTTGGGAGGCTGAAAATTTTAGGAAATGAGTTCATAAGCTGTTTAGCTCTGACCCAAAGTCCCCTGGTGCCAAGAAAAAGAGAGGCAAGAAAATAAGAACAGAATAATTTCTTAGAGGACCACAGTTATGTTGTCTTAATTTTAACCTCCTAAATTTTGTCAAATAATCAAACTCCCTATTGAAAAAACAGCATCTCACTGGAGTGGGGGGTAGAGAATTTGGCCGGGCGGTGTTTGGTTAGTATGATTTACAGTGGAAGATTTTTTTTTTTTCCCCTGAACTATTTATCTCAGTAAGGCTGTTGTACTGAGGGCAGGATAGATGATATTTTGGTTGGACCTTAAAGAGATATGTGGTATGTTTTCCCAAAAGACCTTACCAGATATCTCAATACAAACAACAGAGTTGCTAAAGAACACATTCTGAGGGATCCCATACCAAGCTCGACTGAAGTCCACTTCTCAAAATTACATAGCCTACGCTTTTGCTCGTTACTTCCAAAAATTGAAAATGCTTACAGTTTTTACAACATGATAGAAATATTGAACTTAGAACAACAACAAAAGAGTTACCACAACCTTAGAATGAGATGTAAAATTCAGATAGATGTTTATGGGGTAGGGGGATAAAAAGTAGTCAGAATAATTTCCAACCGCAAATAACATTTGTATCTGGAAATGTAGGATAAACGAAGAAAAAGAGAGAAAACAGAGCTGTAGAATCTGTGCCTGAGAGGGTTAAGAGCATTATCCCTTTTCTTAAGCTTACCTAGATGCTTTTTAGGTCATCTCTCTCCTTTTCAAGAAGTGAATAATGACCATTTCTCAAAATAGTTAAATGTATACAAAGAAGTCTGGAAGCCAGAATACAAAGTGGTGTTTCTGTAGGGGCTTTAAGATGGTTGTTCTGATTTACAGACAGAGGATCGTGCACGTAGACTGAAGATGAGTGTAACCAGGTGCCACAGACATGGTTGATGTGGTCTTTATGTGTCTGCCGACCCTAAGATCCCCCATTCTGGGGGTGTAGTTCACGGTGGTGACATTCTGATAGCATTTGTCAGACCGAAGGAGTAAATGCATAACTTCCCCCTGATTAACACACCTGACTAACCAGTAGATTTCCTTCAATCTCTTTGACCATGCAGCCTAACAGAATCCTTTTTGCTTTGCTTCTGCTTGCTGTTTAATAAATAAAGGGATTCCCCTTATCAAAGCCACATGTAAAAAGCACTTTGAGTTGTTATCCAGCAGCGTTTTAATTTCAAGAGGTAATGCTGAGCCATTTCAATGGAATGGGAGCTGCTAGAGCATTATTGCAGAGCTAAATATAAATAAATGAGGAGAAATTAACTCAAGTAGCCTCCATTTTGCTTCCCTGCTGGATGGTTGTAGTTAGCCATCTATAAGAGATTCTGTGGGTTTTTTTGTTCCCTTTTTTCTCTGGAAAAACCACACTGAGTACAAACATACATCGGCATCCCGCAGTGTATCAAGAGGGGCTGGTAATCGTACCCTTTTAAGAAACGTGGCATGTACCCAGCAGTTTTGGATTGCATTTTATTCATAGGAGCACAGGCTATGAAACCCCTCTTTCTTACAGGGGAAGAAAAGCCTGTTAACTTGTCAGCCTGCATCTGAAAGGCCAAGGGTTCAAAGCTGCTCATCAGTGTTGGTTGACATTCCCCCTTAGTGCCTTTGGAAGTATCAAGTTTGCCAGTTATTGACTGCATTGCTGAGTTATCTGTTGTATAAGCACAATTTCCATAAAGGACATAAGGCCGGGGACATGTTCACCATGCGTTTTAAGACATGGTTGATTTAATTTCCTCATTTCTTGTTTTCCTCTAAACATATTTCTCTCAAATAGTAAATTGTAACAATATTATTGATTGTGTTCTGTTCATGGAGCAATAGCATCTATTTGGTGCTTTTTTTTTTTTTTTTCTCTTAATGATTTGCTCAGAGGGTGGAAAGAAACAGAGCAGGTGAAATACCTTTGTCCCCTAGAGATGAGGGCTTTCTAGTCGAGATCAGTGACATGACAATACGGGATCTGTTAGCACCTTAACAGACCAGGCAGATCCCCTGCGTATGAAATCGTTCTCTGCACTTCAGTAACAGATTCAGGACTTCACATCTAGACCCTAATATTGAAACGCCATGTTTTTCTTTGATTAACAACTGAATTCCCACACAATTTGAATAAATCTGGGGGAGAATTCTCTAGGAGCACAAGAATTGTAAAGTCAGTTGAGGGAAAAAAACATGCCATATGTAATCTGCCCTGGGCAAAGAAAATGCATCAGGTTTTGAAATGCTGAATGCAGGCAATTCAGCAGAAAGTGAATTGTGGACAGAAACGTGGCATTCAGTTGTAGAACAGCAGCAAGGACATCTCATTCAGTTCTGTCTTTTTACTGTTTATGTTATTGCAAGTGAAGAAGTAATATCACTCAAGGAGGCAAATTTCGTTCTTAGATACATGCACATAATTATCTGTGACCTTTCATATCTGAGAGAGAATTGATTTTGATGAGAGCTCTGCCTCCTGCTCTTTCGGCAGGGTTTTGCCCAATTCGTTTTACCTGCTCAACCGTCATTATTTGGATGAACCAATCATGGAGATTGGCTATTATTGATAGATCTTCCAGGAAATATGTCAAAGTTAAGTAAAAATAAATAAAACATGAAATTTACGTGAACACTTTTTTTTCCCTAATCAGATACATGTTTCAGTAGCTCTTGCTAAAGTGGCAAAATCTACCCAGCAGGATGCAGTTGATATGAAAGGTTTATTAAGAAAAGCAATTCAACAAATCCATTATACACAGGGGAGTATTACTCAGGATAAACTAATCTGGAAAAATTTAAATTATTCTCCAACAAATATTTGTCTATTGCAAAATGCGCTGACCTGAACCAAACCTTCTTCTAAGGTTCATCAAAATGTTACAGCAGTTTTTTGCTATTCTGAGACAGATCTCATCCTGAGGAACTGCCAGGTTTCCTGACACATGGTAACAGGAGGTCAAAGGACTCTTATGACACGTTTATAATGCCCACTTAGCAGGTGGGAGAAACAGGGAGTGCTCAGGCTGATGTGGGCAGTAATTTTAGGTGTCATGATTAAATGCTGAGCCCTGCATCTCTGGAAGAATCTCTCTTGGGCACAGGAGGAGCTCTCAGGTTCCTAACTCAGATGGAAGAGTGCTCTGTGTCTTCCTAAGTGGAGGTCCTGATCATGGTCTGGATGGTTGACAGTGGTGCAGTGTGTGTGCCAGAATCTCCCACTGGCTTTATGAAAAGCGGTAGGCGCACTGCGCCTACATGTCTCTACTTGTTTACGCAAAAAATTTGGCTCTCAAAATTAGCGAATGCTTTTCAAGAATTTTGTCCAAACAGTTTCCTGCAGTGAGTCAGTAGCAAAGGTATGAATAGAGCCCAGGGCTCCTCACTCCTGGCCTCGTGCGCTAACCACCAAGACCATTTACTTTTCTAGCCAGGGCCAGAGTGAAGATGTGAAAATACCACAGGCGAAATTTGGTTTTATTTCAAATTTTCCACTCAGTTTTGCAGACTCAGGAGGTTTGGTTAGCTCTCCATGGTGAGCAAGAGGATAATACTGGCTTTGCCCTGGGGTTTTTTTCACTTCTAGGTGTATGAAAGATGAGTCTTTCCTCTTGCTTTCCCCACTGACCTCTGCTTGAAGGTGAGCCGAGATGTGTGTTATTTTTCCTTTGGAGAAACTGGTACAAAAGGAGGGGTGAGCAGGGAGAACCGAGCCCGTTGGGGTGCTGGCCTCAACCTCCTATTGGCAAAGAGAGCAAAGAGGCTGGGGAGAGTGGGCAGGCCAGGAAGAGCAAATGGTCGACAGTCCTGGTCTGTGCTGTTGATTACATCCTCTGGTGATCCAGCCAGGGGATCAACAGGCCAGTTGTGCCCAGTCATTAAGGAAAGGCATGTCTGTAATTAATGGCAAAGGGCCTAATACAATAAGAGGCATGTCTGCCTTCTGCATTGCGAAGCCCGCATAGGGCTGCAAAAGACGCCAAAGAAAATCAATGTTAAGCAGCTTGTATGGATTTGTGCAGACCTACACAGTGCCAAAGTCCAGACATATTTCTCATTGAGCTGAGTCTTCGTATGTTTTATTTATAATTTGATGCTAAAATTTATGAAGGAGATGCATGGCAGAGGGAGAACCCGTAGCCTTGTCATTTCTTTTCTTAAAGCAGCAGCTACTAGATCTAGCGAAGAATTCCATCATCCTCCTCTCTGACTCCCCAGCATAAAATGTAACTTGATAGAAATTTCTTTCCCTCCGAGTTTGTTTTCACTGAATCAGCTGTACAGCTGAGTTGCCCGTTGCGTATCATGCAGCAAGTTTTTATCAAAATCGCAAACTGCCAATCACTTGCTCTAAACTAAATCACCTCAGATGTTATTCATCAAGCATGCCATGTTGTATTATAGACTTTCATAACTCAGACACTTACAGTATGGAAGAAATTAATTGCCTGTATTATTTTCCATAAAAACAAATAAACAGCACTAGGTGCCTTTTTAAAGTCAATCAGAGGATTGATTTTAAATCAAATTGTATTTCACAATAGTTCAGGCACTCACCACTAGAAGCTGTAATCTTGGGACTTTAAATATGGGCACTATAATTTCAGAATGTCACATGCTTTAAACATTTGTATTGAAATTTAAACCGTTGCTGTAAGAAAATAAAATAAGTATACATAAAAATTTATTAAACATGACAGCAACATTAACAGCCCGGTTTGGAGGGAAGCAGGATTTTAGCAGAATACGTTATTTACTGGCCTCTTTTGTATTGGTCCACCATGATGTCAGGACTACATTTTCCCTGAAAATGTGGATCAGGTTTTTCCCCTTCTGACATCAGCTACATTTGTATTACGAAGCTCAGATGAGACAGCAAGGTGCAGGATTTCTGCTGGCGTGCGTTCAACCAGATCAGCACTGCAGAGCTAGCAGAGCTTAATTGAATTGTACTGGAAACCTAAAAGGGAAGCGGCTGCCAGGGAAAGAACACAGGTTCCTGCAATGAAGAAGACGTAATGAGAGGAGTACCTCAAAATGTTTTGTTCCGTTAAATGGCCAAGAACAGGTAGGAGTCCAAAACTCACACAAGACTCCTGGGTAGGGATCCAAAAGTTGCGTATATTTTCGTGTTCATTTGAATTACCCAAATGGCCTGGTTCAGCAGAATCTGAGCTGGGAGTTTCAGGGAAACGGCTGTCACATGAGATGTCTAGTTAAATTTAGTTAAACAGTTAAATATTACCACTTTTATAAGAAAAAGAAAAGAAACTCCACCTAATCCAAAACATCTCACATTTTCTTGAACAAAAACATTTGTTTCCTCTTTTATTCCCCCTCCCCTTTTCGTGCCATAAATATGTCAGTTGTTTAAAAGATGTGACTGCCCTTATAAATGTATCAAAGATAAACTAGGTTGTAAAGGATTCAGGTTCATGAACTGTGTTTATACAGTCTATTGTTTAGTACTCATGAATAATTGATTCTTGTCCTTCCTGCACAAATATTCAATCAGATACCATTCAAATTGATAGCAGGTGTCTGATCTAGGAAAAAATGGCAATGTTCTCTGACTGGAGATGTGATTCTAATACAGCTCAACTTCAGCCGTGGAGTACAGACGAGTGTCACACATTTCAGACGGGACCTGTTGAGAGGGAGGCTTTCTAAACAGCATACCGTGTAATTGTCTGGTATGTTTTGGGTAAGAAACCATCCCAGAGCACATTTATTGCATTTTATTTTTATGTGTATATATGTGAAATGGAGGTTGGATCATAATTTTTATAAATTGCTTCTTCTGATGATTGTTTAGGTTATGCAGAGAGAAGAATACAGTTCTGTGTTAGTCTAATTCCACAGGATCCTAACATTCCCAGTATTAAAAAACTGACTATGATTTCCCCAGACCATGTGATGACCAGGAGACATAGAATAATTGCATTATGTGATGTATTATTTAAGATCCAGTAAGAAGGTGCCTGTTCCTTAAAGCACAAATTCTTTTCAGATGAGTTACAACTTTCCACTACTGGAAGCTTCCTGTAAGTCACTTTATATACTGCTGGAAAACAAAATGTGCATGGAGAGAGAGCAGGGAGCAGGACCTGCTAGTGTATCCTTGAACCTTGGAGCAGTGCTCATTTCTTGCTCGGGGAGGTTTGTTGACGTGAGCAAAGTTGTGCCTGATATGGAAAGAGTAGCTGCAGAGTGAATATAGATATATAACTGGAATTTTGCTCCCAGGCACATGAAAATAAGTCTGAGGAGTCAGAGGTCCAATATGTTCCAAGTAAAGTGAATATAAGTTTGGTTATTGAATTAGCCAAGACAAAAATCAATTCCTAATTGGTCTTAAGAAATAGAGAGTATATTCCATCTGTAATTAACTGATATTAATAGAAAATCTTTGGAAGAGCTGTTGAGCGAATATGTAAATACTTTTTTTTTTCATGTCGTTGTCATGCTGAAGATGTTCCTGTGGGAGGCCTCAGCTTTCTGACACATCAGTGCTCATGTGTTTTGCATCAAGGACCCAAAGCACTGTGCTGTGAAGAAGCAGAGTGCTTCAACTCATTCTCCTTGCTACCCAATGCATGGGTTTCCTTGCTGCATTCTGCAAGGGTATTTTTAGAGTTACTCTTTTTAGTTTGTGGTGCCTCTTCCCCCGTGCCCTCTCACCCTCTAAGTTTAATGTTTAAAGACAGAAAATTGGAAGCTCTGAAAATTATTTTCTTCTGGTTGCCAGTGAAGGATGTTTTCCATATTTCTTTCTTTCTTTATAGAACTTTATATTTTAATCCTCTTTCCTATCAAAATGGGTCTGTAGGTGTAGAAAAGAGGTTCTATTGTACATCACTCATGTCCATTCTGTCTTCACCAGACACATTTGACTACCAACATCGAAAGATAATGTTGTTTACAGGTGGGGTATGCTCAGACCAAAATCACTGGAAGAATGAACAGTCAATCATGTGAGGTGAAGAGTTTTTTTATAGTCCCATTGGGTTTATACACTTGAACTAGGCAGCTGTTCGCACTGAATAGCTCTTCGACATCCTTCAGCTCACTAGCTCTCATGTCTTTAAAAAATTAATTCAGCCATGGAGTGTTAACTCTCATTGTTTATTTGCATCTTAATTACATCTGGCAATTCTTGAACGATATCAAGTACCCTCCTCCCTATCTTTCTCAGACCTTCAGATCCTTCTTACAACCCTCCATGCACTCGATCCATCCTTCAGATCCTCCTTACAACCCTCCGTGAACTTGATCCATCTAGTCCCCCGACACACAAACATTTCAGAAAGTTGCAGCTTTCTGCTTGGAGCGGGGAGAGGAGGTGAGGTACTGCATCTGCTACACTAGCTGCCAAAACCAAGGTGTATTTTAGAGAGATTTGCTCCTGTCAATTGAAAAGCCCTTTTTGGGTTGCTTATTTGAGTAAAATGTTTCTGCTGGAGAGCGGCATAAAATGTAGAAGTTCTCTTTCTCCTCTTTTTTGAATACTAAGCAACTGCCTGTTTCTGAAGGTTCAAACAAATGGTTTAGTTATACTCTGTCTGCTCAGCACTCCAGTGCACAAAACCTGGTATTTTTAGGGAGTGCAGACCCTGAAGCCAGTAGCACACTAAAATGCTCAATCTTCCATAAGTACTACCCTTCCCCTGACCTTCCTTCATTTTCCATGCTGGATTCCACTTCTAAATCTATTCATTTTGAATAGGCAGCAAAATCCTTCCCTGGAATAGACAACACAGATACACCTTGCCAGCTGTAGCAGTTCGTAATGTATATATTATTGAAATATTGGCAGTGGTCTCTGAAACCACAAACAGAATTAGTTGTACCCAGAGAAACATACTTTCTTTCAGTGGCTTGAGTAGCCAACAATTACTAAAAATATCCTCCTCCTTTCTATAATTTCAGAAGATAACATAGTATTTAGTGCACAAGTGACATAACACATGAATCAGCCCTTCATAAAGACTTCTTTTTCCCATGGTATGTTAAAAATATTCAGATGGGGCAGCACACAAAGAGCAATTTCTGTCCTTTATTAAGAGCATTTAATGCTTGCTAAAGGTTTCAAGTTGCCTGCCTTCCACTATTAAAGTTTCTCTTCAGCTAAGCACAAACCAGAAACTCATCCTGCCATCACTTTAATCGCGCGCGTAACCCTAAGCACAGGAGTGACTGCGGTGACGTTTCTAGCCCACTGCTAGAAACACAGCGGGGAAGTGGTGGCAAGGCTAGGACTAGATCCCTGGCTCTGGTTCCCGGTGCTCTCTCCTAGTCCTTGGGCCACCGAGGGAGGGACAGCAGTGTTGACTGAGGTGTGACCTTGGTGTCCTTACGGTGGTGCCCATGGGGGACTGCCAGCCGGGTGACACTGTGGGAGGAGTGCAGAGAAGGGTAATTCCATTGCAACTCAGAAAACGGCATTTGCGTTAACTTTTTCTTCCAGTTTCTGCACTCCACCACAGGAGTGGTTCATAGCTTGTAAATTGGTGCTTGGATCAGTGTGCTTAGAACTTGGGGAACTCTGAAGAGGTGCCATACATACCAGGTTTTGAGTGTTTATGACGCTATTTATGAGTGATATGTATTCGGCATAATCAAGTGATAGTATGACAGATATGTTGTGCGCTCTAGGAGCAGCCAGGCTGGGAAAACAGTGGAAGAGACCTGTTGGATAGAAGAAAACATCTTGGATCACTGCAGTAGTGAGCCTAAAACCCAAAAGCCAAAGCTTTTTGACATCTGGACACTGCTGGTATTACTTAGCTTGGAATTCTTCAATTTATTTTTTTTATTTTGATTTTTTGGCTATTAAGCTAGGATTTGGTGGTGTATTTCTTGCACTTTGGTGAGATATTACTTTATAGCAAAACCAATCTAATAAGCAGCAGCTGCTGGAAGGAGTGGCTCTGCTTCTCCATCCCTTGGAATCATTCACCTCTCTTACCCCTTGAAGCTGCACACTCTGGCATCTGTAGAAAATGCTTTTTTTTTCCTCCCATAATTAATTGTCTGGCAATTTAACTTGCTGAATTTGTGCTTTTTTTTTTTTTTTTTTTTTTTTACTGAAGCTCACAGCAAGGAAACCGGGAGATATGTGGGGCACTGCCTTACCTATAATGGGAAACTTCACTTAGGGATTTGCTTAGGTTTGGAAGTCAGGCTCCTCCTGTGTATTCAGATTTATTTTTTAAGAATTTTCAGCTGTTTAGTTCTCCAAGAAGGTCTTAGAATGAGTCCACCAATTTATTAGAAATGAAATAGCAACATACATTTCTATTCAGCAAATGCTAAATAATTTCTGATAAAGTATGAGGAAAGCCCCAAAGTGTGGGAGAAGAGTAAACATTGTACCTACCTTTTTAAAAGGGGAGAAAGAAGGGAGAAGGAATTCGTAAACCAGTCAGCTATTCCTGAAATACACTGGAACGAATCTTAGAATTTCCTTTCTAACTATTCAGATGATAAGAAGGTTGTAAAGGATAGTATAAGATTGAAGTGATTTGTTCTCAGCAAATCCATCTGACTTCCTTCTCTGAAAGAATAACTAGTCGAGGGAAAGGGGAAAGATGTTGTTGAATTATCCTGATTTCAGCTTATGTTTTTGTCTCCCATAATGTCCTTGTGAAACTTTAGGGAAAAAAATTCCAGTACAGAGTGCACAGCTGAAGAACTGCATTGGGCACCACATTTTGCTTATCGAGAAGGCATATTAAATTGAGTGGAGTGTGACAGGAAAATCTGAGATTTATAGAACACAACCTATGGAGAAAAGTTGTGGGAACTGATAAATCTACAGAGAAATCATCATGATAGTCTTTCCAATATGAGAAAGTTATGCAAAGGCTGGTGCTTGTTGTTCTCTCTCCACTTGAGGGAATTAAAAAGAAACCAATTTAATTTTCAGCCAAGATGCATTAGGATGACTGTGAGGAAAACTTTCTAACCACAAGGGGAATTGAGTAATGATGCAGACTTCATCAGAGGGTTTCCAGAACAGGGTAGCCAGATGTTAAGGGGGTCTGGCACTACTAACGATTCAAAGGCTGGGGGGGTCCTATCCAGGCCTACGTTATTACCTGTGAAGAGCAACCCAAGAGGAAAGAGTAAAAGCTGCTGCCAAGAGACTATGAATGGATGGTGGTTTTATCAGATTGTGATAAATAGCTCTTTCTTAGAGATGGGGATGATATTACTTTCTAAAAAAAAAAAAGTTCTTTCGATGTGAATTGATGGTGATATATACATTTTAATATATGCACATGAAAACGCAATGTACAATGTTATAAAGACATAACATGCTAGTGATAGTCTACTACAGACTCTGTTTATATATCGTGATAATAGCCCTAACTTCCTATTTTAACCATCAGTTACACTGTGATCTAATAAAAGATTAGGGGTTTTTAGAGTAACTTTTACTAGACTCACATACAGTTTTAGTTCACATACAAATTTTTGTAGGCCTCCTGAGAAGTTATAATAATAGGACAGGAGAGAATGATGCAGAATTCATTTTAATTTGCTTGTCTTGGAATGCCCTTTGCTGTTTATATTACAGATTTCAATATACATCTCAGAGGATCAGAGCAAGTATAAATATCTATACCAATTTAAAAATGTACCATTTTTAGAATCTGTCATATATTTTCTGGTAAGGCATGCTATTCATCATCTTCTGAGAACCATTTTTCTTAGAAATATGTAAAAATACATATACAGCTAATATACAAGATCCCAAAAGCAGTAGTTGGGAACATAAATTAAGCCCAAAGTGCTCAATTTTAAATGTACCTTGCTTTTCTACAGCACTTGTCTGTCTGGATCTCAGAGTGCTTTCAAATTTGAATGAGTTAAGTGTCACAAAGTTCCAAAGAAGGTAATAGTTATTACTGGGTTTATACCTACTATTTCATAGCATCATCCTCCAGAGAAAATGCTGGTATTAAGATTATTACCCACCTTGATTCTGAAGCCTACACTGAAAATCTGGTTATGTGTCTAAGTTCATTTAGAAGTTTATTATCTTTCTTCCTCTGCCTCCTTACCTTCCATCACGTCTAGTACTGATAAAGTGAAATACAAAAGCAGTGGTGGCTGGTCTCTCAGCTCAGTTTTCATTGAAAGCCAGCAGGCATTAGCTAATTCCTTTTTGTCTTGCCTCTGCTGTACACAATCCACGTTTTCGGAAGTGGGCATACTTGACCCATGGTTGTACAAAGTAAATGCGTATGTTGTGCCAATGCTTGTGGAGAAAGTACCATTTCAAATACCTATTTAGATGTGCAGTAATCTTAGCATATGGAAATGATGCATCTACTCAGATTTAGGACACGAGAGCTGTAAAGCACACCTTGTCTTTTGGACAGACGCAACCCTGCCGTTCTCACCCTCGCCTCCCCGCTACCAATGGCAGAAAGGATCGTAATTTTTGGTGCACAGAAATTTTAACTGTTCTTGATGACTCTTGATGACTCTTTAGGTATTCTCAGAGTCATATCCAGACAATATGTACTGAGGAATTACTCAGTTGTAGGATATTACTTTGGCGTGCTGTCACTTGGCTGTTCTCCTTTCCACTTGCTCATCGGCAGTGACCTGTCTGCAGTCTCAGCTGAGTTGACTTCAAAAGTTCTATCAATAACAATAAGCAGAAGCACATGAAAGGAAGTATAAATTATTGGTAATGGTGAACTCAGAAGTGCTGAACTTTTAGGTCATTTACTTGAAGAGTTAAATATTGTCAAATTGTAAGCTAAAAAAAGGGAAACCTCACCTAATGCAAAACATCTCACATTTTCTTTAATTAAAAGCATTTGTTTCCTCTTTCACCCCCCCCTTTTTTGTGTGCCATAAAGGTCATCCTTGGTGTGTCTGTTGAGATCCTCGGCAGCCAAAATGTATTAGAGCTGCCACTGAGTAAATTAAATTGCCTTTAAATGTGTCTAAAATGGCTGGCAGACCACTCCCATTGGGTTATTTTATGCTATGCCACAGATTTTAAACAGTTAAAAAAAACAATTAGCATCAAGCAAGCGTACAATACCATTTTGTTCTGCAATTCTACCTGTCACTTTTTTATTTCCCATTTCATTCTCATCTTTCTTCATAATTGGATACAAAAATACTAAGCTGTAACTACTTGTGTGAAGAAAGATGAGAGACAGACCCTGAACAGATCAGCGTGTGCATTAGAAGCTGTGCATTGTGAAAATCCAAAATCAGTTGGAAAGTGATGATTCAACCAATAATATACAGTATGATAAATGTAAAGAACTGGGAAGCTAGAAAGAGCTGAGTTGTGTGGCTTAACTGCTGTAATAGGCACTGCATTTTACAGACCAATGCTTGAACATCTGTATTGGGTAGTTTCTATCGAGGAAATAGCAGTAGCCATAAAATACTCAGCAATATCCTATATATAACAATGAAGGTTTGAAGACAAGGACACCAGGTTATGTATTTCATTCTTTTGCTTTACTGAGAACTTGAACAACAACAAAAAGCAGGCGGACGAGCGACTGATGTAATGTCTCCTTTGACACGGATTGCATTCCAGCATTTTTAATAACTCATTTTCCCAAGGGTGGAGTCATGGGGATGCTTTAAACATGCCCTGACTTTTATTTTTATTTTTTTTGAAGATATGCTTCCAAATTTCTGATAGTCTCAGGCCCTTCTTACAAACAGTCCCTGAACCCCTGTGGAACTCCGCTTGCGAGTAGGTGCTGGCTAGCTGAAGGGCAGAGATCGTCAACGTTACTTGTCTTCTGCAGATGATCTGCCAATGAGCAGATGCTGCGGATTGCACAGGGATGACAGAGTGGTGGAAAAGGGGTGGAGGAACACCTGCATTCTCTGCTTACAGTTTTCCAGCACACTGTAGACATAATTAGGGAGCGTAGGTGCCTGTCTTTGGCATAACTGATTCCTTGGTACTGAATCTTTGGCTTCTTTCTCACTGGTTTGAAGGTTAAAAACCCTGGATGATTTCAGTAGCCACTGCCACTCCAATAAGATATTTTTTACTTTTTAAATAAGTTGTCTTCAGAACCATTCTATCATTCTATGATTTTGTGAAAAGAGCAGGAAGGAAGAAGGTCTGATTTGCTTGTCTGATGCACTTTGAAATCCTCAAGGCACGTGGCTGAAGACACTTGTTTACAGGCTTCATTTTCCAAATACACTTTGCTGTAAGTAATGCTTTCCTAGGAAGTGAAGGATTTTCATATAAAGTTTTACTGTTGTGGCTCATTCCTGCAGTATGTAATGGGTAGATTTTTGATTTTTCAAGAAAGGAAAAGTCTTTCCTTATTTCTAATAGAAAGTAAGTTATCCAACATTCTGTTTACAAATATTGAAGATTAAAAAGAGTGTTTTGTACCTTGGCCGAACATAGTAGGAACATTTGATAAATTCTTATTATGCCCTTGCACTTCTTTAATCAAATACTTCAACTATTTTTTGGCTCCCATTTCTGCAATTTTACTTCTGCTTCAGTAACTTGCACCGCGCTCCAAGGAGAACCTCGTCCTTCCCCTGTCTTTGTTAATATCAGAGTTATTAAATCTACACAACCTGCACAGCTCTACAATCACAATTATACACACAATCACTAAAAAAAAAAACCCAACAAAAAAAAAACACAAAAAGACACAACACATAGTTGCAGATATATGGGGTACCTTGTGGGAGAGTGGACACTTGAAAGCTAAACAACTCCTGTAGGTTTCTGTAAAGCAAATTTACTTTCTGCTGCTCCCAAAGAAAGAAAAATCTCATGCAACTCTCCTGTTAGAGATTCCCTGAATGGCAAAATGCACTTTGCTTTGTACAGTGCTATCAACAGCTGCATCTAGATTATGGAGTGGGTATGCTGCATCCTGCGTGCCACTAATGTGGTCTTCTCCTTGCCCAAATGAGAAGTTCAACCTGCTTCTCATCCCACCCGGGCATGTAGATTTCTTTCTGAGAGACTGGGTAGCAGAGGGACGAGCTGAGGCTGGTCTTGTGCCAGTTGGGATGGTGGTAGGGCAAGCAGGACAGCAGAGCAGGGTATTGCTCTTGCCCACCCCTCCCCTGGCTTCGCTGAGATGTCACTGTAGCTGGTACTATTCAGGAATGGAAGTTGCTATTGCATCCAGAGACAATAAATGTGTGTGTTCTGTTACACAAATTAAGTCTTAAGTTCTGCCGTGTTCCTTTGGTTGCTGCTTGGCAAATAGGTATTAGTCTGGTTTCACAAAATGTATTGAGTTTGGTGAAATAGCTTCTCAGAAAGATTTAGCAGAATTAGAAGTATTTGAGTTGAATCAACAAGATTTTGCACACACACCCACCCACCTCTTATGCTGTATAGCACTCGGGGGTGTCTTCCTGCATGTTGCATGGCATCAGGCTTGATGTTGCTCTTGCTTCCTGGCTTGCAAGTATCTCTGGATCATTTCTGCTTTATTTAGAACACTGAGTTTGTTCCTTCCCATCCATCCTTAAACTTCACCTCTGCCAGGGAGCTTCATGAAATTGAAGGAAGATACGCTTTCCCACCATCAGTGTGGAAACTAGTTCATCCCAAATCCGTCTTTGCCTTTTCACGAACCACTCTTCTAGGGTTGCAAGGAACATGCAAATGGTAAGTCTGCTCTTTGGGTGATAAGATTTCCTTTGTCTTTTCTTGCATTTTGAAGTGTCTAAGTAAATTAAAATGTATTATAGATAATAAAAGTGGACAATAACTTATGACCCACATCCAGATAGCCTGACTCTGCAATTGCTCATATATTTTTGGAGGTGATTTCTTCTTCTAGGATTTCTTAGCCCGTAGTGTAATAAAGGAAGGAGCAGACTGACATAGTCATAGCCACAACTCAAAGTCAGTGTAATTAATGTTATTTCATATACAGCTTTTAAATTCAAAAAAGTTGAAGGGTGGAGTCCCAGTTTAACCAAAGTACGTAAGTATGTGCCTAACTCAAGTGTACGGAGTCAGGAGGCAGCTAGCAGAGTTAAGGTTCAGAATGTACTTCAGTGTTTTTCTGAACTGGGGAGCACTCTTTTTCCCATCCTAATGTAATATTTTGCACAACTCAAACATGTAGGTCAAGAGGCCAGAAAATTAGCACGAGCTGTAACACCCTTGTAAAGGGGGAGTGGGTGAAAACAAAACCTAAAACCATTCATACGTTTTAAACGGTTTCCCTTCCCTCCATTCATGCAATGATACAGAACAGCTGGTCATGAAACCTGGCTGCATATTCGTTAAATGGGAACAGATTACTAAATCAAATTTGTTGACCAATTTTCAAGTATGTGGCCTTAAGATATTTTTAAAAAAAAAGGAAACGAAAAAGGTTTGCATTGCCTAAAGAGGAGGAGGTAACGGGCCAGTGGTACGAACATTTCATGCTGGTGGGATTTGGCGGGGGGGAGGGAATCTAATCGCTAACTTTCGTGTGAGTACCCAGCTAAAACCTCAGGGAATTTTATATAGTGCATGTTGTCAGTATTTTAATCATCCACAGCTGTCAAAACTCTTGTAACCCGCCTCTTCTATTTAAAATGTGTCTTCTAGGCATAAAATAATTAAAGGTGCAGGACCATAAGGTAGGCTCAGAGCCGCTGCAATGTGACAAAACTCCACATATGAAAGGCATTATTTCAGGAAGTTTTAAATATAAATTTTGTTTTGTCAGAAGGCTGCAGGGCACACATTTTCTATACTGTCAAGCTTGATAGTAACAATATTTATATTTCAAATAAAAAGATTAAATTGCAGTCTTATGTGTTTCTGGTTTTCACATAGTTTTTACCAGTGTATCATAGTGTTCCATATCAGTGTGTCATCGAAACTTTTTTTTTTGCTGACACCAGTTTTGCTTTATTGTAATATTAAGTCTTGTACTGTCAGTCCCTGAATTGAAATAATGAGGGCAGACAGTAGTTTAGTTGACTATCCTATATCTTCCCTTTCCTCACCCCCTCCTAAATAAACCTGAAAACAACACAAAATAAAAATGAATTCTCTCAAGAAGCCAATTGTAAAGACAGAGATTTGGAGGCTGTTAATATAAAATGTCTTTGTGTGTCTGTGCGCACGCGTGCACTTGTGCATGCTTGTGCAATCTCAGGTTTTGCTCTGTGCCGTCCTACAATTCAAGACCCCACCTTGCAAACCCTTGTTCATGTGCCTACAAAAAAAGCACATGTACTTTCCAAAAAGCATTCATGCTTTGTGCAAGAATACAGATGGAGGAGGAGGAGAGGGCAGCGTAATTTATGAATATTTTGATCTTCTCCATTTGTTTGTTTTTAATATTAAAAGAGCTAACCCAAAGAATGAGTGTCTTGGTCGTTTTGAGCTGTCTGGTCGTAAGCCTTTTGTGCCACTGCTTCTGAGCTGTTATTTGTGCACTTTCTGCTAATGCCCATAGGGTCTTTGTTCTTCATTGTTCGGAGCTTTGCAGTCCCAAGAGCTCGAGTCCTGGGTTTGGACTGGTGTCGTCTGTGCAGCATCAGGGTTTGACAGAACAATGGGGAGAAATATGAAGAGGTTCTGACTCAGGCTTGTGTTGGAACTGCCAACTGGATTCTCTTACCCTGCCAGCGGGGCTGGGTTTGCTCCTTTTGGGTTGAAGTGGGAACATTTAATCAAAACCCCTTTGCGGCAGTTTGGAACTGGCAAAGACTTTCCGTGCAAATTCCCCTGGTTTTGCTGTCCTTGTGACGGTGAGGATATTTCAGAGCGGTATGGTGCCGGCTGATGTGTAACAGCTTCTCTGACTGTTAGGCCTTTGATGAACTGGGTTAATCAGAAAAGCAATTCAAAATATGGGCGTTACTGAAACTAGCCCAGAATTGCTATCAGTTTAGGTGTGATATAGGCATGATTCTTCTCTCTTTGTTGCTGCTCAGTGGTGCTTCTTTCTGTCACTTTAAGCCTTTGGTCTGTCATATGGCCAGTCATGATTTTACAATAATGAAAATAAAAGTAAACAGCACTAATGATGATATCTGTGATGGAAAATGAGGCTGTGTTACTAAGACAACTTACGAGGTGCTGAATGCAAAAAGTAGATTTCCATTAAATTTGTCATGCAGGGAGTATTCACTTCTTTTATATTTAAAACAGTGGCCAGCGTAATCTAATTTATTGGGTTTTTTATAACAGGAAATGTAAACTGCATGTCCCAAATCTGTGAGCTAATAAGTGACAGATCTGACCATGTAGTTCTCATGAACGTCCTTGTGACTACTCAGTCCTCTCCCTAATTTATTCCATAAGATCAACTCTAAAACTGTCTAGAGGATACCTTCCTACTAGGTTCCCTGTAGAAACCTGTGGATATTCAAAAGCTATTCAAAGTTATTTGAAAACAAAAGTTTTGAGTTTTGGAGGGTTTTTTAATTGCTGCTGATATACCTCAATAAATATGTTTTGTTTCATTCTGTAACCAGCCAAGAATTTTCTAGTCCATTGTAGAAACTGGTTAGAAAGCTTCACAGATTGTGTAAGAACATGAGGATAAAATGTCAATAAAAAGATTGTGCTCATTGAGGAACAGCCTCACCTTTTCCATGTGTAAGTCTGTGCCTCTGTACGTCAAGCTCCCAAGTGCTTTGCAAAAGAGCCCAGCCTGCTGGATTAATCGAAATAGGAACAATAGGGGAAGGTATTTAAAGGTAAGGTTATGTACAAATGGAAGACTTTTGTTTGTACCAGGAGACAACAGGTGGCACCACCCATTCTGTACTGAAAATCTGATCTTGCTTAACACCCCCAACCACCTTTTTTTTTTTTTTTTTTCTCCAGTTTGAGCTGATGGATATACAAATCAGGCTGTGGCAGCACACACTTCTCAAATGAGGGAGGCCTCTTCTGATGGAAACATCTGGTTTCATTACACCAGGTAACACCTGCATGAAATTACATCTGTGCTGAAAGTCCTCTAACAGAATTTAGTAATTAAACTGAAGCAATCTAATCAAAGAAAGGCATGGAGAAGGTGATACATGAAGTTTCATTCTCTGCCATGTAAATAAACTGCATTAGTATATTGGGTCTTTCAAGAAATGGTTAACATGAACAGCTTGCAATTGAACAGATTTCATGTTAAAAACAGCCTTCTATACTATATCCACAATATATATTCTGATCTTCCAAAGAAATCTCCAGGGTGCTGTTTGGATTTATTGCGCTTAATAGCATATTGTTTGGAGTGTACAATGTGTGGGTCCGGCCGAGTTTTACTAGGATATTCTGTGGCTCAATTTCCTTTCAATATGTAACTGTGTCCTTTTCAAATTTTGCTTTAACACCTCGTGCAGTCGACTGCTTCGGTGGAAAACCTTTGCTCTGTGCCTTATCAATTCCTTTCTAAAATGTCAAGGCTAACCTTGACCTGAGCACCAAGAAGGAGCTCCCTTAGTGCAGGGACACGCCTGGGGTCTCTGCGATAGTTGAGGATTTCTCTGTCTGTTGTCACTGTGAATTGCACTGTGTCTGAGCCTGGAACTAGCTCAAAGTGGAGTTTCTGGCATTGATTCTTGGTTGTCTTTTGATTCTCATGAAAGGAGATGGTTTTCCCATCCTGGGGTGGGTTCTGTGTTAGCCCTACATAGTGTACAGGCACTTCTGGCTTTGTTTGCGTGAGATTTTACCATCTGGCAGTGCCACCTGGAAGGCATAAATAAAGCCATTGTTTCATGGATTTTATCAGGGCTGCATATATTTTCCTTGTCAGAAAATATAGAATAACATATTTAGCAGAAATCACAAAAAAAAGTTGCTACTACTGTTAGAAATTGATAAAGAACAGTGAGGTTAACCCTCCTAGCTTTAGGATGAGTTCCAGCAATTCTTTATGGAGCCGACTGACATTTTTTCACATACTTTTTTCCTCTGAAAGCTGACTTTTTGGCCACAGTAAAAAATTTACATGCAAAATTTTCATCTTGGTAATAAATGCCCTTGCCAAGATTAATAAGTTTTCCAGACCTTCCCCAGAGAAAGAATGGTCTTTGGAGCATAGCTGGAAGTCAAGGACTCGTCTTGGAAACCAGCTTTTTGGTAGACTGTTTCCCCGTCTGCTTCTGAAGCAGCGTATTGCTAATCACCTGACCTTTGAACAAATGCAACTTATTTGTTTGGGGCACTTTCATCCATGTTAATCCAGATGTGCCTTTTAAAACCATATTCCTCCTGCTGATCGATTGATGTTCTCAGAACCCCTTTCCGTGTACACGCCCTTAAGGGTGGGCCGCAGAGCAGTGTGGGATTTGTGTGAGCCATAAGGGAGAAGTAGGCTCCAGAGCTGAAAGGTCATCTTGCCAGAAGTAGTCTTCTGTTTGAAAGGGGAACGTTTTAAATGGGTTGCCTCTGCTGATTGCTGCTGCTCTATCCTGCTACAAGTCAAGGACCAAACAGATCTTTTCACATAAGCTGTGTTTAGAGGTAGAGACTAGAACCAGGAGCAAGCTGTAAGCATGCCACTTGCCCTTGGGAACTCATATCAAACTTGCTGTGCTTGTCCGTCGTGAGTCCAACACGTGTGTTGTCTCTCTTGTACAAGTACTTTCAACACGAGGCCATTTGATGCTTCGGTCTGAGAGCCAAGTGAGTGCGTGGAATTGTGGCTCGAACAATATCCTGCAAAAGTCTTTCCTTCCTTCTCCAGTATCTGTAAATACAGTTGAGATACTGTTCCCTTGCTGTTTACAAAGGGGAAAAAAAAAAGTAAGGGGAAAAAAAGAAGGCAATAGCAGTAAACTTTCAGCAAAGCTTTAGTCTACCAAAGATTTAAAGGATTGACATTTGCATTACATTTTTTCCCCACCCAGTCCTCCTCATTAGCTGGATATCTTTATTCTCTAAATATTTACCACCTAAACCAAATTTACAGTTTAATTTGCTGCATAAAATCATTTATTGACTGATAAAGCTCATTACTAAGGCCTAGCCCAAGCTGTAGCCTGCCACGACAGTTTTAATTCTTGTAGCAGCAGGCTACTGCAAGAGAAAAACAATCCTGTCACGTTAACGGCAGGGGTCTAAATTATTCAAATACACTAAATCCTCCCAGAACAGTTCCCCTGCTCATAATTTGTCTTTTCTCGCCGACAATTAACTAGCAATATTCTAAGTTAACAATGCCAACTCTTTTGAAATCTCAAGGAAAATGGAAATATATATATATATATGCAACAAATGTTTTAGGAGAGGAATACATTACAAGGCCAATGCTGGGAGACTTCTAGGGAATATAATTAGTTAAATGGACCCACTGCTTTCTCTAATTCAGAAAGAATTTGCTGGATATTTGTGTGTGTGTACAGTTGGGTTTGATACTGAGTTTTGGTGTCAGGTGGAATAGCTTCATGGCTGCTTACACCTGCTGATGGCCCGTTCCATGGCACTCCTGATGGCTGGTGTTTGTCAGTTCTGTTGAACTCAAAGAAGGAGTGTCCTCTTCCGTCTCCTCGCTTATTGTAAATAACTGCAATACGAAGTGTAACATACTGGGACAAAACCATGTAATATGCTGTGAAAACAGTGAAGACTGAGAGATACGAGTGGAGGTTGCTGATACAGGTCATCTTGCAGAAGCTGAAGGTCTGAATCTGTGCCAGCTACAAATGTCTAATTAGAACAATGTACAAAGCCAAGAAAAACTGAGGTTGTCTCATCTGTTTTGGTTGTTGACCCACTGCTCAGTTTGGTTTGAGTTCTGTGCCTCCTGCAGAATATGGGCTTGGTGTTTTCAGGATTCACACTTTACTACTGGGTGGACCCAGTCCTGCATCCATGAATAGTCACATGTATACACAGGAACACTGATCAAAGAAGAGTTTGAGGTCACTCCAGCGATAATGAGAAGGAGCTATAATTTCTTGTAAGGGGCAAACAGCTTCATTCTGCAGAGGACAATCCAATTCACGTTTGTCCTTCTGTATGTATGACAACTACAGCCCATATATCACAGTCAGTGATGGGCAACAGTAAAGTCTTTAGCATTCTGGTGTCTCATATAAATATTGCTTCTACATAGCACTTTACACTGTTTCAGTACCGTAAGTCCCTATTTCCCTCGTCCCATTCATTTTCTCCCTTCAATTTTTGTGGCAGTTCCAGTGCAGAATAGCTTCTTGTGCAAGCCTTCAAAGTGAAAATGATGGCTCCAATTTGTGACCAAATAGCTTTGACATTGTCTGTAGGTTTGCTTGAGTTTATAAAAGACTTTGGTTTTCTTATTTAATCCTTTGATGTTAGAGCAGTCTGAAAAATCAGTAATTCTTTCTGGTGTGCCCTTTGTGACAATTTTAACTCTCCCATGAAATTCTCAGTTTTTAAACTTATAATGTGTCTTTTTATCCCTTCCTAAAGCACACAGAGTGCCTTAATGCTGAGAAATCTTAGATCTCTGAAAAAATGCTTAAAGGTAGGATAAAGTAAAAGATAAGTGCATAAAGATAGGATATACAAAAGAATATACAAGGATATACAGAAAGAATATGCAAGATTGTGCATTATTTGCTACTCATCTCTACAGCATTTCACAAGATGTGGGCCATAGTTCCTCTGAGGGTGATCTGAAAAATGACTGAAGTTCCCTTCATTTCCATTTCCTTCTAAAGGTATCTGTGTTTCTAGCCCACTCCCTGGGTGGTGGTTGAGTGGGCAGTAGTACCTGCTGGAATTCATATTTTTTTATTTGATCTAGTATCTATAGTGAGGAACGTATGTGCTGCAGGAACAGAGGGGTACTATCGAAGCTTGTGTATATGCTTTCCAAGTAGCCATAACCTTTCCTATTCATATGCCTATAAAAGTGGAGCTGGACTTTGGTGTTCATGCTCTAAAAGCATGTGCTCTATTGCTGAAGATAAAAGGGAACTATCAGTAGGAGCGAGGCTCCTACCCAGTTTGCACTGGCTACGTCAGGACTGATCTCCGTGATACGTGTACCTGTGCGCGCTCTCCCTGTGTATGTGGTGAGATTCGGCATGGGCACCTGAGAGCAGTGAACGTGACTTGTGTTGATTTGCCCCAGAATCAATATTAGGTGTCCATTCTTATTATGGACTTCTTCACACCTACAGTGTCTTCCCATGTTCTGCTGACATGTTGCCATTGCAGCAAAAGCCATCCTTCATACTTTAAACACATCTGTGATGGGTAATCCACTGCAAACTGTTTTGTTTTTTTTTCACATGAAGGTAATTTTCAAACATCACTTTTCTCCTATAGGAGTTATCCACGTTCATGAAAGATTACTTATCATCTTAATCTGTTTGCATAAGTGCTGTATATTTGATAGATTTCTCATTTCACCTTTCTGGAATACACGTGGTGTCATCTCTTTCTCCTGTAACAGTTTTATGGGAAAGACTGAGTAGACTTCAGACATCTCTGAAAAACCAGATACCTTGCTTAACTGTCTTAGATCTAGGTTTATTAGAAGACGTATGCAGAATTCCTGGTGTAGCCTTCTGGCTGAAAGGATGCTGGGGTAGTTTGCATGTAGATCCTAGCTTCAAACTTCCCATCTCCTTAATTTCTCTTTCTATAGGATCTCAGACATTTTTTGTATTTACTTCTGCTTCTACTATCTCAGACCTCAGGGCAGTCACCAGACTCTTTATTTTGTCCCTGGATGAAAAGAAGCATGAAAACCATGCATCTGAGCACTTCACCTGTGCTGTGTCAAAGACCTCACCGTGTTCGGAATTGATGGATCCGATGTTCGATGTTCGCAGGTAGGAATCAATGAGACCGCAGGAAGTTCAGTAGAGCTATGCTGATTTACACCGCCTCAAAGACCTGGTGATGCAATCCCAGACTGGTCATTTCAGGCTCCCTTTGACCATCTGCCTCTAGTTGTTGCAGGCTGGCACAAAGCCGTGGGGAGCTTGACCTGTGCTTGTTTATTCCAAACGTGCCCACAACTGCAATAAAACCTCACTGCTCCGAACGCGCTGTTCCAGCTCCTCTCTGTGTATGAGGCTTGGAGGCTGAAGCTGGTTAATTGTGGCAAATGTGGTTTTCTGGGACATCTAAGGGTTATGTCACTTTTCTAAAAATCTCTTTGATCTCAAATCAAAAGAAGGGGGTGGGTTTTTAACGTCGTCTTAACTGTGTGGCTTTTACAAATTAAAAACCTACTTGAAATTGGTTATACAATATGTGCTTGTGTTTCTCTAAGACCGATGAGACCACCTTTGACTCTAAGCTGCTTTTTCTAGCAGATCATCAGGAAAATTCTGGTAAGAAACAGTTAGGAAAAGCTAGAGGGAGCTTTTGAAATAAGAACTGCTTTTCTCTGTATTTTGTGAGCCAAGGCTTTAATTTACAATAAGCACAATAAAAGCAGAAACGAAGCAGCTAGTGTGCTGTCTCATGTCAGTAAGCAAAGTAGTAGAAAGAAACACATTTTTATTCTGTCCTTGTCACTAAAATAATCCCAGTCTTAAATAGTTAGTATCTAGGGTCTGAATCATATCCCACTGATTTGGCCAGAATCTTGGAAATTACGGAATTTTTGATTAAACTGCCTGTGCCTTATTGCCTTGTAGCTCTATATGCATTTATATAATCTCAGGACTTTTTTCTCAATTGTTTGCACCTTATACATTCATTTGTATGTGCTGTGAGCTGGGACCATGTGGTTGAGAGGGTTTTTAATTTAATGGAGCCTTTCTTGTAGATCTGATAGACTTAAATACAGCAAATGTAAGCCTATTGAATACTACTCTTGCCAGATTTCTGTATAGATTCTTTTGGAGTAGCCTGTGGACTTCAAAATGTCTTTGAAATAGAAGCTGAAAACTACTTGTCTAATTTATGCGATGGATGTTGCTTTTTGTAAGCTAATGGGTGAAATGTCTAGAATGTGTGTGTCTTTATCTTGTTTGAAAATTGGGTATGGTAGCTCTAGTATCTGATAAAACAGATAGGAAATAGAGCCTATGTTGCCCGAATTATACTTTTTCTGTCATAATTGTATGGTAGCAAGAGTAAAGACATTGATGAATTCCTGTTTTCTGGAAAAATGTGTTGGATGTCAAGTAGTTTGACAAATTTATCACAGTTTTGAAAAAAGGAAAAAAGAAGTAAGCTTTCCTTGAACAATAATACTTATCACTGCCCCTATTGTCTGGATGAAACAAAACAAAACAAAACAAAAGCATTGGTAGTACCCACCTTTATTTAATTCTTTTTTGTGAAAGTAATGAGATTTCTTACTGTGTATATTGATATGATAATATGCTGGTCTGTTCTAAGCATAACTGATCATCGCTGTTTGTGGGTAAGCCACTTGCCAAAATACCTGCATACAGGAAAGACATTCAAATAATGTATTTTATTTGGTTTTCTTGTAGGTACTGTATTCACAACCACCCTATATATTTAATTTCCCTTATGTACATATACATGAGAGAAAGATTGCATGTTTTACAAAGCAAACAGTTCTTTGGTACAATTGATTTTTGGAGGGATAAATAAAATCAGTTTTAAGGGACCATATTTTCAGGGAGATAAACCCCCCTGACTTCTGAAAAAAAATCACTCTTTTCATCAGGTCTGTGGTTTAGCCACCCAGAATCACAAGTTAGTAATGGAAAATTTAAGCAGCTGGATTAAAAAAAAAAGAGTTCAGAAACCAATGGCAACTAGTATTCTTCTGAGTTCTTTTGAAAATGTGACTGTTTATTTTAGTAGCTAAGCAGGACCCGTTTTGAAAACCTGCCTGGTACTTTGCTCCATTTGCTAATGTGGGAAAGTAGACGACCTGGCTCTGCACCACTCCTAAAGCCAAAAACCTCCTGGTCTTCCACTGCTTGGGATCTGTAGGCACAAAGCAGTGTTGAGATAAATGCCCAAGAGCAATTGCCATGATCTCATTTTGTCTCCATTCATATGACATACGCTTGTTGGCTCCTGAAAGCCTATTTGACTCAAGGCTACTGTGTACTTCTCATTTCTTTCATGTGAGCTTTTAAAAGGCTCATCTGATAAGGTCTGAGCAGCTTATGTGCACATCTACTTTACTACACCTGATGCTTAATTCTCTCTGTCCTAAATGGAACTTTTCTGCCGTTTAGTTCGAATGATACTTTGCGAGGAAGTCGGTCTTCTGTTCCTATTATTAAATACGTGTGATTCTTTGGGGGCACATCACAGAGATTTGAGGTTTTCTTGGGTAGAATTCTGCCCTTGGATACAAAAGCACAATTCCCAGAGTGATCTGCAGAGAATTAATCTGTCATTAGCAATATTGGGTGTAGTGCGTCTAATTCCCATGCACCACCCTGAAAATTTCCACCACCCCCACAAATGGAAAAGAAAAAGAGGACTATTCCATTTATTCTTTTTTATATGTAAATGAGACTTAAAATAATTGTTTGATAATGACATGGGGTTTTTTTGTTGTTGTTTGGAAATATCTCTTGACAATAATTTATCCTGCAATTATTGTTGCTTAGTCCTATCCTTATAATTAAGGCCAAGAAAGTGTTGTTCATCACCTCATTAAATGTTTTCTCTTTCAGGATGCCTGACTCTCTTTAACACAGCCAAGAGCTGATAAAGCCACTTGTATGCAGAGCTGCCTGCCTGCAGATCTTTGATCTTTTTTTCCCCTTCTTCAAGAATATGACTTTGTGAAGTAGTTCGTGCTGCAGTTTCAGTTTGTTGTTTTAAACAGTTCAGTTGCTATAAATACTCATTCACTTTGATTTTCAATTGCCCTTGTAAGACAATTGTTTTTTTGTTGGATTCTCACTGAATAGATAGCCCGCCTGCCTTTTTCTTTTTTTACATGTGATTAAAATATAGCCCTCTTTTTAGGCTTTTCCATAGCTCACTTCTTCCTGAAAAGGAAAAAATTCAGACCTAACGCTAACGACTGAAGAACTCTTTGCACTTGTGTTATGCCTTTCCCTTGGTTTTAATGATGGGAAACGGGGTGAGGGAAGCGCCCTGACTGAGGTCATGCAGGAAATCAGAAACATCTATTGGACTTTTGTTAGAATTATTTGACAGAAACCTCACTTCATTCTGTTGTACTTTTCTTCCCTTATGCTTTTTATTTTTTTCATTCAAAATAGACTGGTTCAAAAAAATCTATTTCCAGAACCTTTTCCGTTGTCTCAGACGTCAGTGGCCATGCTCCGGCAGAGATTCATCCCCCTGCAAATACCTTTGTGCACCTTGAGTCCTCTGCCGTCGCTGAGGCTAGTGGTTGTGGAAACCTTAGCTAATGGTTGAGGAAGGGAAATTTTAGATATTTTTAAAACTCAAGTACCTTAAAGGTCCTCATGACCTTCCATCCCCAAAAGAAGCTCTCAAATGTGTATCTGATACTGTAATTTGCATCTTTCCAAGCTCTATCAATTTTGTTTTCAATAGTGTTATGTTTAGGATGAATGAGTTCTTTGCTCTTTCAGGCTGAAAATGAGGGACAAAATAAAAACCTTCCTGAAACTCGACAGAAGGAGAGAAGGGTGCATCCTCTTGCTGTTTTCTGCCATGCCTTGCTATTCCTGGCGTGTTCACCTTTCTTTTGTTTCACCCCTTACCTGGTGGCTTTCATTCTGGAGCTCCTTTTTGTCCCTTTCTCCACAACTTCTCCCAGATGAAGCAAAGACCTTTACAAGTTTGAGGGACATACAAATAAAGTGACCTGAATTTGGAAGATGCCAAATCTTCACAGTTGTGTGAACATCCCATTTGTGAACGGAGATAGAGAGGCCTTGAACACATGCCACATAAGGGGGGTTTGCGGTGTGTGTGTGGAATGAAGTGCCCTCCTCTGGGACATTTCCACTTCTAGACAGTTTAATAACAGAAGCTGAGACTACTCCTTACACCTCTGCTCCAGCTTATCCCAGGGTAAGATAAAGTAGCAGCCAGTGAATTAATAAGCCCATGGTGCTTCAAATACATTTGTTCTAGTTCTTTTTTTTTTTTTACATAAGGGAAGTGCCCATGTCATACATCAGCAATCATTTATTGAGTATTATTCAATGCTTTGAACAATTTTCATCTGCCTCAGTAAAATTGCCTATCAATGACCCAGGATACAAAGCCAGCAGCACAGCGTTAAGACCATGAGTCATCCTTCAGTTTTAAAGGGGCTTCTCACCCACTGAAAGCTCACTTTCTGGTTCAGAGATTTTGATGAATGAGGGCCTAATAGCTGGGTGGAGCGAAGGGATTATTTTGGTAGTGATGAGTGCAGGTAGGGAAGCTCCTGAAACCAAAAGGAACGGCAGGCATTCCTGTGCTAAGCCACTTAACTGATTAAAATGACCCAGTGATTCATTTAAATAAGAGATTACTTGCTGAGGCTTGAAGAGCCTAGTAGTAGTTGATCTTGACTATTTGTTTAATCTAATATAAGTGAATTTCAGTGTTAGCTCAGACAGCTGTGTTTATACCTGACAAACTGTTGTTTAAAAGAAGAGTTAAAATAAAACCCCACAGCTTTCCTTCTTATGTGGAGTAGTCCTCAGGTGGAGAAGGCTTAGATGTTTCTTCTTCTGCTTTAATAAAATGCAGACTTGGTGACACAGAATAAAATGAGGTTGTGGCGAATAAAAGAGAGGTCATTTGTTTTGTGCTGAAGGAAGGGAATGCCCTTGCACCAGCTGCTTGTGATCCCACAAGAGTTTTGGGCTCACACACTCTTGTGATAGCCCCGGTGTGTGCTCCACCATACAATTAAGAGCAACATCCTTTGCATTCATGCAGCAGTTGGAGAGAGTCAAGGAGGAAAAATCCACTGGGAATTATTATTGAAGGTGAAATCACCACTGCCAGGCCAGGAGGGCAGAGGGTGGGGAAGGCTCTGTGGAGGCAGCAGCAGCTGCCTTCCCCATGCTCCTCCTGCGTGCCATGGGGCCAGTGCTGCACCTGGGGTACAGTGTCACAGGGACCCTTGGTCTTCTGCGGCCATTTGTATGTCCCCATGACTTCCAATCTAACATTAGCTCATGTAACTGTGCTGCTCTGGGACACAAAATAGTGAAAATACAACTCGGGATGGAGTTCCCAAGGGGGGAAGCATCCCCAGAGACTCTTCAGAGTAAGGCAGACCTTTGCCTTCCCAGCTGCCTGGTGTGGGGTACCAACCTGGAGGGAAGCAAACAGAAGTCAAATGCCCTTCCAGACACTGCAGAGTACAAGTGACAGGCATCCAGCAGGACATTAGTGAGACCCAGAGAAGAGGCAGGAAACACTGTTGTCATTTCTAGCCATGACACTGCTCAGTGACACTCAGGGCGCTGCCCGGTGGAGGGGTGGTGAGGCCGTCTCAGCAGGAATTTGGGCATAAGAAGCTACATCAGGGTGAATGGGGGAAAAGCAAGGGCTGCACAAAGATAACAGCCTGGGAAACAGTGTTAAACTGGAGGCTGTAACTGTAGGAAACAGGAAAGCTTAATACTCAGAGAGAAATTGGATTAGTTTGCCCAAAATCTTTGTGTATAACTCCTTGTGGAATGAAGTAAACACCCATTATAATGAAATAAAAATTAAATATCTCTTTTGGATATTCAAGGGCCACAACTGGTGAAATGCTTTAGCCTCCTGACAAAAATTCAGCTAGTCATGTGTATTCATGTCTGACCCAGTTCTGAGCGGGGTGATGCAGAAACCAATGGCCCACTTGAAAGCAGGTGTTTGCTGCTTTGCTCCAAACCTCATGGCTAATTTCATGGTGTCAACAAGTGAAGAAATTGGATGCTCCCATTTCAGGAAACAGCCTCTAATAGCTGAGGCCGAGGGCAGCTTAGGCAGTCATGCAGTGCTGATCCAGTCCCGTAGACGTCAGTGATCCACATGCTGCCACTCAGCTCATTACATTATCCTCTGTCCCAGATACTCCCTGAACTATACAAATGAAAGGATCTTCCGAATCACTGATTGGAGATCCTGTCTCATTATGTACCTCTTACAATGTGCGGCTGGCCAACCTTGCTTTTATCACTGAAGCCTCTTAAATGACTCGCTGGTACTGCACACTCATGCATTTCAGTGGCGTACAAATCCTCTAGAACTTGTGAGAGCAGTTTTAGTGGTAGCTACCTGGCAGGGTGAATCTCTCAGACATAAGTTAAAAACCACTCCAGAACAGAGTGGTGAATTCCAGATGCTCAAGTGCACCTTGGCATGGATGTATTGTGTGCGTGAAAATGGGACTGTGCTCCTAAGAATCCTCGTTTTGTCAGCTCATATGGTCTACACCTGGACTTTGTTGGCAACGCAGCCGGCTGCAGCTTCAGCTATGAAGATTCACAGGAACAAATCTCAGCTGTCACTTTGCTGTTTGCTCCTGTGAATGTGTGACGGATACTTTTGTTTCTTACGTTGGGAAACCTAAATGTTCCCTGATGAATTCATCTATTACATGAGCAATCAGTTATTTGAGTCTTTTTAAAATTTCTTCCTACATATTTAAATTAATAGGTACAGGATAGGAAAAAGCAGAACCTTTTTCAAGATTTGATTTTCCTGGCTGAAACTAAGCTAAATATTTGAAATAGCGTAAAATTTGAAACATTACCTCAGTGACTTAAAATTGAAATTTAGGGAGTTGAGATCCTCAAGACCTTATTCAGGTTCTTCTTTATTCAGATCACTGGGCAAGGGATTGTCCATAGAATCATAGAATGGTTTGGGTTGGAAGGCACCCCAAAGATCATCTAGTTCTAAGCCCCTGCCATGGGCAGGGACACTCTTCAGTAGATGAGGTTGCCCAATGCCTCATCCAACCTGGCCGACACCATCACTTGTGACCTGTCCAAAGATTAAAGTAACCCTCAGTTTCACTATTTTTTCATCCTGCATTTGCTGGTTTTCTGGTCTGCAGTCTCTGATATAAGAACTGATAGGATGGTCTGACTTTTTTTCATAATCATTTGTACTCAGGTAATGCCATTAAAAATTGCTTCTGGTTTGGCCTGTGTCTGTTGTGCACCGTGATTAATAGGTTAGCTTGGGAAGCATAACTGGAAAAGCCATTTCTAGCTGTTGAGTAACACGGCACTTCCATATCTCATATCCATGAGGTTAGGCCTCCATGATCTGTCCTAATGGGAATAGTGTGTACCGAACATGATGCTGGACACCGGAATGGCACATGTGCTTCTGTAATAAAATCAGGTTGTGTCTTCATCTAACCTCCCTGAAGCCATGAAAGCAAAAGAGAAATGTTTAGCATTTTAATTCCTTTTGATACTAAGATCTTGGTTTTATTAATGATCAAATGCATAACCTTGTATTTAAATTATGGTTCGTACTTCTCTAAACCGGTAATTTCTCCTAGAAGTAAAAGTTGCTATCCATCAGTCACTTAAACAGTTGCCCTTTGACCATCAGTTAAGCAAATCTTTTGTGGGCCTGACTGTGATCTTGCCTAAATCAGTTGTACATAACCTTTGCTTCTCCTGACCTGTCCCAGTAGAAATGAGAATGTGTCTTGCTTCTACAGTGACCAAGACCTACCTGAGCCATGAGTGTGATGCAAAAACTGGCTTATTTTTCTGAACCATGTTGGGATCAGGATGAAGCTGTATGCATTTCTCTCTCTGAGATATACCTTTCTATACTGATCTTTAGTTTCATGTATGATATTTTAAACCTTTGAGCGATTTTGGTTTCAGTAAAATGGAGTGTTGCCAAGTGGGTCTTTATCATGCTAAGTTTTATTTATTAACTGCTTGATCCTACATTCACTGAAGAGAAGCAAAGCTCCCATTGACTTTTGTGGTGCAGAGTCAAGGCCTTATATACAGATGGAGTAATCAGGTTTGATTTTCTTTTTAGATGCGTGCATGACTTTGATTCCTAGGTATGAGAATTTTCAAAATCTTCTCTCTTAATCAGGACTAGTACAGCTGAGGACATATTTGCCAAGATTCTGTTTTGAAGCGAGTTTGCTAGTATGGATGAAGGCAAGAATGCCAGTCTGTGACTTCCATGGAAAATGTTATTGTAACAAATATGTATGGGTTGTAGGGATACTGATCTTTTATGAATCACTGGTGTCCCACCAACTCATTTTATTTGAACCATTGAAGATTAATGAAAGACTTGAGGCTTTTAGTTGTGATCACTGTGGACTGCACTGGAGCCAAAATTCTGGTGGCAAAATTCCTGAGCTAACTGGTTTCCACTCTCAAGTTAAATTTTAAAAACCATTATGATGATTAATCCTGGCTAATTATTGTTGTTATGAACACTAAACCAAGTGTGGGGCCTCCAGACTGTCTCATGTCATGCTGCCTCATTGATTATTTTGTTCCTTCTTTGAAATATGTTGTTCTGGGAACAGTAGCCGACTATAGCCTTCATGGCATGTCCTCAAGTGCTCCTGGAGTTAAACATCAATTTCTATTTAGAGTCAGTGAAAAAAATAAAAACAAAAGGTCCAAAAAGAGAATAAACATAATCATCTAGGGATCCCATGGTGCTTGCAGTTTACGTAGTTTATGTTTTGCAGCATACATGAGGGAGGAAACAGGTCAAATATTCCTTTCACCTCTCAGTGCTCAACTAGCATAACCCATGTTAATCCTGCTGCTCTCAGGGCCGTGTGCCTTAATTATACTTCTTTTACGTAAAGAGCGCTGGATAAGGCTCAAGCTGAAGGCAAGAGTTTGCTGTTCCTGCCTTGGCCAAAGGAGATGCTGCAGTGGAGGATGAGCCATTCGCTCAGCTGCAGAGATGTGCTCCAAGAGCCTCAGAAATAACAAATGAGCTCAGCTTTCCCATAACGCACAGCCGTTACCCTAATGGACTCATTCTCTGTAAAGACTTTGTATTGGGACAGTATTCTTTTCTCATTTCTCTCTTATTTTTTTCCCTCCTTCTCCACTTTACACCTTCCTGGATTTCTTCTGACCCTCCCTCTGTAATTATCAGGTGTTAGCACTTGGCGTCAGACATTGCTTCTGCTCATACTCAGGTGCCCATCCAGTTTACTTGTATCACCAGTGCTGTGTGCGGTTGACTCTGGAACACAATCCTCTACAGCTTCACAGCACTGCCGGCACACCTGCCTGGGAGTTTTGCTGTGATTAGAGTTGATTTTAAAAAATCAGGAGGGAAGGAGGCGATGCACCATTTCCCCAGCTGTGTCTGGAGCAGGGAGCTCATTCTTGAGAGCCGTATGGCTGCAGGAGAGCTGTATCTGCTAGAGGTGTTGGTGCAATCAGAACGGCTAAAATTGTGTATTAGGTGATGGAATTTGATCTTCAACATGTAGGGGCAGATTTTATATATGGCACACCAAGGAGCATGCCTGTCAGATTTGCATGACAATATTCCATTGCCTGGGAAATGTGTAGGACATGGATTGAAATACAGCCTTGGGGAAACAGCAGTTTTGTCCAAAGAAATGAAGAGATATTAATTTCATGTAATTGCATAGATCTTTAGTAGGTGCAGCTCTGGAACAGGAGCCAGTGTTTGCTTTGTTAGGTCCTGTCAGTGACGGCAAATCAATCACAGTGCACAAACTTGTATTTCAGCTAGTAGATCCAGTCTCCATTCCACCTGTGCTGTTCCTTCATCGCTCTAAATAGAACATGTTAAGTTTCTGGTTTTTTAAAGGCAGGCATAAAAGATGATACACTCAAGTAAAAAACCCGAAATTTAAGTAAGTATGAAAATGCAGTTTATAATAATAACAACTTACGTGCATATGATTTCCAAATGAAACATTTTTATGTCCTCTGGGATTCCTGAAAAAGTAGGTAAACAGCAGAGGTATATGCCTGCTAGTTTTCCATTAGAAAAAAACAGGTAGAAATTCAACCCTGTTACTTAACAGGGTGGCTGGTGCTGCAGGGCATCTTTATTAGTCTGCTACTAATGGGAGCAGTGATGGGAACCAGGGTGGGAAAATCCATTTCTCTGACTAAGTGAAAGATGTAACCTCAACTTTCATATATGGATTATTACAGTGAGGCTGTTAGCTATTTGTCATTAACCAAACAGGTATTTAGCTGATCAGGCAAAAATAATTAAATCATCATGGTGTGAAAACATCTGAAAAAAAATTATGCCTAAAACCAAAAATGTTTTTCTCTAGACAGCAGATGCTAGTCAGGTGCTGTTGGGGAAGAGTAAGATTTCTTCTACATGGTTTTCATGAGAAAGTTGTTGTTACCAACTCTTCTTGCTACTCAGCAATTTTGTTATTAGGACACTTTCCTACAGACTGAGTAGCATATCCTGTGAGCAGAGTCTGTGGCCAAGTGCCTGACATTTTCCCTTCAGCACTGGGCTACAATGCTGATGGCCATTCCCAGAGGTTTGGATCTTACCGGAGTCATCCTCCATGGACCCAGGTCCTAAACTAGTCCCTGTTCAGCCAGATAGTTCACCGAACGGTAGGACCAGGTAGCCCTAAGTGGCTGTGCAGAGAGGGAGCCGGAGCTGCTCTGAAGAGGTGCCTGCCTGATTTCTCTCAGCCAACGCACTGTGAGTTACAGGCTGTGCTGCTCAGACCTAGCCTGTGTGAGGCACAAGGCATATGGCTGTAAGAAATCGGTCCGCATTGCCTCGAAGGGTGGTGTTACCTGTTGCTGTGTAGTGCTTGTTTCTTTTCAGCACTAATCTCTCACAAAATATTTAACTTAAAAACCTTGGAGGCTTGCAGAATGGATAAGAACGGGCAGAGCCAGCTCAAGGCAGGCTTCGCTGCTGCAGCTGCCCTTTTCTGGGGGAAGGGGACATGAGAAAAGGCTACCTTTGGGAAGAGATGCAACAGCCTATTGCTTCATTTCTCTCTGGAACAACTCCTGAATTTGGAGTTGATTCCAGCTCAGTGCACTATACTCTACAGGAAAGGAAGAAGCCCTATAAGTTATTCTTTAACTACTTTCCAGTAGTTTTCTTTGCTCACCCAGGGTTATGTGGTGTTGCTTTGGGTTCCCAGTCGGGTCGGTATGGTCAAACCCAAAGTGAACGCAGGAACAGAGCAGCTGCCTGGCTCCCAGACTAACCCTGCCCACACCTCACACCAGCTCTTGTTGCCCAACAGTGAAGCTTGAAGGCAATTGACTCTCCCGTCCCTGTGCCTTTGCACTCCAGCATTCCCTGAACTGCTGCCCCCCCCCAGCAGCTCGTGTCCTTTCTGCTCCTGCTTCTGCACAGTCCAACCTCCTCCACCACCAACTTTGTCTTCTGTCCTGTTCCCTTCCTACATCTCCTCCTTGTAACAACTTCAAAACCCTCCTCATGTCTGATTTCTGCCTCTGACTGTCTTCTCACCGCCTTCTTTGTCTCCACGTCTTTACATATGAGTCAACTATATTTCAGTCCCATGATCTAGCAAAAGGGACAGATGGGCGTACAGAAGAGCCCGTGACGTGGCTCCGCTCTATTCTTAGGTTTTCCCTGCCTTTGCTGCTTTGTTCATGGTTACCCCTTACTATACTCCTGCGATTTCTAACGCAGATGATAAATTAGGACAGTGGGGACTGTAAAAGATAAGGTAATAACAGAAATGAAATACCAGGCCAGGTCTTTAGCTGGAGTAAATCAGCTGCTGATCTAAACCAGCTGGGGATTTGGCCCACTCTAAAATGAAACTGTAGGATAGGAAGAATCCATATAATTATTCCCCAAAGAGCAGTTTTGTCATGATGCCAGACTGATGTTTCTATTCTTGTTTTTAAAATGATGTATTTTAGAAAGTGATTGTCTCACTATTGCCCACCTGTGGTCACAATATTGGTTCTTTCAAAAGTGAACATGCCAACTCCTTCAGGCACTCAGCAGTGGCTCTTAAAATGGCTCCCTTCAGCACCTGGAGTTGCTCTTAAAAACTGCTAATCCGAAAAGAAACAAGACCCACATTAGTTTCACTGCCTAGGTCTCAGCGGCGGCCGAACGCCGTACCTCAGAGTCTCACAATCAGATTCTGCCTTTAACTCCACTTTGTGGTTTTGAGTTATTTGCCCACCTGCAAACTCACTTCAGTTTTCGTTCTGAACTGTTATACCCAGCCCTCTGCTAGAAAGGACTTGTTGTGGAGATGAGCAAAGGTCTTACATTATGGGGCTAGAGCAGTCTATCTCATAACCAGTATAAAAGTATCATCTGTTATACGCTTGGTCCGTGGCTGTGGTACTCTGGTGGGAAGACAAATGGATTTTGTTCATGTGAAATGTGTATGTGCACCCAGCACATGACATTGGAGAAGGGACTCTATTTTTTTTTTATATTTGGTGAAAGGCATGAGGTCATCGGCTTCCTTTTTCAGGGAAGATGGCATTTGTAGTTATATCCAATATCACCCAATTCTTGCTCAGCCTTAGATTGTTTCTGCGTTTACTACCTTGCATAATCAGAGAAGGAATGAACTTCAAAGCTTGTCTCCAGAACACTATGGTAGCTGAGTTTTCTACATGGCGGTCTGAAGTCTTCTATTGCTTGCAATCTCTATCAAAGTGTAAACCAAGGAGATGGTCTTTACCAATCATTAACAACAAGGCTGGCACAAAGGGCTAAGTCTAGTAATTGTACTTAAAAAAAAATTAAATTAACAGCTCTCACTGTAGGCTCGGTTCAGCCTCACCAGCCGTGACATGTCCTTTCTTGCACGCAGCAACAAAAATAGACCCAAGTACTGAAGGAGAAAAAAAGAGAAATAAAAGAAAACCCAATTTGTTCCCTATTAAGCTGCTGAAAAGCTTAAACCCATTTCTATTCCAGTTAGTAGCTAAGTGAAAATGTAACTGCTTTATATATTTCACTAGAATTAAACTTAAACCTACAGAATTAGGTTTATTAATTTCTGTCAGTGCTCAATGGGGAAATAAGAGTGCCCATTCATTAAGGATACACAATTACTGCAGACAAAAATGAAGCACAGTGCTATTAACCATAATAAAAATGTTGAACACTGTGGAAATTTTCATTAAATCGAATCTATTCCTTATATGACTCTACTTAATCCTTTCTGTCTTCCCCCCCCCTTTGTGTTCTCCAACTAATTTTATTTTATTACTTAGCTTTTTATGTATGTTTCTTAATGTAATTATGATTAAATATTTTTTGGTAGTAAACGGTATTATTTCATTAAAAAAATCTATCCCCACACTTACTTCAGTGAAAAGTAGTCTTTGGAAAACAATACAAGCCTTAAGTAGAGTTTCATTATTATTTTAGCTCACGAACATAAAAGAGAAGCCTACAGCAAATAAGAAAGAAAACTGTATCAGCCTATCCACTAAAACATAATTGACTTTGTGGAGCAGATCCGCAGGTGGAGTACACTGGTGCACCAGAATAAATCCACTGAAATCACCTGAAGACCAACTGACTTAACTGGTGGTTATGTCAGAAAACAAATAAATATTCTAGAAAGAGTGAATGTGTTTAGGGTCTTCACATAACACTTTGGGAAGTCACTGATCCCCCATCTAGATTCTGAATTCTTTATAACTAACTATATGTCGTCTGAGGGACACAGCTTTAATTGCTTGAGAAGGATCATCAGTTAGTAACTATGATATGGATTAGCTGATGACTTCAGCTCATGAAACTCTATTGAAGCAATGGGAATATGATCATTTCCAATAAATAAAGGCTTATCTCCAGATGAGTTAAAAATGAATGTGACAGTGCCTGGTTCAGTGGATGACCTGTATTTCTTGCATAGAAGTAAATGAATAATAAATAACTATGCCCTGTTGATCAAAGACATTTATTTAACCTGAGGGCTACATTATTAAAGACCTCCTTAGGAATGTCAAAGAGGATTTTGCTCATGTTCTTGTACTCCAGGGTCCTGGGCAGTTTTCAGGTTGTCAGTGCTGGACCCACAACTCCAGCATGTCGATAAGCAAAGCCTGTAGGCTCAGGGAGTATAACCAGAGGCCTGGTCTGGAGGGGCCCAGGGAAGCAGGGATGAGGTGAACCTCAATGTTCATGATAGGCAAAGGAGATGCTGGATTTGAGAACTCTACATTGAATTTTTAATTTGGATGGTGGGAATCATTGCAAGAACTCACTAAAACCACACACAGTATTGTCATTATTTTAGATTATCACTGTGCTTCAACGCCACGCTCCAGAAGTTGAGAAGCTGCTCTGTAGAGCAGTTGGGCCTTTGTTTTGTCTGGGATCATTTAAATCATCTGTCCTGATATTGCAAATTAAGGGGATGGCAGGAAAGTGTGTGACTACTGTATTTGAGCAATGTGGGGCAAGTTACCTCAGTTCAGCCAGAAGCATGGACCTTCTGGGGTGAGACTTCTGCTCTTTCGTTGGTGCTCACAGGTCTCAGTGAGGGATTCCAGCTGGCTCACTGTAATTTGTTGTTTGTACCATTCTGTGGATGCAATCAAATGTGAGCATGAAAGATTTTTGACCAACTAGCTGACTTATAGGGACAAATGACTCTTGTCCTCCCAAATAAGGTGGTGTGAATGCTACCATTTGCACTTATGAAGGATTGTATCAAAAGCCTTTTCAGAGTTGGTCAGATAGGTTATTTATAGATCTTTTTCTTGGATGACCTGATTGATGATATGCAGATGGTCAAGGGAGCATTAGCTTATTCTAAAGCCTTATTGTGTCCAGAGCTGTTTGAAGTCTAGTTGCTTATTTCTCTCTATTAATAGCACCTTTCAGTTTGGGTCTTGGTTGCAGGCTTGGATGTTCTGATAGCTTCTGTTTCTTTATCCCATCTCACCAGGGAGCTGAATGAGACACTTGTTTGACTTTCTAGCATTTAAATACTGGGGGAAAAAAAAAAGGCACCCTGAGATAAAAAAGATGGGAAACCACCGTATCTGTCCACATCCACCAACAACAGATCACAAAACTCTATTTCCATTATCTAGTCCTATATTGCTGCTGTAGGACTCGTTTCCACGTTGGGATGTCCTCTGCAGTTGTGACTCTGAATCAGAGAGAAATTGCCATGACCTTTCTAGTTCTTGGATTTAATAACGGAATAAGTGAGGTGTGGAAACATGTAGATGGATTACAGCGAAAATAGACTGTTTTCTGCATAGGCCTAGACTACTTAGCATTCAGTAAACAGCTTTAATACAGGACAGTAAAAACTGCCTATGCACTTATTACCTTGATATGGTTAACTAGTCAGAGTATAACCACAGAAATATGAGTGCATTTCAATAAACACACAAAATGGCTTCATTTTCTAAGTACAGTAGTTCCCCTAGGTATTCTAAAATCTATTCTTCTGTAGACAAATATTCATTTTCTTTCAGCATTAATTGTAGCATTGTTGCTGATAATGTTTCCTGCATTATACTCAGCTGCCTCATACTGTGGATAAGAGAAATCAGATTGAGAGCAAGAACAGAAAATACTAAGATTGCAGCTGCATCTCCTGGGGAAATTATTGCCATTTCAAATGTCAGTCAGCCTGATTCATTATTAAGGGGGAGCACAAGACACCTCCTGCTTGAAAATTGGTCTGCACAGAAATGGCAAGCTTGTTTTATTGTTACTATCCTGATGATGTAACCTTATCAAAATATATGCAGGTTCGATTTTGTCTCCACTATAAGCATAACCTTTGGTATCCTGGGTGGTGGCTAAATTAATCCACTCCTTCAGAACAATGCAATTTCAAACATGACAAAACCCTCCTGTTGTTAAAGAACATTCATCTGCTTTACTTTCATTTGCATTTTCCATAAATTGAGTAGCAGGAAGTGTGAAACACCTGAAGTTCAAAGTCTCTGGAATGCACAGATGTTGATTTTCATTATAGACTCCAAAGACTGGCTCCTAAGCAACACTGCAGAGATTTTTGTGTAACTTAACCACCTTCCATTGGTGTGCTGGGACACTGAGAACTCTCCGAAGAGCAATACAGTGGATTCCTGGAGGACTGGGAATGACTAGTGTGCCAGAGAGAGGATTGAAGTTACTGTCAGGTAACCTTTTGATTATCTGGTGGGATATTGCCATAGTTTGATTTGGTTTGTTTTTAAAGATAAAGTTGAAAAACATCGTAATGCTTTTGTTCTTTTAATACATCTCTGCCTAAAGATGTGTTTGTTGGCAACTCAAACTGTTGGTTGACCTTCTCTTACTTTGGTACCTATAATGCACAGCAGCATGTGTACTCTGTGCTCCCACATGCCTTTGCTTATGCTGTCTGTTCAGATTTTCTCTAGAAAAAAAACCCAAAGAGTGTAAATGCCTTAATGCACATTCACTGCAATGAATGCTGGGGTTGTTTCCCTGGGGTTTCATGGATATTGTCCTTCTAAACGTGTTCACACAGCATCTTGTGGCATCTCTGACTACAAGTCTATTTGGGCAGCAGACCTGTGGCACTTGAGTGCATAGTATTATGGAGGGCAGTCTTGGTGCTGGTATTTGCAAGTTTGTGTAGCTTTTCTTTTTCACCCAATGGTGAAAGCTACCTGTTCAACCTGTTACTTCATGTCCAAATAGTCACGCGTGATGCTTCCAGTGAATACCATCCAACACAGTACTGGCACAAGATTTGCTTCCCTTCAGCAATGTGAAGTCCATGGCTTGAAATTTCAGCCCTCCATTTGCCATTTACACCAAAGCAATCAGTAAACCTCATCTCATCTTAATGCATATAAAAATTTGTATTATTGTTTATTGCTTACTAAGTGGAGAGATTGTCTTGTCATCCTGCAGTTTTCCTCTTCTGTTTTCCCCTATGGAAGGAGACATTTAAATTGAAACTTTTGGATTGGAGGTACAGAGGAAATAAAGCAAGTCACCAGTGACACATTTTGGAGCATCTCCATGTGAAGCTTAAACTGTTCCTGACTGTCCGGCACCTTACATGCAGATATAATGCAAATACTGTGTTTGAATTGACTAATGAATTTGTAGCAGGGGGAGAAGATAACAGAACTAAAATCCACTCCCCCTGTGGTACCATTAATCAGTATTTCCCAGTTTTCCATTCTTTTTATCAGAGAATTCCAAAGGCCAATTTCAAGCAGGATAGGTACAGAGCTGTTCTTTCACTAATGGCAGTGGAAAATTGTCGTCTTCACTCATCTCATCAAACTCATGGCTTCACCTGAAAAAATCCTTGCAAATGGTTCTGAAGGATTAAAGAGGTGTGAAATCTCACTTTGCACAAGAAATACATTTTGCTCACTTTGTCACTTCTGTGTGATTTCATGATTGTGAGTATTGACTTTTCCTGTCAGACATTTAGGCAGTATCTGCTGACAGATGTCTGTATCAATCATGGGAGCAATCTTGAGGATATGACCCATGCACTAAGAGGAGATACAGTCTTGTATTGAATTATAGCCAAGAAGCACTCAACACAATTGCGGCCAGGTCAACTTTGCACTTCACTGATCCTCAGTGGGTCGTTCAGGCCAATTTAAGTCTACCCAGATGGCCAGCAGTCCCTGGAAACCATTACAGCACACGAGAATTAGTTTATTCTTTAACTCACTAAGCAAGGACAGTATTTCCTTTATTTAGTGTAGCCAGAGTGGAGCTCTATTAAAATTGATAAACATTGGTAGATACATTTCTTGATCTTGAAAAGATTATAAAAAATGGTAAATGCAAGCAAGGTTGCGTACTCGTCCTTTTCTTTCAAAACCTTGCCTTGATGATCTTGGTTACCTTGCAATGCTGTGATATTAAATCATCCATCAGGGAGTGATGCAACAGCAGACATGTGCAGAACCTGCTTGAGTGGCACACAAAATTGCTGCGCTAGTTCATGGGGATGAGTCAGAGAAGGAAGTCACTGGAAGAGTGTTGCACAAAGCATAAAGAATCTGAGGTAAAAAATGTGAAGAAGAGTGTTAGGGGTGAGGATGCTGGATCTTTATATACAGATAAAATAGCACTGAAATGCTGATGAAGTGAACATCATTTCACAGCACATGAAACCTACAATTTACATCAACTAAATGTGAAGAGGGAAAAGAACAAACACAAACCATTATGGAAACAAGTTCAGCCATATTTGTAAAGAAGCAAATCTTGTGATGGCGCGTGCACATATTTTAGTGCATGCTCTGCAGTATGAGAACATTTACTTCTACTCGCAAGTCTGTAATTTGCATATTTGTTCCAAATAATAATCGAAAAAGAGCTAGCTTATGAAGGATTTGACCATCTAATTTTCTCTGTTGATGATGGTCCGGAATTGAAGGGGCTTCCTGCAGTAAATGTGTAAATGTAAAGTGTCTCTAAGGTCAACTATTGGTACAGCTGAATCTCTCAGTTTGGGGCTTCTTGGTAAACAGTGTTCTGAAAGGATTCAACTTGTGCTGAAGAAACTGTTTTGATCAACTGATTCAGCAGTGTGTATGGGGCCAGCTGCTGGAGATCCAGTTCAAGCGCGCTCTTGCCTGCTGAGTATTCCTGTCGTTTCTTGTCTCGTTCACCTATCAGTTGATTTTGCACTAACCTCCAGAGACTCTGCTGACCTGAGCAAAAATATTTGTTTCTCTGCTATCATTTCCTGCAGGGCAAAATCACCTCCTTTTTGATTGTTGTGTTGAGAGGGGTGTTGCTGCGAAAGACTTGCGTTCGCCCGGCAGCGGTTTTGGCATGGGGGTTTGCCTGGCTGGACTCAGACCGACAAGGACACGGTGGTGAGGAGAGCACTGGCAAGATTTACTTCAGAAGAGTCAGCACACATCCCTGTGGGAATCAAGGGGCTTTGACACCTTTACAAATATTTTAAAAATGGATGAAAATGTTGATTTTTTCCTTTTTCTGAAACAGCGTGAAGCAGTCTCGAAGGTCAGGGGTCAGTCTCTCCCCCCACACAAGAAGTGAGCAGCATTGTTGTTAACAAAACATTTATGAATCCTGTTTTTTCTGGTTGAAGGAAAGGGAAGAGCAGTATCTTCCAAGTGACGTCAAGTAGCAAGTTATGTCTTTATGGTGTTGGAGAGAAATATTGGAACGATCAGGATTATAAAAATCTCCTGAGAAGTTTCTTTGTAAAACAGGTCTATTTTATCAATAGCGTAGCAGTTGCTGCAAGGATATTTAAGAGACTCCTACAAAATGTTAATGCAGTTTTTTAATGTGACTGGGAGAAAACTGAGGCTGGCTTTAATTTCTGCCTGAGAAGGAGGAGATCACAAAGCGAAGAGATTGCTGCGTTTCTGGAAAAATGAGCAGCAATCATTTTCAGAATCTACTACCAGGTGTTACGAGAACTCTCTGCGTCTGAAATATATGTGAATATTGACTGTATACCCGACTTGCTTTGAAAAGTTGAGGACAGAAGACAAATCCATTTTTTTTTACAAGCACCTCAGACAGCTGGATGTGCTTTACTTCTGCAAAGACATTACCAGCAACCAGAGCAATTGCAAGAGTACTGATTCTAACAGTGACAGAAAGGGTCTTTAGCTGATTGTTTTCACATCAGGCAAGATGAGGCAAATAGCAGACAATTGACAAAATGTTTGCAGAAGACTGAAATAAAAATAATAAAAACTTCCCTACCTTAGCTTGGTTTTCCAGGCAAGTAGGAGAATACAATGACGATTTTCTGTTTGCTGGCTCAAAAATCAGAACTAGAAACAAGAAGTTAGGTAATATTCATGGAAGAAAAAAAATGAGTGTTGCTTTCAAAGTTTAAAAAATAATTTCAGTGTGATACACCTGAAAATAATCTGCTTTTGGGATCTAGGGTGTTTGTAGTATATCAAATAAAATAACTCTCTTGGATTTTTTTCCTGCGGTCACATAGTTAAAAAGCTTTAAAATTTATGTTGTTGTTTTGGCAAAAAATATGAAATTGATGAAAAATTATGGCTGACAATGCAAGTTGGAGTGAATAACTACAGATATATGTTGATTTTAGCCGTTGATTTTGAATAGCAATAAATCTTGAATTCTACCAGCTCAACTTATGGGAGGCTTTCAGCACAGTCAACCACAAAATGCAGTTAAACCACTCACATAGCATAATTAGAGCAGATGCTGGTATAACATGCAACTGCTGTTCACGCGTTATTGTGTGAAATCCTGCCTTTCCTGTTTATTTGGGGGTTTTTCTTCCTTCCCTAATACTTACCAAGACAGATTTTAGAAACGCTCCACTAAAAGCCTGAAAGGACCACGCTATTTTATTCCAGGAGCAGCCCAGAACAGTTTTGTGAGCACATGTACGCCTGTGATCTATTCTGTACGGTGTATTTTAAAAAGGAAAGCGAAGCTTTTGCTGGTGAAGAGGGACATATAACTGGGCAGCATCAGGAACACAGAGAAACATTGTGATGGAATACAGATTGCACCAAAAAATGCAGGTTTTATTCCCAGCTTCTAACCTGCGAATGAGCCTGCCATATTGCTGCTTTTCTGCTTCTCCCCTTCCCAAACTTCTCCGACAGGTTGGGCTGTAAACTAAGCTGTGCAGGGTGATGGAATCTCCTTTTCCAGTATCTTGTGAAGCAAAATGGGGCCCCCGTCTTGGTTGAGACATCAAGTCAGTACTGTGATATAAATAAAAAATACACAGAGTGAACGTAAGTCAGGGGGTTCATAAATTCATCTCACTGAATACAGTGGGGTGGGTTTTGCTGGTTTTTTTTTTCCTTCTGAATTTGTTGCAAATGGTTTGAAATGAAGCTCTCCAGCTGACAGAAGATCATTCAGCGTTAGCTATTTAAAAACTTCCACTGAAATGGAGAGAAATAAGTTTGTAATTTATGAAGTTCATCTCACAAGTTCCCAATTTGGTGAAAACTGTTTTATTTTGCTTCGCATTTAAAACCTGCAAATAGCTGAATTAATTTAACTAAAATGAGCATTCTCAAGATGACCCGTAAAGGGGGGAAAAAAAAATCCAACCCAAATGTACTTTAATCTAGAAACCATCAAAACCTTCTTGACACACGTATTATTGTAGAGCTCAGAAAAAATAAACAGTTTATGTAGAAGATTAAGAGACAGTTTGGATTTTGCGTTTGACATATCTTGTCTCCAAATCTTAGCTGAGGATTTATTAGAACACTATCATGTCAAAGCTACCTCATTTATATGATAACACATCTGTAATGTTTTACAAGTGCAGCAGTCCTCGTTCAGAATGTTGCTTTTTAAGTCCTAAATTACAGTACCTGGAGAGGTATGCATAATTATAGTGCATGTTAGCAAATGATAGGATGCATTTTCCCCTAGGCTCTCTGCATTAATCATCAGCAGAGTGGGTGCAATAAAATCATAATTGCTTCTTCAAAAGTTATAATCTAACTTATACAACTTTAAGTTAGTTGTATGGCAATATGATATCGACTGTCATGTAGCAAGCCCGTTTCCTTCATTTCCTTAAAATTAAGGCAGTGTTGCTCGGTGGTGAACTGTAATTAGCATCATTTTCGTTTACAGATTTAGGTTTTAGATCCTGAGTGTGTGCATGATGGTGTAAGCTCCAAGCTTGATGAAACGATGCTGATTTACATGTGCTGAGGGCCTCTGGGCTGATCTCTGCTTATTCGTTAGGCTGCTTGCAGTCAGTTTGGTGGATGATTAACCTCTTCTCTCTCCTTAACTAGCAATTGTATCTGAAAAAAAGACCGTGTTAGGGATTCTTATTTTACATAAGAATCTCGTTTAGTATTCTTTTGCTTAAATATTTGTTTCAAGAGAGGAAGATTAGCCTGAAGATTTTGCTGCAGAGGGGTGACCCGGTCCCGTTGCTGTGGCTGTGCCAGGGTGCAGTTTGACACTTCCAGAGGTCTGGCATCCTTCTCTTGCTCCCCATCTGCCGGCTCAGGTAGCGTCCCTGGTGTCAGCACTGAAGATGGTTTGACCTCACGGTGATTCAATTCAGAGATTTAAACTGGCAGGAGACTGAATCCCATCTCCTCTCCTTGGTTAAATAGTTTCGTTCTAGTTTTGCTTCCTGAATTCACTCATTTTCTTGTCAGATGAACGCCAATGACCCTGTGTGAGGCTGTATAATAGGTAAGTGTAGGATGGACTCATTTAAATATACTTACATTAACTGTCATAAACCCAAGCCTACAATCAAAGATCAAAGCAAACCTTTAATTATTTAGGAAACATCACTGATGTAATCAATACGCCTTACAGAAACAAAGGTTTAACTCTAATTCAGTGCCTCTTAAGCTGATACATATGCATGCACACATGCATGCCTGACATGCATATGTACACACACGCGTGTGTGTATGTGTATACATACATGCATATATATACACACACACACACACACAATCAAGTTTCTGTCCTTTGAAGTTTGGCCAGCTTTTCAGTGAGGTTGCAACAGCCGTGTATAAAGGCATGTCCACAGGGCCTGTTGCGGGGTATGCGTTCCCAAAGGACTCAGGAGGGTGATGGATGTGATAACAAAGCAAGTTTTTTCAGTTTTGCACAATCTTATTCCTTAAGATCAGGTCTGTAAATTAAGATCTAAAACTACATATTGACAGCTGGATCCTGCAAGTGAGGCTTTCTGGCTCCAATCCAGCAAAGCACTTAAATATGTGTTTTAACATTAGGTGCATGTCTTGTTATGGTATGACTTCAAAGGGAATTCTGCTTAAAATTAAGCACATGCTTAAACACTGGGTTATATATTTGAATGAGCCCTATACAGATGGCTGAGCCACTGCTGGAGAGCTCAGCACCCTGTTTCTTCACTAAGCAACTATAATAGAAAAGAAAGGACAAAAAAGGAAAGGAAAGGGAAAGGGAAAGGGAAAGGGAAAGNAAGGAAAGGAAAGGAAAAGGAAAAGGAAAAGGAAAAGGAAAAGGAAAAGGAAAAGGAAAAGGAACAAACAGAAGCCTCCACCTTTTCTAGTGTTCCCATTGTTGTTTTGTGCCTAAAGTGCGCAGAAACACAGAAGCTCACGCTTCTTTCCAGACCTTTAAACACATGGAAGAACATGCTCAGTGTGATAGGAGTTGTACCACTGAGGTAAAAGGATGAGCTCCCTTCTCATTCCTGCTCTCCGCAATCGAGGCAGTGGCAATTCTTCGCAGTATCCAGAGAGACAGTTAATATGTAAAGGCACATCCCCAAGTTGCAAGGCACAAGCAAGTTGTGCTCAACCACTGCTTACATCCAGTCCGGCCCTCCTGTGATTCTGGCGTGTTTAGTATGCCGATTACGTACTGTAATACTTGATTTGCATGAGATTAAGCTGCACACTTGTAAAATAAATACTGGTGCTGAACAGCATCCCCTTGAAAGGGTTTAGAAGCATCAGAAAATAATGTGTTTCACACCAGTTGAAATATTTACTGAAATGCAGAAAATTAGAAGAGTTTCTCCTGACAGTTCACTGTCTTGTTCAGTTTTTGAAGGAAACTATCCTTAAAGAGACAAGGCTTTCCACCTTTTATGCCAGAAATACAAAATACAATAAATAGAATCCACAGTAATATCCTACTAATCAAGGCATCTTCACTTAACTGTGTGAGGCTTTCAAGTCTCTTGGAGATCTGAATTTTGTTTTACTCTTTGACCTGCTGATATTAGTAACCAGTGTTGGTAACGAACCAGATTTCTCAAAGTTAAAAATACTCTTTCGTTAGCTAAAACGTACCATGCATTTGTGCATTTAAGCACCATGTGCAGTTTGAGGGAAACTAATATTAAAAAAAAAAACTTGACATCATTTCTGTAAACTGTAAAATTAGTGTTATTTTAAAATGCACCCCAAGTCACAGCAAGCTGCTGTTTATCAGGGCACACTGCCTCCTCCAAAATCATGCTTATCTTTAAATTTTCCTTTCATAAACAGTTGGCAAATATGACATCAATTTAAGCTATAATGACCATATTTAATTTTCATTTAAAATTTATTCTGTCACTATATATTGGTATCCTGGTTGATGCCAAGTCAGCCAGCCACAGGTCTGTTTTTCATTTATGCATTGAACTTCTTTAGGTTAGACATGCTCAAGAGTCCTGGTTTAATGCATAACCCTAATTATAACTTAGAATTAAGCTACTGCTGACTGCAGCATTTTAGGCAGGAGAATCAAAGAATGTATCTAATGAAAAAAACACAACTCCACCCCTCACTAGTGCCTTATCTTTATACATTTTTTTATGTTACTTTTTTTTTTTTTAGATTGAGTGCATAATATGGCTATAAAACAGCAGTTTAGATAATATAGTCAGCCTGTCAGTTTATATATGTCTACTCTGAGCTTAAGGGTTTTCTCTTTACTTTGAATTGGGCCTCACTTCTTATTAAAATGCTACAAGCTTTTAAGAGATTGTAGTCTCACAGACCAGTGATAGCTCAACACACGAATATATCATTATGTTGGACCTATATCTGTGCACTATAAAATTGCATTACTGTTTAAGCTGGTTGAAATAGTTTTGCAAAATGTTTGGTTTTGGATGAGAAATGCCTTTTCAACCACATAGAACCTTGATGAGGAAATTCCTAGGATGTTCTGATGAAAAATGGCTTTGTTTTTTTTTTTATGGCAAAACTTTAAAAATCCAATTCAGATCACTGGTCAGTGAAGATAAAAATATTGGGGTTTCCCCACATTTTTACAGGAAGTGAAATATTTTTAAGGTCAAACTCTTGTGATCATTTCAAACTTGCCTGAAGTTCATCTATTGGATTGAATTGTTGGTAACTCAGTGGACAAGAAAGGTGGGGTGGTATCATCTGGGTCTTTACTCCCAGGATAGATCTGTTGTTATTAATAGAAGCAGGTTTTTAGGGGGGGGAGGAGATGATTAATTCAGAACTGATGAACCACACTGCATGGGTCAGAAGGAAATGTGGCCTGGGGGAGATGCCCCAGTCATGAATGGTAAGATCAAGAAGACGACTGATGAGCTGGGAGGAGCATCATGCTCCAGAGGGACTCCAGGACAGTGTTAGTAAAGCTTGAGTGAATAGCTGAGATCAGAGCAGCACCACACAGGGACACCCTGTATTCATCTGCACAGAGCCAAAACTTTCAGTGTGAGATGGGGTGCAAGTGAAAGTCATTGCAAGGTACCTTTGTGTGCCAGCTTCTCCGCTCGCCCTTTTTTTATGGTGCCTGTGTGCTTCCTGCTCTCTAGGAACATTTGCAGACACTGCACCTAATTCTGCTTGTTTTCCCTAGCTTCACATGAGGGTAACACCACCTCCATTTCCTTAGAATTACTGCCGATATATGCCGGACTGCGTGGTTGGAGATGACGATCCTTTGCCACTGAAATATAAGACTATGTGTTTTCATTCCTGTAATGGTTCTTATGCTTGACTGCCATCCGTAGGAGGCTAGTCAGTAAGAGTTATACGCTGCGTGATAAAATGCTAATGTTTTTCTTCTTTGGGAACCAAAAAATGAAAAAATTCTGGGTTTGTACTCACATTCCACTTGTTCTGCGTGGGCATTCAGCTGTACTGCCAGGAGCTGGTAACGTTTGCAGCCCTGGTGTAAATGAAAGCAGACAGAAGCAATGGAGAAGCAGGCTGCGCGAGCCCGGGGGCTTGTCCACGCACAATAGTAGCATCAGTTCAGCTGCAAAATCCATTTAGCTAAACCAATGTATGTCGCCGATTGGACACACTTAAATTGGTTTATAACCAGCTTACATCAAATTAGTTTAAATCAGGAAGTTACCATAATGGCTGCATCAACCAGTAATTGTCTAATTTTTGTATAAGGTGGTTGCAAACCAGTAGCCTTTCTCCCACACAGGCTTTTGCACTGCTTTAGATCAATTTAAAAACTATTAAGACTAGTTTAACTTTTGTATGTAGGCCAGCCCTAAAGGCCAAAGTTTGTGCGTGCTGGGACGGGGACTGCGCGGGGCTCTGTGATGGCTGTGTGCTGTAGCACGTTCCCTTGAAGCTAGTGGAAAAGATGACAGACGCTTTAAAGCAAGAATGGGACACAAGGCACTAATTTTCTAATACAGTTTATTGCTCTATAGGAGGGAAAAATATGAGGTAACGAAATTCTGAACTCCTAGTTGTCACCCAGGGGTTTTAACGAGCTGCGCTCACAAGCACGGAGAGGTCAAAGACACGTTGTCCGAGAGCTGCCCTGAGCCAGTGGTTCGTGTTTCACTGCGTGAACTGGAGCAGCCTTGAGCCTTTTCTAGGTTTAATCAAAGGATAACGACACCCAGCAGGCAGTAAGGCCGGCGAGACATGCTCCATCTCTCGAGCTGCTCGGGACAGAGCTGGAACAGGAAATATTGCTCTTAGTATATGTTAATGGCAATCTGGAGGTGTTTTGGAAAGGCGAGACCCTCTGGACAGCAGAGGCAGGTGGCTTGAAAGCGTGACATTGTGGAAACGATGGCAACAGGAGAATGACACCCCAAGCGGGGTTATCTCAACATTTCTGCAACTAAAAATGGACTAAATTGTTTTCCAAAATGAGCTTTTGCAGAGCAGAGAGAAAGCCTCTGATTTCAAGGGTTCCTAAAATACTTTTGGAATGAAACTCTCTGAAATGTTCTGTGGGTGTTGATCGCTGGAGTGCTCAGTAGTACTCAAGCTCTGAGTTCACACCATTAAAGCTTTGTCGACAGTACTGAAAGCAGTCCTCTAACACACTGAAGCAAGCTCAAGAGGCTGTATTTATGTTCTCAGGCTGACTTTAGGGCTGTTGCTGGCAAGCTGTCAATAAGAGAACTTATTAGGCAGGGAGACAGCTTGGAATGGAGAGTTGTTTAAGCAGCTCGCTTATGAATGGGACACAAAGGTGAACAGAATGAACTTTCTGCTTGTTTAGCAAACGGCAATACAATGGAGTATTTTTACCAAGGTAACTCTGTTCTGGATGCCCAGCAGTAAATGTGCCGGATAGCTTTTTCCTAGGAAGTGCTCCTTCTCCAATTCTGCAAGTACATCTGGTAAAAACTATTTTATCCCTTAAGAAATAGAAGGGAAAATTGGTTTTCTGTTCTTTCCTCTTTTTTTGAATGTGTGGAAGAGCAAGACAGTACTGTTTTCTCAACGATAGAAAATGTAATGATGCATTTTCCCTGAGTGAGGCTTCTGAATATTTTTATACTTCATAGAAGTGGGTTGAGATGCTGTGGTGAGGAGTGTTGTACCCACCACATAATCCTGCTGGACTTGAGAGCAATGCATTTTGGAATAATACTTCTGTTAAAGGGTAACTTGCAGAGGAACAGAAATAGTTGTGAAAAACAGTGCAAATTTGATGTCCAAAGGAAGAGCAGTGCTTGGAGAGAGGAGCAATCTACTGTAAGAAAAATACATTTCTTACAGTATCCAAACTATCCTTAAAGAGTGAAGTGGTCCAAGTGAAAACCATGTGAAAGAAAAATAAGAAGAAAACAAATGGACTCCTAAGGGATCTGACTGAAAAGGAAATCACAATTTGTGGGAATCTTTCCTTCACTCTAGATCTTTCTGTGTTGGGCTAAGAGGAACTTGTAATGAAACAAAGATGAGGAACTGGCTCACCATTTTCCATATTGTGGCTCAAACCCAAGGTGTAGCTACAGCACTTGATATATAGGTGGTGCCCCATTTTTAAGAGATGGATGGCTTTCCAAAAGCCCACTTAATGTAAATTTTAGTCAGCCCACAGCTCTAAGAAGGACAGCAGATCTGAAAGTAGACATACAGCTTTTGGATCACTGTTGTGGTCATTTGTTTTGTTTCAGATTTTGCTAATGCCAGTGGGGAGGCAACCCTCCTTGGTTCATACCAGGAATGGTCTTGGCCCTTTCTGTTCGCAGAGGGAGGGCTGGTTGCCGACATGCAGTTCTAAGGTCACATTTTCACTCGCATTCTGGGCAATACCTCCCACATTTTGGACTGTGCAGTACTCAGTGTAAATGGTTCCTTAGAGCTACTTTGGCAGCCAAAAAGAGCAATATTGTGTTTAATTTCTGGCACTGCCACTTGCTGAATTGTCGACACAGCTGTAGCAGACCTCCAGGTCTGGATATATCTGGCGACAGCAGAAGATCACTACATTTCCTGATTGGGCTCCATGTAATCCATGTCACTCAAGATCTGATCTGGGGTAGCCACGCAGAAATGTAACTCCTTTCTGCCAAAGGAATCTCGGCAATGAATTCAATGTTTTTCTGGAGGAAAAGGGGGAAAAGGCAAATTCCTTGAGAAATGGTCCTTTGTAAGGCATGATGCCTTCTCCCAGTAGGGTCTACGAGAAAGATCTGCTGTGTACAAGCTAAAGCTTTATTTTTGTATAACATCATCTGCAGCTTTGAGGAACAAAACCATCGCTGCCCCCAGCAACACATTTCTGCTTCCCCCTTGGGGCAGATGCAGCATTCATGCAGCTGGGTAGTGTGATATATCAGGGGACTGATGTGAGTGAGATCAAATTGTGGATATTTTAATATCTTGAGTTTTGGGTTTTTTTACTGTGCACAAATATAGTGGTATGAACATGTTGGAGGCCTGGGAACCACTTGATTCAGCCGCAGTAACCCTTACTCACCTTGACTTGGATCATATCCCTACCACAACATTAATAACCTAGCACACTCAAAGAAAGAGAGTAATATGAAGAAGTACAGGGCATGTTTGCTATCAAGCTTCAACTTTTCTTTTCCCAGTGGTGCCACCATGATAGTAGATCTGATTTGTGTCCAAAATGAGCGTTTGAGAATTCATCTTCTAGGTAAAAAGAGACACAGCTTTCAAAAGCATTTTCTGTCCCCAGAAGCCATCCAGGATAATTTACTGGTCCTCAGTAAATTCAACCAGACATGAGAAATCCCTTGAACACAGGAGTCTTCAGGAAGAATGTCTCCCTTGGCTTAGCTTGGCATGGGTGGTGGCAGGCACTGTAATATATTGCTGCTGACACTGTCAAAAGTTCCTTAGAAGCCTGCTTTAAACTACAGTGCAGCACATGCAAGAAAATTGTTGCTGGTTTAAAAAGTGCTGCAGTGTTGGCAGTGGAAAAAAATGAGTCCACGTGTGTTAAGCTCCATCATATTGCTGCAATAAAGAAAGAACGTGGAGCTCCATTCCATGCTCTGTTTCATACAACATCCAGTTGCCTCTGGTTTCCCAGAGCGAACTGTCTCACAGGATATAGTACCCCTGAGATCAAGCCAAGCTGGCACATGAAGATATTGGTGGGTTTGCAAACAAGTGGTCACCACAATGTAGTGATTTGGGGCGGCAAAGCTGTTGGAGCTGAAGTATGCTGGAAGTATAGCAGTGATCTGCATGGAGCCACCTATCTGACAACTAACATGAACAAGCAGGTTGAGAAAGTCCGGCAAGCCAGCTTGCTGTTAGGGGAGATTATATTTTCCCTTGGACCAAGCTATGGTGTGTTAAAGTCTCTCTTTCCTGTGTTGAGGAGTGACACCGACACTGACGGTAAATTGCACTGCAGAGCACCCTCGGCCTCATGAATCATCTGCTGTAATGCTTCAGGAATGGACAAGCAGGAGAGGTACTGCAAGAAATGGTCATTTCTTGTGTTGTTCCCATACTCCTCAGCATACTATGCCATGTGAATCTGCCCTCCCAAAATCCATAAAACCCGCAAGCGGGCTCTCAAACGTTTAATTTGGAAGATCTCTGTTTAAATCGTTTTTGACTTGTGCCAGGGCAAGCCTGTCCTCCAGTTAATTATGTTCTAAGCACACAAAGAGAGCTAGTGAAAACAGTCGCTGCATAACCATTTTCTTTTTGTAAACTCAGAGTACTTAGATCTGCATCATTTAATCATAATAGAGCCATATGCATGCAGCTTAACTTTTCCTGAAACCAAAATTAGCTAGAAGACATTTTGGCCTATTTCTGAAATGCCTGTGTATGGGGAGAAGTGCTTTGAGCTCTCCGAGTGGGTATGAGACCTTGTAGGAGTGGAGATGAGTTCATGTCGGGAATGCTCCCCACCTCTGCCCTGGCCACACTGCAACGAATACATCCTCAATGCAATTTTAAAGTAAAGTTTACTGCGTGGGGTGGCTGTTAACTAGCACTAAAGAAGCTAAAAGAGGGACTAAGCTGCTGGGTGTAGGGCAAAGATTAAGCTCATTTTTGAGTAGTTTTTAGGGTGTGAATACCTGGTCCACATAAAGTTGTTTTAGCTGTTTCAACATGACCCTGAAATAGAGCAGAGGAACGTTTCTTTGTTAGATATTTACATGTTTTACAGATATTTGAAAAAATATAATAGCCTTAATGAAATGCAAACCTATTCGCCTAACTGGGCAGTGCTTTAATTTGCATGTCGGTTTAAATATTTCTCTGTGTACCTTGAAAGCTTTGGATAACGCACGTGCTCGAGTCATTGTCTTAAAAATGATTAGTGAGCAGGCATAGAAATGATTACATCCAGAGGAGAGGGCTGTGGCACACTCACCAGAAGCTTGGTGCTGGTTGTGTTTTGCCATCAGGACTTGCAGCAGTCACAGCGGCTTTGTTCCAGTGGGGGTAGTGTCTGAGGCAGTCCAGCATCTTCTGGTGCTCTTTGATATCCAGCAGTGGTTCTCTGCCAAAATCTCGGCTGGTGGAGAGAGAGGATGGTGAAACCATAAGGCACTCCAAAAAGTTTCTAAAAAGCTTTGGATAAGCCTAAGGAAACAGTGTAATAATCTCTTAATAGATATCTTGCTACCACCCCACTTTTCCATATTAAAGCTGTCAAAACTTACTGAGAAAACTTTTAAGATAATTTACCAATATGGCTTTAGTTTCCACAATACTGGTTACTAACCGGGCAGATACTCTGAGTGTTACATGGATTAAACTATTAATTAAAGGTCGCTTACAGAACTCTCTCTAGCTACAGAATTGCAACACAAATTTGCAGAGGAAATAAACCTTAAAGGCTGCAGCCCATCTTGCAGCCAGCTGTTGGCCACTAACTGAATACTCCCTTGCAGGTATAAGGTGGAACATACCTTGGTAAGATTAAAAGGCATATTTTTGGGGTTCCCTCAATTGGGTGGGATTCTACTATTTACAGTAATTCTTTGCCCAGCTCTTGGTTCAAGAGAGTCACTGTGGCTTTTTGTCCTCCAGCCTCCAGCCTGCTAGGCTGAGCTGGTCCTCCCAGCTCACAGGGATTCCTGTACGGTGCCAGTCACACACACAGCTCCGTCGCAGGGGATCGGTAATGACCAAGGCTCCTTTAAACGGAGAAGGAAAAGGAAGCGAGTGGAGGACAGAAGGGTGATGAGGGAGAGGAAAGTGGTGAAAGAGGAAAGGAGAGTAAAGCCAGGGAAGGGAAGCTGATTGCAAATGCATTTATCCCTTCTCAGGAAGTTCATTCTAGGAGCAGCCCCAGAAGGTAGTGCTGGTAACTGATGCTACCTGGTCTAGGTCTAACTTGCTGTCATGCTGACATGTATCAGGAAATTAAACCCCCTGTCTCTTACCAGTGCCCCTGATTATTGATTCCTAATTCCACAACCTGGCCATTATTTGAAACTAAAGCTTGCCGCAAAGGAGAGTGTGAAAACACAGGTCAAGGACAACCTTGCCCTCCATGCCTACAGCAACTTTCCGAGTGCTCTTTGAAAGCCATTTTGCCATGAGTGGATGGGGGTAAAAATACAGCATATTCAGCATGAATAAAACATGACAGTGACGTGCTAGCAAACCGTGATCTATATTGACTGTGATAACAGTGTAAACCTCAATGGGTGAGGACAAGATCACAGTGCACTGAAACCATGAAGTCAGCTTAACGTGACCACGGTCCACTTGAACTTCCCTGTCACTCCTGCCAGTTCCCCGTGACGTGCTGTGACTGTGATGCGCATCCAGTGAGAGCGAAGTGACACATGAGCATGGCGTGACAGCAGTGCCAGGAAGGATTTGGTGCTTGCTGTTTGTGGCCAGTTAGCCATGTGAATGCAAAATGTATGGGGCAGTTTGTAAAGGGCTGGTAGTGATCGTTTGTGTGAATGATTTTGACTGAAGAGCATTTGGGTTTGAGTATAGGATACAGATTCCTCCTGTAGCAAGCCTTCATAAGCATTCACTTACCACAGCTGTTGGCTGGAAGATTCACCTTATTTAAAGTGCCTTCTGATATTTGACAGTGTCCCTTTTTGTCTTCACTTAATACCGTACAACAGTGACAGATTATTAACTGAGATATGAATGAAGATCGATATAATATAAAGATCGACATGTCCTTGAGTTTAATGCACATAATTTTATAGGGAAGTGTTTTTTTCCCCTCTCCATTTGGCTTGATTATTCAAGAGTTCTTTAACCACTACAACAGAATGCTTTTCAGAAGAAGAGCATTTTTTTTTCACCCTAGTTGCTATGAGAACATGAATCATCTCTTTAGCACAATAGCAACAACTGTAGTGCTTAAGTGCATCCACTGATTTTTTACTGTTTGTTCTTTGCTCTCAACAAGATAAGCTGTTGTTATTTCTTTCTTCTTGAACAAGCATAACATGATTGCTGAAGTAGTAGGAATAATTGGACCAAATAGTGAGGCGGTTAATGTAAACAGAAAGAATTTATCTCTTTCAAGTACAGTAAATTGTCCTCCAAAAATATGGAAATCTTGTCTATTTCTTGTTGTGCCCTAGAGCAAATTTTGTTGAGTTTGTTGTCACATCATTATTTTCGGACTCTGTGAAATTGCTAATGAGGAACAGGCTGCTTTCATTCGAATAGCTGTGTGTGTTTAAGGCTGTGATGAGATGTATATAGACTGGGGCTAAATCACTGGCACAGGAAAGGTTAATGTTCTCCTTGAACTAAGCATCTACCACAGGTGTCAGTTATCACCAAAATCATCACCAGGGAGCCTGGTTGTGGGAGGATGGTGCTGGCTTCAGCTGCTGTGAATTAGCTTCTGCAGAGAGGGTATAAAGGGTGTAATCTGTGGTGGAGGGGCTCTTTTTGGTAGTTGCAATGGAAGAGAGTTCTACAGTGAAGGAAGGTGATATTGAGGTCTATTTTGCCCGATCATTAAGACCCTGAGATGTTGCTTCAGATGACCAGCTTTTGGGACCTGCAAGCATGTTTTTAAATTTCTTACATTAGCCAGTAAAGCTAACTGAAGTATATTTGCTTGTACTTTGTATACTTGTTTTCAGGCTACTCTTTTGTTTGTTCCGTATCTGCTGTTAAAGGCAATATTTTTGCAACATTAATTCTGCTTAAGTAAAATAGCTTCATGGGAGAAGGAGCCTTGAAAAATGAAGGCTGGTGGACTTATTTTGACAGCCTTCTCGTGTTTACTAACTATTGCCTATGTTTCTAAAGCCTGCCTTCCAACTGACTAATCTGTAACTCCAAAGATGTTTGTGGAAATTGATGTTGTCTGTAGATGAGAAAGATAGGTATCTGTGTCAAGTGGAAATGAAATGTGCTCTAGATGAGATGAGACAAGAGGTTGTGAGAGGTTTGTGAAAGCACTTAAATGATTTGAGGCTAGTGGCTCTTGCTAGGACTTATGTGCCTGACTTAAGAAAGAAGCTTCTATTCCATCCTCATTTGGCACCTGTGGTTCATATAATCTATGGCCTCTTTTATGCATGGGAATAAATGCTATGCAAATATGTCTAGACAGGTGAGGTATGGCTACTGATCAGTTGAGACAATGTTCCCAACAACCCTCTTAGATTTTAATTATTTATAGGTCTATAAGTACATACTGTGTACTTCTACTGCACAGGTGAATTAGAATGGGAAGAAATGAAAGCTTATATTCAACCAGTGTTTTCAATAGCATCAAATTATTACGCCAATAAAACATGTAAAATTTCTTTAAGATCAAACAGGCATTTGATGTGCTGATTCTGATTTGGAAAAAAAAAACCAAAAAAAACCAACAAACCAAACCCTGAGTGATTGTTATCTGGTGCTTGTAGCTTTGAATTGGTAAAAGCAATGGCCCAGACCTTGGCTAAAGTAGATTAACACAACTCCATTGACTTTAGGGAAACAATGTGGATTCATACTAAGTAACGTATCTGTTCTTACTGCTTGACAAAAATCTAGATATTACGCTTCTTCATCAATTTTTATTTAAGAACTAAAGAAGGAAAAGATAATGGGGCTGCAGGAAGGGATATGATTCAGTATTATTCTGATCTTAAACCTCTAACCTCAGGGGACAGAGGTCTGAATGCTTGGAATGGATCTTCCTTAAGTTTCATGAACTGTTTTACTGTTGTATTTAATTGTTTGCAGCTTGTTTTATACTGAACTAAACTAAGATTATATGCAATTGAGCAAAAGAAGAGTATTGCATTTTAGAGTGCCTCATTAATTTGTGTTATGATGTTAGCATAGGGTAATCCAGCGAGATTACTTAAACATAGAAATACCTAGGTAATCTGGTAGACCACGCTAGGCTTCTAGTCACTCTTTTTGGATACATCTTGAAAATAACTAGGACCTGATTAAGCTATTTTCATAGGTAATGTTCTCCTATTGGGGGGTGGGTGGGAATCTTGAGGCTCCTATTGCTTCAACTGCAAGAAGACAGCCAAAGCTCTAATGCTGAGGCAAGCAGTGATATTAGTAGAAATAAAAACTGAAAGATACATGTTAAGAGCTAATCCATACATGGTAGTAAAACTAATTTCTTGGTGTTAACTACATTTTGATGGCATAATCATAACTTGTGAAAGTGGACTTCAAATAACTGCAGAATCATAATGAGACTAATAGACAATCTAGTGAAATCTGGCTCTGTTACTCTTGACTGATTACGAATCACGATTTACTGTCAGGGATATGTATGTTTTGTTCTTGGATTTAGTGAGAGCTAAGTTTTGGAAACTAAGAGTATTGCTTTGAGTGTGGGCCTTGCTATGTCTCATCAAGATGACCCGTAAAACTCCAGCTAGTTTACAAGGAAGTGGAACTCATCTTGACTGCACTCTTTGCAGTCGAATTCCTTGGGGCAGGTCATGTTTTATGCAGTTACATGGAAATTTATGTTGGTAACTTGTAGACAAAGATTGTTTCACAAAGCCGTGATAAACTTTCTTTATGGCAAATGAAGATCTGTGATTGACTGCTACAGAACATATTCTAAGAAAATGGTGAAATCCTGCAGCCACTTTGTTTTATGATACACTGTATCTCCCATGGTTTAAGATCTATTTTCAAAAAAATCTATTTAAAATCAGCCATTGAGAATGTTGTTTCAGGCCTAAGCCTTATTTGAGTGGATATTAACTGCCAGTAATGGCCATTTTTTTTCAAGATTTATGTTTTAAATTGTGGACCTATTATGACTTACCTAATGTGTAGTTTATATATCTGGATGATTAGTAAACTTAATATATCTTAATGCCTGTTTGAAATCTTAAATACAATCCTGAAGTATTTTTATTTAACCTACTTTTCAGTTAATATTATCTCTTTATGTTTGAATGCTGTTATCCATTATAGTGCTCCTGAGGCCTGATGCAGTGAGCTTTAATCCAAGGAATGGCTTTGATAGCAGTGGGCCTTGGACTGAGATGTGGTTATTTCTCACTCCTTAATGTCCCTTGTGTGAATTGATGGGAAATTCCCCACTGCCACAAGAACAATTACGTAAGATAGCAGGGCTCTTGGAGCCTTCAGGACATAGGGTCAAGCTCCAATGTACGTGGTTTGAACCTGCTTTCCCTGGGAGGCTTGATTGGTTTCTGTAAATACTTTGCATGATAGCCAAAGGTGGAGAGTGGTCTCTCTTCACCTCCGGACTCGGGAGTGCTTGTGCCAGGGGATGCAACCTCTGGATTCCCAGAGCACAGCACTCCAACCGTGTGAGACTGAAGAAACATCTTCTCTGGTCCTTCAGATGCTGACGCACATTGAGTTCATTGCATGTGGCTCTCATGTGATATCCTGAGCAAAAGAGAGATAAAATGTCTTAAAGGCTCCAACTGGTACAAAAATAAATCTTGCTGATCCTGATTCAAATGAAACATAAAAATTAACATAAACTAGCTATCAGCAGGATCTTAATTTGATTCTTCTTTTTTTTTTTTCCTTGAAACTTTTTAACGATGTGTTCATCTTTAAAATCTCCACATAACAATAGAGAACTGGTTTTCCCACCCCTTGTACACAGCAGTGTCAAGACATAAAATATGTTTCTGGCCATCTGAGTATAATAATGAGGCAGCTGTACAGCTCACTTTGGTTGTTTATACCTATTTGGGCTCAGACCTGTTGCAGTGTCCTCTGGATGAACCTTTCTTCTCTCAGACCCTGCAATTTGATGTCTGCTCCAAGCATTAGTTAAAGACCTAGTTTCAGCAGTTCATTTACTCTGTGTGAAATTTAGTGGATTTAAATCCTCACCTTTCTGGTGGAGCATGCCAGTTTGAAGCTTGGAGATCTTGTGGCTTTGTTTTAAATGATGTCTGGGGCTGGGCTGCAGCCTTTGGCTTTGAAACTTGTCAGTATGTTGCATAAACTTGCAAAGTAAATCAGTACAATTTATGTTATTGTAAACCATTGCATGTGGGATTTTTTTTGAAAGAACTAAAAATTACACATATATATAGTGTGTGTATGTGTATATATGTACAAGAACAGTGAGGTGAAGTCCCATTGTTTGAATTGGTACTAGCTTATTTAAATGGCTTTCATGTACATGTCAGTTGGCTTTTTATTTTTGTTTAGCTGTCAGTCCTTCCAGTTCCAGAACCAGGAAAGGGATTTTGTCCTGCTCCAGGTCTCAAGCTAACGTGCTTCTGATGAGTGTGCATCCTGTGCAATACCTTCAACTGTAATTAATTAATGAATGTTCCTGTAACAATTCTTTTTTGCTGTGAAACTGATCCCTGCCAAACTGTCTTTAAATCTTTGAGGCTCCTTTTCCTCTTAAAACTGAAAGTCACCTTCACCCAGTGTGGAAACTGGTCTAGGTACTCAGCCATCTTTTTTTTTTTTTTTTCTCTTTTAGTGTTTCTCTTTTGAGAGGGTCAGAATTGCCCCTCACTAGGACTGCTGTCAGCCAACACGACAACCAGGGAGTTCTGCTGGAGGAATATTTTGAGGTATGTGAAATTGCTGTCAGAGATTTGCCGCTGACCGTGTCACTTTGTATGCAGCATATCCATAAAAAACAATCATATACCAAAATAACTGTGAACTTACAGGACGTTAGTCTGGGATAACTGTAGCTTTACTGTGATACCATCTGGCTGGTAAATTTTTATCCTGCATACAAGCCCCCATATACATGCGTAACACAACTTAAACCATGTTATCACTACTACACAAGCTAGTGCTGTAAAAATGCAGCTAAAGCTAAATTTAAATTTACATGTGTAAGTGCAAAGCACTCAGCTTCTGTAACAAAGGTAAACTTGGACTCCTGCGATAAAGATATATGTCCTTAATTTAGCCTGAGAAATCACCAAACTCATTGTGTTGATGGTATGACCTAAACTAATCTTCCATCCAGATTTTCAAAGATGAAAAAAATTCAGAAAACTAATCTAGTGCAATACTGATAGCGTATGATGGTTGAGAGGTTGTAACATTATTTTAAAATATTATAATGTAGCTGATGTGGGATTTTCCATAATGTTACATCAGTTGTGTGTTATTTGCTTCAGACTATATTTACATGGGAGAATAAGACTAAAAAAACTCGGCAGGTCTGTTAATACTTAAGGTACAAGTTATCATAAATACCAGTAATGTTTTTCTATTCCTGTTTTTTCCCCCTTGTTATTACAGAGTTCTATGAAATACCCAAGATATGTGGCTATATGAAACATAATGTAACCTGGGATTTTCCTTGTTTGTTGCTGCTTTTCATTTCTCTAAATCAAATGGGAGTGCTCCAAGGTGCACAGACTCTTTAATATTCTGTTATATACAGTAGTCTACGCAGAGTAAACTGTAGAGCACCTTCCATCTACACCAGTAACTGATCTTACTCATAAAGCAAATTAAACACACATTAAAAAAAATAATTCTGAGTGGAGATTAGGGGACAGGAAGCCTGGTCTGTTGGTAAAAAAAAGTTGTACTCGGTTTAAATTAGTTAATCCCAATTCACTGGTTCTAAACTCATTCATTTTTCTTGGAGGGTTTTTGGGTCTGAAGCCTCTCCTATGCTCAAGAGCTGCCTCTGGCTGGTCTTATGGCTGAGGAAGGGATTTGTTACTGAGGAACAGTCTGAGAAAATACTGGCTGGAGGGACTGAAACCGCCCTGCTTTGATGCAGGAAAAACCTTGAGGTGTTGACAGTGTGGACAAGAGTTTTTGTTTCCTTGAGAGTAATTTTGCTTGCTTTGAGAACCTGGGCTACAACTTCTAGTTTGAAAGGATTTTAATGATTGTTTTTACTTTTGTATAAAGGACTTGATCTTTTTTTGTATTATCTACCTACTAACTTTGGCCAAATACTTGTATCTTCCTATGAATGTGCTATATAGAGGAGTTACAGAGAAAGTTGTACCAGCCCTGGGCATATTAGATACAGATATAAAATATAACAAGTGAGATAAGTGTGGTGGTGGGAGAATGAAAGAATGAAATGGCAGTTGGAGTGGTAGAGTATCAGAGTGCAAATACAAGTTTCATCTTCAGGCCCTGCCTGTAGGATATCTTGGACAAGTTTCCAGTACTGAAATGTCTTTACTACCATCCAGAACTTGGCCACAATTGATTGCTGTAGTTTCCAGACTTATCCTGCATGCATCATAAGAAATCAAACTACTAAGTTATTTTAAAATAATAGTATAGCATTTGCAAGATTCCTGATGTTCCCAAACAGCATCTTGGGTGAACCACAAGAGATGCATCTCGCAGGACCACAGTCTGCTCCAGCAAACCTGGAGAAAACTCCACTGACTCAAATGGAAAATTCAAAGGATCCAGAAACTTTGAGTTTCTTTTCTCCCTTTTTAAACTTTTGGACTGTTCTATGAAAATGCTAAAGAATCAGAAAAATATTTCCAGTTAATATTTAGATTGAAAGTATGTTAAGATGATGGAAGACTTGAAAACCAAATCATAGCCTGTTTTGCAGGCAGGGTATTTTAGACAACTTAAGTATCTGCCACTAAAGCTGTCATTCAGCAATGGTTACTGGAGTATCAACAACTGAAATACCACAGCTGGTATGGGAAATATAATAACTATTTGTGACAGGAGATTCAGAGTAGGAAATAAGTGTGCTATCTCCAAGGATAGTCTTTTTAATGCCTATTTTTATAGGCATGGTTCATCTCTGTACTGTTATGAACTCCAGATGTTGCTTCCAGCAGGGCATGGCAAAGCAGAATCCAATGGGGAAAGTAGGCAAATGAATTATGGTATAAAGCACTTTTGTTCAGTTATTCTGGAATGAAATGGGCATATGATGGAGTCTTGTTATTGCAGTCTTTAACTTAAGCTTGGATATCTTTTAAAGTTGTGTTCCCATGTTTTCAGGCTTTAGTCACCTAATTCAATGTTCATAGTGATCCTTGTGACTTTGGGTTGTTACCCTCTCCTTGTTGGGGTGGGTTTTGTAGTGACTGTGTTAAAAATTTCTTAATAAATTGGTAAGTAGGAGCTCCATCTAGCCATGGTTTTGATGACTCTACATCCTTGGTGGATTAAATCTCAGTCTACCAGGACAGTGAAGTTATCTGAAAACATTTCCCATCTTTGTCAAAATAGCACATTCCTTGTAATAAATGCTTACCTGTCTTTTCACAGATCAAATTAGTAGGATACTTTTGTTTGAAGTAATATTCGAATAAACTTCATTTAACTTTTTCTCTTGTCACTCAACCTTTACTTCTAGTAACAAACTCCACACCACTAGTTTGAGACATTCAAAATTTCAAACCTTGAAAACAGATAGAATAAGGATACGCTTACACACACAGATATGATGGTGAAGTAGAAAGGTAGGATTTTACAAAAGCTTGCCCAAACTGAGAAGAAAAGTTTTCTGTTCTGTACTGAATTTCAAGGATCCTTTTTTACTTGGATCTTTGTAGTTTTACTTCCTTCTGAGAAGGCAGAAGTTCAATTGCTTGGTCCCTCAATTTTGTTCCAAGATATTGGCAGTCTGAGAGACTTTAATATAAAACAACAAATGGACCTCTGCAGCTAGGATTTAACCAGCTATGTTACCCTGTACCAAAAATTTAATACAAAGCTATTGTGGTCTAGTGTCTAATTTCCACAGCTGTAAGGATAAAGATTCAAAGGAGTGATTCCTGGATTGCACCAATGAGAGGTCAAAATCCCATTCTTGGGATTACTACAATAATTAGTTCCAGGTTCTTTTTCCTGTGGCTGAAAGGAGACTTCAGGCTGTCTAACTTTATGTTCTGTTGTAAGGCTTTTAACAAAATGTTTTACTCTGAAAGTATGTTAGATGTTAAAATTCTCAACAATACTCACAAAATATGGCTCCTATGCTGAGCTTAATTGAATCTGGTTATTTATTATGCAACATAAAACATTTATTATATGGGATGTGTTCAAGAACGTCTCCATTTACCATATGTTTTCAAAAGTGCTTTATACAGTGCAAATTGAAAAGATAAATCTGAGGAGCGAAGCCACCAAGGGTCAGGTAGTCCAACCTGAGTCTTCTGAGCCAAACATGGACTAATCCCCCTTGATGCCTTGAATGCCTACTGCTTATATTGAGCAGTCCTTTTTCTTTCTCCAAAACTGTGTCCCTTCTGCAGTTGTTTGTTTTTTACAGAGTTTGTTCACACAGTTGCACGTGATTTTTCCATTTATTCTCTCTCCTTTTTTCTTAGTTATTTGTTATGAAGTGTTATGGTCAGTGCTGTCCTGGCATAGTCCAGCTGTGTAAAAGGCACTTTCCTATCACTGTCCATTTATTCTGTCAACAGCATGTGAATGGCAGGAAAACTGGTGTGTGTGGCATAGTATTGACTGAAACCAGGGTCTAGGAAACACAGAAAAATGGTTTTAATGTTATTTCAAGTTCTGCAGAACTATTTACTGTTCTGTGCAATTTTGCAATTCCTGGCAAGTCACCATAAATGTATGGCCTCGCTTTGTTATGAATCCAAGACCATAAGTAGAAATGTTTCTTTAAATACTTTTCTGCTTTTCCTTTATCTTTCTTAAGAGTAGTTAAGATGAATTTTTGAGTAAGGAGGATGGAGGTGGTAACTGTTTTTGCTCTTTTGCAATAAACTGTGCATATAAAATAATACCAACTAGATCCTAGGGCTGGTTTTAAATCTCTTCGACCTCTTATGTTGTCTTGTGATGGGTAATGGAATTCAAACTTCTGAGGCATTCTCTTTTAAGGACACTGTAAACTTTTTTCCACTGTATTTACACTTAGATGTAAAACTGACTCTTCCATATTTATTTATAAAGCCCTTCCTTATAAACACAAATAATTTGTCTTGTTAATTATATCTGATCTTGTATAAATGCACACATGACCTGCTTATTTCAACAATGCTTGGAAGGAGACTGTCTGGATAGAGGGAAAATCGTATGCAAGGTTTGTCTTCTGTCTCTGATTAAGGCCAGTCTGTTCCTAGTGAAGTAAATAAGAATGGGAAGATGCACATCCCTGAGCAAAATGTGACAAAACAGAGGAGAGAATACTTCCCAGACATTGGCACATCTTATGTTTAGATTAACATAGTTAAATGTGAGGACTAAAATTGCTGAAAGTTTGCCATTAAGTTTTTATTTATGCTTGCACTAAACCAGTGTCTTTTGGGTCAAAAGATGTTTGCTGTATAATTAAGAAAATCTTTGAGTATTTGGGAGGAATCCAGATGAGGATAAATTCAAGTGATCTCTGTAACTCTGACTGAAAATGACCCATTTCTCTGACCTGAAGAATCTTTTAGCTGCAATAGCTACTTCTGGCAAGTTTGACTGTTTGAATCACAGTGAATGTGTGCTTGTAAAACCAAAGACAAAAAGTTGATACCTGAAGTTTGATTCTTGTGTTTCTACTGTAATTAATGAAACAACAGGTTGGTACAACTTCAGCTGAGCTGCTGACCTTGTACAGTTGTGTCAGCAGATCGTGAAATCGTGTTTAATTCTTTTATTTCCCAGCCACATGGCAAGATTTCATTGATGTGGTGATAGTTGTAGACTCACAGCTACCGTGGTTTTGAGCAGTGGGGTTCTGGCTTCTGCATATGATGAGCCTCTTCCAGTTGTTGCTTGGAAAATAACTGCATCAAGGCAAAAAGGTCAATTTTGGCTCTGGCCCAAGTGGGAAAGCCATATGGCTTAATGCCATGCTCTGCTACAAAGCAGGCATTTAGTTAACTTTACCATTGGGCTCCTAATATCAGAAGAGTAACTTGCTGTAGAGGATATTCACACATTCAATTTATAGAAAATTTATAGGAAACTTAAAAACTGTATTCAGTAATATACTTGTTCCCATAAAACCTACATTGGATCAAGCCAAAACTGAAATATACTTCTGTTTAAACAGAAACAGAAGTATAAATATCCTGCGCTAGGTTAATTTAATATTACATTCAGATGTTCTGGAGTGGAGTGATGAAGCAGATGGGACAGTGATGACCAATTCCTAATAAAATAAAAAGACAGATGATATTTTTATCTTATTTATTCTTAAAAGCCATCAGGAATGTCCATGGGTAATAGGAAAATCCCATTTTTGGTTTGATTCTTCTAAGAGTTAGGAGTATACTTGTTCATATGTCAGCCACCCCCTCCCTGTAATAATGCTTCTGCTTATAGTATTCAAGTATCTGCATTAAACTCACTGCTAATAAAAGTAATGCTCCTGAACTTCTGATAGGGTTACGGGAGTAGCGTAGCTCTAGTTATGGTAAAATTCTGGCACTCTGCTTTTCCACTACATAGAGTATAAACCTGTTTGACAACGGGGCAAGGCATGTATAGATACTGCATCAGTTATTAGGAAAGCTTGGTGTATATACTCCATTGTTTATTGATCAAACCCATTCTGTATAAATAAGTTTTAATTTAAAATGGCTGTAGTTTTTTGAAGATGAAATTAGCCATACCCCAGATGTTCCTCACATCATCTCAGTTTTCTTTGTGCAGCCTGTCGATGACCAAACATGCTCTTTATGCTTCTCAAATTTCCCAGACTGACTGACTAAATATCCTGAGGCAGTCATGTCTGCAGTCCTATCTAATCATGGAATTGAGGGTGAGAATAACAGAACCAAATTAACAAAGAGCCATCATTATGAAAGCCACTGGTGGTCAACCATGACGGAAATAAGCCCAGTTTTTAGGCATATGCTGGTGTTTCAGGGTCACCATACCCATGACTAGATCTCTTGCTGAAGACTGACTTTAAATTTACAAGCATGGAGACACTTTATAATAGAAACCAGGATGTGATAGTAACAGAGCCAATTAAGTGAAGCTTAGAGCAAAGAGATGATAAACAGAAGACAAAAGAGCACCCAGAAATTTGGATGGGGAGGGGGGGTTGGGGGGAAGCAGAAGCTTTTCCGTATAAAGTGACAGTGGAGAATAAACATCAGAAAGTAAAGATAAACTTGTTTTACTGTTCCACTGGGGAAAAGATGGAAAACAAGCAAAATGCTGTTGACATAAATAATGCCTTAAACATTGGAGTAGCTGATAAATGTTCAAGTTCTGTGAACTCAAACAGAATGAAACTGTAAAATATGTTTCTTTTCTAACCTAAACCCAAGATGTCAAAGCAAGAACAGATGCTCACAGTGCAGACCATTGGTGTGGAGGTTTGGGAACTTTAATTAGAGACAAAACCATTTATGAAATTAGGTTCTTACTGATTCTTGATGAAGACCTGCAGCTAGGGATCGACTGTGGCAGGTGCAGAAGCCTTTGCTGTGTTTCCACCAGGGAAGGTTGGTGATCAACTTGATGTTTTTGCACTGTGCTCTTAGGTCACTAATGGACTAGTTTCCAGTGGACTGTAGGGTCAGGAGCAACTTTATCTGAACAATGTTGACAGACTGTAAATGTAAGCGAGTGTTATGCCATTTTGTGTCCACCGACTGCTTGGTTAGGGACTGTAAGCTAAGAAATCTGTGAATTGAATAGTGGTCTTACGTGGATTGTGTCTAGCTGACAGACTGAAGTATCACTGGCTGTGCAGGCAGAAAAATCTTTGTGTTGCTAATATAATGACCTTTAGGTAAAGGTTAAAATGTCAGAGCATATTTCTAGAAGATTGACATTTCAAGGAGGTTAGTTTTAGGCATCGAATATAGATTTGTATGTTGTGGTTGACTTTGTTCCAGAGGTGCCTCTCTGCTGCCTAGGTAGAGACCATGAGCTCTAACCAGACATGTACATTAAATACTTAAATTAGGCAGTGCAAATATGCAATTGGTACATGGTTTTGTGTTTGAATGTCTGCACAGTAGAATGGGATGACCATCTATGATAATTTTACTTCAGTTTTTTTAAATGGAAAATTCACTTACACTGAGTATAGACCAGCTGGAGTTGAAAAGAGCTCAGGTACTCTTAGATGCTGGGTGGCCTGCAAAGGTTTCCAATCATACTGTAAGGCTTGTCTGCAATCCATGGTTACCTTGAACCACGACTTCAGTTTTGCCATTTGTCCACCTCCAAGCAATATGTTGTATCCATATGAAAATTGTTCAGAGAAAGGATTAATAACTTCCCTAAACCAACAGAGAGGAGGAGAGCTGCAAGAGGTGGTGGAAAGTAAATACCTGTGCTGGAGGGGTTGCTACCTTGGAAGCATCTCTGTTAGCAGCTCTCTTAAAAGACCATCCGTTAGCTATGGAGATGCAATATTGCCTTGTGTTATTACTCTGCAGAAAGTCAACAGAATTGTATTTCAGTCTTTGTTTTGAAGGATATATGTGTATTCTGTTTGAAACATTTCCTAATTTGAAAGAAATTAAGGTCATGTAGTTCTTCTTAATCCAAATTCTCTTTAAAGAAATAGCTTCCCTATTGCTCTTTGCTTCTGTCCTCATAACTAAATGGAAGAAGTTAAGACATCAGTACACTCTGGTCGTCAATATTCTTTGTACAAAGTTATGGGAAAAGTAATCAATAAACATTTTTGTTTCTTTTAGTCTCTTGGTTGTAGTGTGATTGCAGTGGAACTGAGAGCAGAGATCCATCTTTAATACTGCTTTTTTTCCCAATAGAGCTTATGAGCCAATACACATTGTTTACTCAAGGGGCCATATGCAGCTAATCTTTATGGAAATAAAGGATGAAAATATTCATATCTAGTAACATTTAGCTAACTTGTTTTTTCCCCTGTCTAAGTAGGGCAGGTAAACACATCCCTGATACAGAGTAAATCACTTGTTTGAAGGATTTTATTATTTTCTCTATTCTTTTCTGCATGTCTTGAACTAAGAAAAATAAATCCATAAAAAGAATACATTAACCTAATATAGGTGCATTGAATATCTGCTGCTACTTTCTGCACGGTATAATTCTCCTCTGATTTACTTCAAAACATTGTGATCCCAGCTGTAGAATAGCAACAAATGCAAACTAAAAATACTTAGAATTACTGAGTAAAAAAAAGCTGTCTTGTTTTACTGGCATGAAATCAGCTGGGGCCAGATGGTATAGCACAATCTTCATCCACACTCTTGAGCAGGAGAGCAATTGATGGTATTTTAGATCCACCTTTTCAAAAATGAGATCCTGAAAAGCCAGGTAAAGGCCAGAGCTATAGGTAAGATTCAGAAGTTCAGGCAGGGACCAGAAAAGCTCAGACAGTCACCAGATAGGGCAGTAAACAATGTGTGACTGGGCTGTGGAATCTTATGTGGTTTCTCTCACCACCAGCATCATCCCAAAAGGAAAAGGTGAATACTTTTTTGTAGAACTTGAGGGACTTCCTGCATGTGAGCTGAAAAACAAGTGCTATTTCTGGGAGGAATGACCAAATAATTACTGAGTCAATAGGTGATGACACTTTTTCAGTCTTGGTGTCAATAAACAGTGAGGATGTTCTGAAGGAGCTACTTGTTTAAAAACAAAGTTTGGACAGAATGATCAGAAAGGTGATTTAATTAAAAAGGAAAGGTAAGTAAGGGGAAGTCTCTCTAAAGTACTAGATTTCCAAAGGACAAGCACTGATAAATTAATGAAACAAATGAAGTCTGCTGGGCTGAAGAGCTATTGGAGCTTGGAAGTACAGGAGGTGGGGAATTTGTCACAAAAATCTGTCTGGAATTTGTGTCCAAAAACCATGTGAGATGGGCTGCAGCGCTCCCTGGAGCTATGACCATTGCCTTGTGATCTTCCCTGCTTAATTACTTTCCCTGTTCCCTTCACTTTAAGGTAATGTGCTTTTTGTAGGTAAGACAGGACTTTTTTAAAAGCCTTATTAGAGCAAGCCAAATGCCTACAAGGAAAACTCAAAATCAAATAGGAGTGACAAAGTGCCAAAACATATGGCTGAAGACAACTGTGTCTTAGAGGTAAAGTTATAAGTAAGCCAGGAAAAGGTGAACTTCACCCTCCTCACAGAGGACCTCTAGACAAGCCCTTCCCTGCCCAACTGACTGCTGCTCCGGCATCGCTTTTGGACACACAGCTGCCCAGTGGAATGGCTTTCCTTCCCTCCTGCTGCTCTCCTGTGCCTGGCTGCATGCTCCTGTCACCCCTCCCAGGCCAGCACTAGCTTTCATTGATCTGGCTAGCCCAGCAGTAATAGTAAAAGATTAACCTGCAGGTGAATTCCTCCTCTGCCACTGCTCACCCTGCAGCCATCAAATGCTAATGCCCATGGGGTGAAAATAAGAAACCTGGCCCAGTGAAGGAGTGTCTGAAGCATGTGCTGGTGGAAAATGCGAGCAGAGTAGTTCAACTGCTCTATAGGTGTGTGCTCCAAAAGGGTGGTGAGAAAAATAACCTCTCTGCCGAGTGACCTGGGGAGGTAGCAAGTATGAGATGTGCAGCTCTGTTTGTTCTAGCCTGGTGCAGTTACTCTGCATCTGATCCGACCTCTTCAGGGTGTGAAGCTATTCACTTGCAAATGACTGTACAAACAGAGAATAACAAGAGTAACAAAATTGGGTTTAGGTGAGTAATGAGAAGGGTGGAGAGAATCCTGCCTGCACTACCATGGAAGACAGTCTTGGGTTTTTTTACCTGTGTCAGATGGATGACTGAAATGCATACTAATCTATCAGAAGGGTAAGAAATAGGTAAATGGTTTTAAGACCTCATTTGGTTAATGAATTAAAATGCAGAAGAAAAGGAATCCATGTTGATATACCCATTTGGTCATTTATCATTGCAAGCATTCTTAACAACCATGCCAAATTCAGGCTTCAGGTTATTCACTAATAGCTGTAGGCAAATGAAATTAGCATAGTGGTGAACAAATTAATCCTAGTCCAGGAGAAAACTTCTGTATCCATATGAAGCACTGAAGTTCAGCACAGAAGTGTTATTTTGAAGCTTTTCCCCACAAGGTGTGGATAATACAGAGACAAACTGGCCACGTAGAATGGGCAGAATATCACCCAGGTGATACCTGTAGGCTGATATAGGAACCTGGCAGGAGAGTACTGGGTTGGAAAGGACAAGGAAGATGCTCAACAGCTTTCCTTTTAAAGTGCTGAGTAACCATTTGGATCTAACACACAAAGTGCATTATCATACCAAAACCCAATACCCTTCAAAAACCAACTGTAAAAAATCATTTCATCTCAGAGTGAAGAAACCAGAGAAATAAGGATTCCATAAGCTGCCTGGTTCTTCATGTATTTCCTGTTGGTAATGTTTGAGACCTGTCTCTTGGCTGTAGCTAGAGAGACTCCCAATGTTGGGGGCATGTGTGGGCAAGGAAGGATTCTCATTAATGCTGGTTTTTTACTTGGATTTCTGAGAAGCAGTCCCAGAAAGAGCATGTTGTGTAGTATGGCTATAGTTTCCCATTGTAATGCCCAAACTGTATTGAGAATAAGAAAAGATGGTACTGTGACTCCCTGGAAGTTCTGATGTAGCACTGCCTAGTGTGTTAAAGATGAGGAAGAGGAGAAGGAGATGGATAAAGCAATGAGATGATGTGGTTAACCCTTGCAAATACCTCTTGAAGACAGTTCTATTTCCTGTTATGAATATTTGACTTAAGTATTTTTAAAAAAGCAATGGCCATATCCTTTCCCTTGGGAAACTTGCTGGATGTTTGCTAGTAAGTGAGGTAAAACAAGGTAACATGTTTGACATCTGTAATTCTTCAAATAGGGGCAGTGGTGTTACTCTCTGCCCATGTGGTACTCCCTTGACTTCAAAGGCTTTGTATTACTCATTGGCACTGGTCCCTGCTGGCACGCTTGCTGCAGGGTGAAAGACTAAAATAGAGGAATAATGTAAGCGATAGCTGCTCTCCTTTTACTAGATACTGGTCCAAGAGGATGAATAAAGCTTCTCTGATGGGCTTCCTGTTTCTTCCTTAATGGCCAGAACTATGCATTTGGTTGTTAATCTTTGGGGTTTAGTACTCAGAGTAGAAGAGAGCCAGTCAGACTGCTAGATGATTATGGTACAATCTTAAACGTAACAGAATTTGTCTAGCGTCTCTGACATCTGTTTGAGCTGCTAGATATCCAGAAAGATCTTGCTGTGATCACTTAATGTACCATGAAAAACTGCTTTCATATATTGAAGTGCTGGGTACGAAGGGATGGGTGTAGCACTCGTGACGTGGATGAGATTGTCTGAATTGCATGAGGCCCTGAGAAAATCTGTTCTAGCATGTTTATATGAGGACTGAGACTATGGGACACTGGAGTTTTCTTTATCTTTGCCCCACAGTGTTTTTTTATTGGTCTTCCCCCCCATTAAAATATCTTCTAATTGGGGATATCTTGAATTTTCTTTTTGCTGGGCATGTGGTGACAGCTCTGCTGCAAAAACAAACATTCCCTGTGCAGCATAGTTCATCACTGTAAGCCACTCAGCACTGTTGTTGCAGTGATATAAATGGATCTCCATGCAATGAGATAGTGATTAATAGCAGGTAGAGCACAGTGCACAAAGAGGTGGTACTGTATTCTTCACCCCCCCAGCAGTTGTCATTTAATGCACTCTATCAGAAGCAGTTTTATATAATAGACATGGGAAGATCCATAAAAGTAACATCTGAGACTGCAGTAGGGCAAGTATTGATTTATTTGTTACAATAAAATTTTTGTCATTACTATGCAATTGCTCTATCTCTGGAAGAATTGATATATGTTGTTGGAAGCTACAACCCACTGTGCAAAACTTTACTTTTTTTTTTTTCTGCCTTCCATAATTTCCTGTAACTCTTCTAAAGAATCATTATTCCTTATTACATAGGCCTGGCATGCCACCTATTTAGATAAATGCCTGAACAAGTGTGCAGTAAATATTCACAGCAGCTCATGTTTCAACTATATATGCCACTAATTAGATAATTTAGTGGCTCAAATACATAAACACAAAAATAGAAGCAGACCTGAGGAAACAGTGGAGTAAAATGTACTGTCACTGTCGTTCTGTGGACTGAGATACCAACTTTTAGTCTGTATCAAGTGGGTCTAAGATACTATAGATGTGAAAAAGAAGGGGGAAAAATGAGAGCAGAGAGGAGACCCTAGCTTAAATCAGTTACCTGGGTAGAATAACAAATGATCACAGAATAGTCAAAATATTGACTCCCCTGCATTGCATTTATTTGTCCATATGGTTTTGGCACCTTTCTTGCCAAAAGCTCAGGGAATATGCCAAGCTGAGCGTACCCAGGATTTCAGTATCTAGAGTCCTTTGTTTGCAGATCTCAAAGCACTTGTCAAAGGAGAGAAGCATCATTGTCTCTCATTTGACAGTGGAAAAACAGCTTGTGGCTCACCCAAGGTCATAGCAGAAAGCTCCCATGCAAATAAGCTGCTGGGTTTTTCTGCCCGTGTTTGCCTTTTAAGGTAGATAACGCAGTGCTTAGAAGCGCTGGCAGGAGTCACAGCCTCACTGTGCCGGGGACTCCCACGTGCTAACTCAAATGATGTGGAATTGATGCAAGATACACAGCAAATGCTTTATCTGTATTGGAGACCTTTCACTGCTGAATCTTGACCTGATGACAGCTTTACAGTTTTCCTTATGATTTCCTTGTAACTTCACATATCAGCCCTGTGGAATCTTTAAATTAGATTCTCCTTAGATTAAACCCATAGATCCTGAAACTGTTAAGCAATTGAATTAAGCAGGATGGAGACAATAGGTGGAAGTTTTATTGGGAATATCAGCATGAGCCATTGTAATCAACAGTGATAGTACCTGTGCAAAGGCACCTTAGACCCTCAGGTTGGCACAAATCAGTCTTGTTCATTATCTGAACACCATGTCTGACATTGCAGATGTATTATTAGACATACACTGGCTGTCGTTTTCATTGTTATTCCTTACCCTGGTAAGGTCCATTTTTGCTCTTGCAAATTTTTGGGAGTGAGTATTGGGAAAGAAGGAATTGTAGGTTTCCCAAACTGGTTCACTGTTCATCGTCTTTATCTCAGTGATTGGCAGTGAGCATCCTAATTCGCTGTTGTCTTCCTGAATGTAACTTTTGATAAAAACAGCTAGTGATTCCATTGGTGTGCTCTCTGGATAGACTGCCGATTTCCTTGTTTTCTCTCCTCAAGATTGACCTAGTGCTTTAGAGCATATGATGCTTTTTCCTAAGACCTTGCTTCAAAAGCTAGGTGTGTGGGCGACATCAGTGACACAGATGTATCACCCGTTTAACAGCGATGCGGTTCATGCCTTTTTATCAGTTAAAGCAGATTTTGAATGAGATTTTTATCTTAACATATTTTACAAGGCTCCAAGCTTCCCTTTCAGGTAACCCCTTTATTATTTAAGAGATGACAAAGCAATCGTGGTGCTGTGTGAGCAGATCTCGCCATGTGCTGTTCTGGGCTAAGTCAGAGAAGCTGCTCTCAGAAGACCTTTGCATTGAGCTAGTAAAAATGGGGTACTTTAAGGACAGTGTTCCAGGCTTGACTCTGTCTTTTATCATCTTAAGGGTTTTAAGGTGGTTTCAACATTGATTTTCATGTCTGAGCTTTTCCATGCTGGATTTTCATTATTGCTCAGATAACGCAAACTACAAATATTTGTGGTTACCAATCAGCTGATGGAAATATGAGGATTGTGTGACTTAGTAGCCTGTTCTGTCCAAGGATATTTGGTATCAGCTAAGGTTAGCATCCAACAACAACCAAATGAACACTAAAGAGAGGTCAATAAACTGCAAGTAACATATCTTCCAGATTATTCTTATTCGGGCATCAAACTGTTTGAACTTTTTTTCACGTTTTACATAAAGAAGCTTGCTAGCACTTTGTTGTCACTTGTAAACTGATCAAAACTGAATCATTTACCAGTCTAAATGTTCATGTGCTGCTTGATATAAAACCACAAAAATATGTCATAAATAAGATACCATTTTGGCTGTAATTCTCAGAATCCAAGGAATATACTGTTTTTGAGTAGTGAGATAATTTCCAGCTCTTCAGAGCTAAGCAGAAATATACCACATCACTAAACATCCGTGGTTTATGTAAAAATATAGATTTCCTTTAAGTGCTTTACTTAAGTCTTTGGTAAGTCGTATTTACGTTATTATTGTTTATGTTCCGAGAAGTCAGTAGAAGGACAGCATTGTTGCAGTTTATGTGGTTTCATGATTCACACTTGCTGAGGTCGCTATCAAATGAGGGACAAGGAACCACTGACAAGTTTATAGCTGTGCTGTACCATAGGACACATGGCAAGCACGCAATAGCACAGGCAGGTCACTGTGGTTTTGGAATTAGTATTTTATTTTTCTGAAACATGTTCATGTTTTGATCTGCTAAAATCAGCCAACTCAGGCATGATTTTTACCTGAAGTTTGACTTTGCCGTGGCTTGAATCTGGTTAAATGTCTCCACCTCATAGCCGGTAATGCCTGGGAATTCAAGCTTTGATGTTTTGCAGAGGCTTTGGTGGAATCCTCAATAGATTGCAACCAATCTTAAAGTAAAGTGCCAGCAGAAGAAAAGGGGACCGTAAAAAGCAGTGATGGTGAATGGTCCAAGAGGCAAGTGTCTGGTTCTTATGATGTAGTTGAGCAGATCCAGATTACCAGGGTTTTAACCTTGACCTTGACGCAGATTTTTTTCCTGCGATGTCAGAATTTTATTTATTGCATTGTCAATGTTCTCTCTGCTTTGTCCAAATTTCAAGAAAGTACTTAAGAATCTCGAGGGGAAAAACCAAAACTGATGCAGTGAATGTGGCTGGAACAGAAGGATGACACCGGCACAGCAACAACCCTTATGTGCAATAGCTTTTTTGGGTCAAAGTTTTCTGCCAATTGGAATTATTACTTTATTTATGCTACCTACCTGTTACAGGTAACTTTGACTAGGGAAAAGGGCTGATATCTTGCTTAAGGCACCAGTTTGGATATCTGGGTTCTATTTTGGGTTTGTTGATGTGTGTGTCAATATTGATCCTGTGTTTCTCCATCTGCCCAAGGTAGATAGCAACCAACTGCGCTGGTGAGTGAAGGATGTAGTAGTGTAGGCGATTGTTTTGTGGAGATGGCTATGGTGGAACTCTCGTGGTGAAGCTCTAATTTATCTGTGGATTGTTAAGCATGAGGTGGTGTTTCTCACCCTCTTTTGCTGTCTTGATCTCTGTGCTGGACTACAGAGGAAAAGTATTCATGTCCAGCTGTACTGCTCTGCAAAATATTTTTGTATATTATTGTTGGATTTTATATTTCAAAAACTTACTTGTTAGGTTTTTAAGACTCTGCAGGGGTGTCTGGACCTCAGGTCTTCTGCTGTAAAACTCCATTCAGAGTAGGCTGCAAATTCCTATTCTGATGTAAGTGCTGTTTTGAGCATCTCCAGGGAGGATGTGGATAGTTTCCTAAAAGTTATCTTTCTAAAAACTTGTGCAGGTGTGTTTGTGGCATTTCACGAGGCTGATAAATCAAAGCAAATGTGCCAGGAAATTAATTTTAATCAGGTGACATCCAAAGTACTCTGAAGTTCATTTCTATCAGCTTTACTGAGTTTTGGATCAAACTACATTAGAAATATTAAGCAGTTCAGGGTAGAGCATATAAAACTGCTGCTAGACGGAGCTGGAACTCGTTTCTGAACCAAGGAACTATCAAAAAAACTCTATCACAGGAAGAACATCCCTCGATCCCTGTTTCCATGAGCACAAAAGGAAAAGACAAAAAATTAGTATTAGGATAACTTCAGAAAAGCCGGGCTAGATCATGCAGTGTACCACTTCTCAGTCTGTCCAGCTTTAGGCTTTTAGGTAGGAAAGGCAGAGTGGCTATTAAGGCCTATCCATAGGTTAGACTTAGCCTGAGCTGTGGGAAGGGAAAGAAAAGCATTTGCTTGTCTGGTTTTTGTTGTAACATCTGGGAGAAGCAGGCAGGGTCATTCAGCCCTCCTTTGCTAGACCAAAAACTGAAGGCATGTGAAAGCAAGCCAGTTCTTGAAAATATCTTCCTCTTGGCTCTTTCCAACAAGAGTCTTCAACATGTTTATTATCATTTGGATGCTTAGGGGTCACTGAGTAGGGAGTTTTTATCCTAGATGTAGTTTGAGGGCTTGGACTTTGCTCTTCAAAGCTGGTGTCAGAAGCACTGTGCAGAGCTGAGGTGAACCATGATCATTTCAATGTTTTTCAGCTTTCATATCTGATGTCTCCCTCTTGTCTTTGAGGTTTTTTCCTCCACTCTGTATAGAGAAAAACTTAAATACATATTTTTCTAAGAGATTGCTGTCTAAATTTTCCTTAAGTTAAACCATGTGTTTTGTTGGGAGCTTTAGATGTTTATCTATTTCTGAGGTTTTTTCTCCCTCTTTTATACTTTTACCCTCTCCTTGGGGAGCAACAAAGCAAAACACCAATGTCTCATCCAGACAATGTTAGAAGGACAAGAGATAAAGCAGGGTTATATTTGCTCTCAGAAAATTTTGACTCCTGCTGGCAAAGCTCCGTATCTGTGTGGATGAAGAGCAGTGAATGCAGAGCTGTGCATGTCAGCTCCACGGGGACCACTGCAGTGAAGCTCCTCTTTTTTGCTCTTATAGGGGAAGTGGACAAACTTGATATAGAGAGTAGCAGAAGTACTTGCCATCTGTAATATGATTAGAGCTCTTAAAATCCCCTTTGGTAAATGCTTGCCTTTCTACCACTTGAAAGAAGGGCCCTATTCATGTTCTTGCTGGCTGTGGATTTCACACCTTCCAAGAGCATGATATGTTTTCTATTTTTAATAACAGTGCATTATTAGAACAAGGAGGAATATATAGTATGCGACAGACCAAGAATAGAGCAGCAAATGATATTTTGAGATTGAATTGCTGTAAGCATCATCTGCACAGCCATTCAGGGACAGCGGTTCCTCGGGAGGAAAGTATCTGCTAGTGGAGTGTATCTGCTCTCCCCCCTGCTCAGGGTATTTATCAACCAGAAATGAAATCATCTGTGTCTCACTAGAGTGTCAGGAGCAAGTCAGCAATCATAAACGAGCCCTATCTTGGGGTGTTCCCTGTCATCCAAAGGTTCTTATGTCCCGAAAATAACACTGCAGTTCTATCCATTTTTTAGTCTAAGACCAATCCAGTAATTCTAAATCATGGTAGGTCATAAATTATAAAAAAAAGTCTGCGTATTTGAGTGACTGTTTCATTTTTCTTGTTTTGAGATTAAACAACCCTCTTTCCCCTCCAACACCAATGTCTTAGATTTTAAGAAAATTGTTACTTCAGGAAAACGGAGTTTTCCAGCTGTGTATCCACCCAGCCAGTAAGCTCTGTCTGTGCAACTTTTAGAAGCAGGTACACATGGATTTTCAGAACAAAACAACCATAAACCACAGTGACACAGAACAAGACCTAAACTTAGACCCTGGGTAAAGGGGTGATGCTCAGCTCAGTGGCATGGTTTGCATGGGGCTGGAATATTAGTGGTTGACATATGAGAAGTACGTAGCTCACTAGTGGTGTAGCTTTGGGGATAATTAGGGAGGATATTAATTTAAGCAGCTCAGGACTTAATCCAGGGAGGTAACTTAAAAGGAGTTGAGAACAGAGGAAGCAGGAACCTAGCACTGGTGGAGAAAACGAAGAAACAGCTGAAGAACAGGGCCAGCCTCGCCTTTATTGCGCATGGCAGTGAGCAGCACGCACCAGGAGTGGGAGGCAATAGTCTCCTATTCAGCCTGTGGGATGTATCCTACTCCCGAAACCTGTGTTGTGATTGTCACCAAAATGACAGTTCCTGTACAACAGATAATCCTGTGATTTGGGTGGCAGAAACTTTGCTTTGGAAGATAGAAATAAGAGTGCCAAAGTGAAGTTCATGGCAAAAAAGAAAAGGTTTGGGGGGAGGAGGGATAAATTAGTCTCACTTCAGTGAAGCAGGTCATGCTACAGAGCTTTACAGTATCTGAGGAATGGGCTTGTGCAGGGATAAAATGATGGGAGTATTATCATTCTGTTTAAATCACTGTAAAAGGAAAATTTTGTTTGTTGGAATTTTATGGTGGCATATAGGAGTGTTTGTGAGCAGCAGAAAGAAAAAACGTGTTCTGTAATATCCTGATCATGTGTGCTTGCTAGGCCTAGCTTAATTTTCCTGTAACAGAATTTTAATTTCAGTCTTTCTCCTCCAAATATCTCTTTTATTCTCCCTCATTTCTGCTTTTTACTGTGTTAAGTGTTGTGATACGTTGCAAAAAATGTCTTTTTAAGTAGTCTGCAGATGACTGTGTCCAAAAGAACAGTGCAAAAGAGAAGCACAGCAAAAAGATTTGAACTCTGGTCAGTTATGAGAACTGACCCTGTAACGCTTTTTGAAGCTCTCTGCATCTGTATCTTTGATTTCACGGTAATGAGTAACGTACTCATTCGGGATTATTTTGTCTCCCAGGCGATAGTCTGACCCTTCTCACCTCTCCTTATCGTAGGCGTAAGCAGCCACGGGGGAGGCAAACTGTGTTTGCCCTTCTCCAAAGGGTGTGTGCAGAGATGGAGCCCAGCAGACGGCACAAAGTCCTGCAAAATTAATTTACTGGTCCTCTATGTGCCTGTCAAGGATTTCATCTCGGCTCATGGCTGTGGGTGCTGCACCTTGCATGTGTGTAGCCTGGGCTGGGAAGAGGGGCTTGGCTGGAGGCTGAGCTCAGCAAGGCAACGTTACCTATAGCACTTCTAATGTACTGGATTAAACTTGACCCATAGGTGTCTTGAAATGTGTACATGTTTATTAATAAATCCTTATGTGTGTTACACCTCTTTTCCCCTTGATTTAAATGTCCTGATGAATATTTATTGCATCCAATTAAATTTCGATAGTGTATTTGGTGGTCTGAAATAAAATCTTTATTATAATTTACATACTCTTTTTTATTTGCATTTCCTTATTTACATATACAGCTTTATTATTAATGAACACATAAACTCTTAAAGTAAAACCAAAACCTTTGACTAGAAGGGTGCTTAAATGCAAGTGTTTACACTGCTAATATCTGCCAGAGAAAGTATAGAACAGAAACTTAGGTCTATAAACTGGCATGTTCAGGAGAAGACACATTTCTAATATCCTATAGCTATTCTTTTTTCCTCATGGTGAATTTAAAATATAGAAGGTTAGCATGTGGGGAAAAAATGAATTTCTGCATCTGATCTAGATCTACGCAATGAATATCTGAGAAGCCAGCAATTTGTCAGGAGCTTTCAGACTACAGTTCCTGTAGCACACGGCTTGTAGGGAACAGTGATTTACAATTCCCTGTGAAAGCTTTTCTGGGCTGAAAAGCTAATAGATGATGTTGCTATTTAAGTGCTAAGAGAATGTTTTCAGCCCTCAAAGGTTAGGATCAAATAGAAAGTTGTGTTCCCTGAAACACACAAGAGGTTATATGCTGAGCTGATGCGTCCCTGTTATTTATCTGTTTGAATTCATTGAAAAATAAATGTTTTCACCAGGGAAATATTTTATTTTAGTATGAAGAGTCATTGAACACATACATCTGCCTTGGAACAAAATTAGCTGTGATGTTAAACTCATGTTCAAAGGTATATTGGCAAACATTCATGTGAAGTCCAAAAACACTCATTACTCTTCTTTGATTCTACAAAGCTGACATAAGTTTTCTGTGTTAATACTCTCGCAGCTACCTGGTGAATGAGAGATGGATTTAATGTCTTAGAGAAGTGACAATTCCTTGAGGACTTTTGGAGACTGTCTTGATGTGGTGTTCTTAAGTACAATTTATGAATTCTGGTTGAAGTTATGAAGTTGCTGTTATGAGAAATGGTAACATCTTTGATTGCCGCAGATAGTGAATCCATCATTTTCTCACAAGGTCTGTCGCCTACTCCAGTATAATGACTGTGGAGAGTCACTCATCTTAACGCCTGGGTTCTGAATGATGAGTAAGGAGGGCAGATTTTCTACCATAATGTTGAGAGAGGAAAATAAGGACTTTGGTAATTTCTTGGTCAGAGGCAAGGGGATGAAACATTTGTGGAAAAGAAGTCAGGGAGAAACAAGAAACACAGATGTAGCTCTGAGGAAGGAAAAGATGATTTCTTAAGAGAAAAAGCCAACCTAATGGCAGGACCCAGAGCTGGCCAGGGAAAGTTGGCAAGTTGGGCTGAAACTATTTCTGAAAAAGAGCCATGAGACAGCAGAAAAAAAATGCTCATCAGCTAATGAGCTTAGATTCCTGTCCAAGGAATTCTCCAAAGTGCTGAGGAACTAGAGAAGAAAATAAAAATAAGCATCATTATTTTTGTTTATTTCTTTTGACTTCACAATAAGTGACAGGGATTTTTTTTACTTGGACACAGATGTAGATATGTAAAGGATCCCTATATTTAGAGTTTGCAACTTCTAACATTAAAATCCTCTGGAGTGCATCCCCCTGATTAATAAACACCTGCAGGTGATACTTTGCTTTCTCTTCCAGCAGTGAGTTTGGTCTTTTCTCAGTGCTAGTGTGAAGATGATTACTTTTTGGTAGGGTGACCAGTTTTCTGTCAACATTGAGGACTTCCTAACCGGAGGACAGAGAGCAATGGAGCACAGTTCGGGTTTGCTTTGTTGAAAGCACCTTGGTACAAATTCTTCTTGACAACTGCAAGTCTGGTCTGAAGTGTGCCTTTTGTATCTGAAATAGAAGAGCTTCCTCACACTTGAGAGGTGTTTGGGTTTTGTTTTCCCCATCTGTCCATTTAACCCAGGTTGTGCAGATTTGCATTGTTTGGATAAGAACTTCCCCAAACTCAAAATTTCTGGAGATGTGGGGGAAGTGGGGTGGAGTGAGAGGAGGAGGAGGGATGAGGAAAGGAGGCAGACTGAGTGTTTGTTCTGTCTTGGGTCCTGTCCCAGCTCTTCCTCTGTTACACCACAGTATCTTGTTCAAATATTTTAAATGAAGAAGCTACCATTTTCCTGGGATAAGTGCAGACTCTGCTGTGTTCCTCTTAGCTTTTGATCAGTCAGATCACACTTTGCTCCTTAACATTACGGTCCAGATGGTGATTTTCAGACTAAATCTATATTTTGTAAAGTAGTAAAGGGTCAGGCCCTTCATTCCTGCTCATCCACACTTTTGAGAATGGGAAAGGATCCATGAGGACAGGCTTTGCTACCTTTCTGGCCCTTACCCCATGCGGAGGGGTGAAAAGCAGCATTGTTGGTGGAGTGGCATAGCCTGAGACTGTGCTGAGACGGGGAAAGCCTTCGTTACACACTTGGCTTCATTTTGTTCCATCAGAGCTGCTGTTCCTGTTCTTTGCAAGTTAAACCATGCTGAGCCCCAGTGAGAGGACATGCAATGTGATTTTTGACCTTGAGAAATGATAGGGACCTCCAGTGTAGGGTGTAAAATATAATTCCTGTTACTTCATTTCTTCTCAGTGACAGTGGAGCGGAAAGAGCTGAGCACACAGCGCAGAGTACGTTCTTGGATGCTTTTTCCTCTTTCTGCAAGATATCTCTTTAAAATTAGGTGAGATGCATTGATTTGAGAGAGCTGGGAGCTGAGGCCAGAGGAGGTAGAAGAGATGCTACTTGCTCTCTGAGAGCTATTTACTGACCAGCTATTATTTTTGTCTTTTGTATTACTGAGAAATTCATACATTGTATTTGCCTTTTGTATACAGCTCTCAACAAGTATCTCTTTGTCAGCCTTACAAAGGGCAATAAACTCTGTGTTGCAAATGAGCCTCAGTAACTGCTGGACATTATGACTAATTGTAATGCAGCATATATCCTTGAGGACTATAAACCTATATTAAAAGACAATGGTTGAGAGAAAAGCTATTGAATTGAGATAGTACTCATGTAACCCCACGGGGGCTCAACAGACAACAAGGAGGCCATTGATACAAGCTCTAACACAAAAAGCCACATAGACAGAGAGTCATCCAAACCAGTATGGTGTGTGGATGACCACATAGTTCAGTTTAATGCTGCTTTTGTTTTGCTCTCACTTAGAGGCAGACAACACACACTGGAACATCAGAATTAGTTCTGTTTAGATTGCTGCAGAGGGAACAAAGGGGCAAACGAGAAAATTAACGAAGCGGTGTCCCCCTCACCTTCTCTTGTTGTGTACGAATGCTTCTGAAATTTGTCCCAGGGTAAATTCTGTAATGCAAGTGAAAGAAAGCAGACTATTGTCGTCTTTCTAAAAGACTGCGCAATGTTGAAGTTTCTTTTTGTTATTTCTTTCTCTGTCTTTTCTTCCCTTGCATATCCTAAATAAGTTTGGGTCTGATCCTGTAACTGATGGTCTGAAGCCACCAGCTGAGTTTTCAATTAGGACATTAAAACGTAAGCAGTCAATGTTTAAAATGCATTGCTGCTGAGGGCAGAATTGAATTGGAAGTTGTGAGCGATTTCAGGTTGAGGAATCCTGGCCTTGGCTCTCATCTCCTGGGATGGTTTGGATGCATCTTCGTACCCCAATATTGTATTAGTCACTGAGCTGCATAAAAAAAACTGCTTCCATCTCTGGAGTGGTACTTTGTCTCCTTTGAATGGCTATAATCCCCTGGATTGTAACCTGTGTGTCAGTGTGCACAAAGCCAGACTTACTGAGACTGCTCTGAGATGTGGCTGATTGTTGAAGTTACATGTTTATCTCTGCCTTTGTTCTGATATAAGGAACAAGAGCATCCTTGTAATTTAAAGATGACCAAACCTTTAAGTTACCAAAGTAGTGAGAGAGTACTTGATATACTACTTAATGATAAACTCCACCCAGAAGAATTCCAATGTTTGACTTTGCTAGTTTTTTCAGGAAAGCCAGGGAAGTATTGGTGAACATTTGATCCTTAAGCAGGAAAAGAGCAAGGACCTACCTTTTTTTGTCTTTTCATTTGTTNCCTTTTTTTTTTTTCTTATTTTAATTATAGATAACACTTTCTGCTAAATATTTAGTTTGTTTTCCGAGGTCTCACCTCTGAGGTCCTTTTAAATTCCATGCAAACTGCTTCTGAGAACACCACCTCAGTCTGTCCTTGGGATATACGTTTTCCCTCTTCATGTGCTGTACATGCTTTTCCCCACCCCAATGGTTGATGAAGGTTTGTCCATATTGATTGCATTCTGTCCTACTGTTGGAGACCTGTTTTGTTTAAGTATTTTCCACTTCTCCAGTAAGCCTCCCATCTCCAAGCTTTCCTAATGGATAACCATGTGCTGGTGGCATCTTCATGGCTTCATTAAAAATGCAATGTTAGCTGCACTGATAATGAAAACTCTTCATGATGACCATTTGTGCTCAATAGGACCTGTCTTCTCTTAAAGTCGGTGAGGCTGCGTGTACAGCAGTATGCAGAGCAGGACTGAGAGACTGGTTGTACCTGTTTTTGAAAACAGCATCCTGTGTGCAGAACCCACTGCACTGGAAACAACTTTCAAAAGTTCGAGATTATTTTTAGTTTCAGATATGGGATGGAAATTGTTATTGTTGCTGATGACCTATAACTAACCCCTATCAGTTACAGTATTTTGGGGAGGTGAGATGCAGATGTGCCCCTTACCCCAGCAGTACTGCTATTTTGGGCTTTGATCCCAAAAGAGAGCTCACCATGAGACACTAACTGTGGTAGAAATGGAACTACACAAGTGTCACTTACAGATACACCAAAAACTTTGATTTTCCAGCGTGTTACACTCGTGCTTCAGAGCATTTGGTGAAACGGTTGGGAGTTCAGCAGCTTATAGTGTCTATTCAGGAACCTGTTTCTTCCCGTGGCCTGAATGCAAAAGAAAACCATCATCTTTGTGCTTGTTTCTTTTTTCAATAGAATAGACAATTTCATACAAAGCCTGAGGATGGGATTTGAAAGTTTTGGGCACGGTGCCTGGCTGGGCTGTCTGTATACTTGCTCTGGCCCCTGGGCAGATGATTCCCACCCAGCTATCTCCGTAACACTGCTCAGCTAGCAGGTCACACAGCCCCATGGCACGGGCTGTCACCTGCCTTCCTGTCTCCCCTGTGGCCTGGGCAGGATGGCTGTGTCTAGCCACCGCCTTCCTCCTTCTGCTCTTCTCCCCAGCCCTTCACCGTGATGGGGGGGCACAGGGCCAGCTGGCACCCACCCAAACCTTGGTGCAAGGTGAGTGTGATGGAGATCAGTGAGCTCAGTGCTTCAGCCAGTTCCCTGGCCCAGAGCTGGAGGTGGCTGTGTCTTCCCTCAGTTTGTAACATGGGGAAGGTCGTGGTTCTTTTTCCTTAGTTTTTGGTGTCTCATCTATTTAGATTTAAATTTTTCAGGGCCTTTATAAATACAGTTGCTATCACAATGGGTGTCTACCCGCTGCCCTGGGACAGATGACACTTCTTCAAGTAGGCTTGCTGAAGCCCCATGCCAGACACTGTATTTCTCACTCTTTGCTAACACCTTTTCATGATTGCCAGATGCCTCTCTTGGACTTTTGTGCAGAGTGTTTTTTAACTTACCTAAATCTGATTTTATTCCTTCTTTCATATGATGCTTTTTGCCTGATCCCAGTTTCTAAGCAATGTCTGACCAGCACTTCCATCTGCTTTTGTCCTGCAAAGGAATCTGCTCTAAAGAAACACCCTAAGTGGGAGTTATACTTGTATTGGAGCCAATACTTAACCCAGTGAATTAGTCCCAGTGTAATGAACGGGACGATTTGCATGCTTACCGTTAGGCACACTGAAGTCCTTCACTAAATCAGGTCTAATGTGCACATTGAACTTCCCCTGACTTAGTATAAATTCTGCAGTCCAAAAAACCCTGCAATTTAAAGTCACCATGTGAAAAACCTGGGTTTGTTGTGGCCAGTGCCAAAGCTGTCTGAGAGATCTGTGGAACTGGGGTGTCACCTCAGCTGTTAAGCCCTCAAACAAATAGCCCAAGAACACAAAACCTGCAGTCAGAAGTCTACTAGCAAATGAAACCTGCCTTGTATTGAAAGATTAGGTATTGTAAGAGTTAACCTAAAAAATTAAACACAGTAATTCCATATGAATCTCACTGCCTTCTTTTTCCTGTTTAAATAAATTTGTTTCTTTTTCAACTGACTTAAAGCATAAGAGAAAAAAAATACAAATCCTACTGTTTGTTAAATTAGCTTAAAGCAAACAAACTAAAACTACTTGATGTTGCCCACTGTAATTCATTATTCTGGTACAGTACTTTTTTTTTTCTTTCCATTGCCTGAATAATGTTCTTTGAAGGCTACATCATCAATAAACCACTCTGGTGAGGTTTAGAGGGCCTAGAATAATGAATAACAATTAGGGGCATTTAAAAGGTAATATTTTTTCCTGCAATTTGGGAATTGATTTATGAAGTTGGGGATCCTCCAATTTCATCAAATAAATGGTTTCTTAAACCAATTCTTCTTACCGTCATGGTAACACCTTTAGATCTGGCATGGTTAGTGAGCTTTCTTGCCAACTTATTATTTTTGATGCAAATGAAGCATCTCTCAACTTGCACAATTAACGGAATTCTTCTCTAAAAGCACTATAAACTTTCTACAGCCCAGTTAAACTAGTGCAATATCAGTTTTACAGAGGGAACCATCCTGTTGAGCTTCGTTTGTGTGATGTTATGTTTATTTTAAAAATTAGAACAGGTATTTTTCCTCAAGACATTTTCACAAAAATGTCTTGGAATTTAAAGGCCTGATTAGCGCACCTCACTAATGGAGCTGGGTCATTATTTTAGATAAGCAAGTAGATGGTCACAGTCCTGCTTAGCAGCTTGGAGGAACATATCATAATGCCAAAATCAGACAGTGAAACCAAGAAGTGGATGTGTAAAACACAATGAAAAAAATAGAGAATTTGGAGTGGGGGGGTCATGCTTTTACCTCAGCTGAAACCAGGACAGGGGGTTAAGATTTTTCATAATCACCCAGGTGGCAAAGTGTCCACATCCTTAAAAATAGCTATTGAGAAGTCCAACCTGTACAGTCACTGAATCTCATGATGCCTAACTGACCTTCATCCCCAGCTCAGTGCCAGCGAGCTGATTCACCTTTAAACAACCAGCCCCTGGGACATTTCCAGTATCTCCCTGGTGGGTCTCCTAATGGAATTAAACTGTAATACCTAGCACTCTGCTAGGGATGAACGTATGGATAACAAAAATGCTGAGACAATAGGCTTTTTCACAGATCCTTAACCCTCTTTAGAAGTACAAGCCAGAATAATAATTTTCTGGAGGCTCTAGGTAGAGCAAAACCCCAAGGCAGAGTGTGTTAAACTTTGAAAAGTATGAGTTTCCTTGTCAACGTCAAAAAGAGTGAGGAATACAACTTGCAGTAAGCAAATATTTAATGCAGCCAAAAGTATTGCTAATAGTACACTGCAAATAATATTTGGAAAATGTGAATTAACTTGCAAATAAAATCTATTTCTCTCACAGACGTCCCCCTCTTGTGTTGGATGGTGTATTGAACAGTAAAGCTTAGACTTAACATTATACCTCCGATGTTCTTCCAGACGGGATTTCTCTACCTAGATAGTACATCTGTAATGATGAAGAGGGAGAAGGAGGAAAGATGATAGTGGAATTTCCGAGATTTGAAGAGCAAGGACAGTGTCTCCTAAAATCCTTTCAGCATGCTCAGGAATCACCTTGTCTGGTGGTGTTCCCAGCCTTGGACTAGGGAATCCATGCAAAGCATCATTGCGAAATGCCTGCAGCATGCTGAGTGTGGATGTCCATGTGTTTTCTCTATAAAGCTGACTCCTGCAAGGATTTATGACTTCAACTTCCTTTTCTGTTTGGGTTTGGGATTTTTTTTCTTAATTATGAGAAATTTAGGTTTTGTTTTCTAATTGGGAAAAATTTGGGGTTTTGTTGTGGTGGTGTGTTGTTTTTTTTTTATTGGGAGAAAACATCAGCTTAAAGTTGAGTGTTCAAAGCTAAATATGTAATTTTTATTTTCTTGTTATGCCCTAATGCTACCTCACTCTTTCTTTGGGTTCATGAAAACATGGGCAAGTTCTGTGTCTTTGAGCATTTCTGGACCCTTTGGAGTGTTTCAGTTCCTGTGTGTTTTAGCCTACTTTGAGATACCAAGTGTGGTGTGCAGTGGGTTAGGGAAGCCAGTGCCAATTCATTTTGCAGGCTGTATTTGCTGGCAATTTGATAGCCACTGCAAGAATCCTTTGAATCATCCTGGTGGTGAGTGTAGAGTAGGTGTCTAGTCAGGCACTGGGGGTTCTGCCTTGTCTTTTTGAGGATTTCTGCACACCTTGACCAGGCTGAACTGAAGAGGGTGGCTCCTATCTTTCTGTTCCACAGGATAAAATGAGCCACTTGCAGAAATTTGATGGTAGGCATAAAAGCAATAGAAACAATTTTTTTACCCAGTCAGGGCTGTTGGTGTGTCTCAGAGAAAGCTGGACACAAGATTGGAGATATCATAGAATGGCTTGGGCTGGAAGGGCCCTTAAAGAACATCTGGTTCCAACCCCCCTGCCATGGCCAGGGAATCCCACCCACTAAATCAGGTTGGCCAGGGCCCCATTCAACTGGGCCTTGAGCACTTCCAGGGATGGGGCTTCCTCAGCTTCTCTGGGCAACCTGTCCCAGTGCCTCACCACCCTCACAGCGAAGAATTTCCTCCTAATGTCTAACGTCTGCTGGGAGCGAGGTGTGCAGAATTGTTAAAACAGATTTTTCAGTGTGGAACTAGATAGGTGGTCTGGAGAGTGAATAACTTTGTGCTGGCTTGGATTGGTTTCACATGTTCAAGTGTGTGTTTTCAGAAAGAGGAAGAAAATTAACTTAAAACATTTAATTAAGGACATCTTTCTAAATGCTGTCATATGGAGAAATGGTATGGATATCACAATATTTATGAATCAACAGCTTTTATGGAGCTTAAATACAAAAACTAATTTCTTTTTGCTACTTCTAAAGTATACAATTGGAAAAGCAAAAGGTTTGTTTTCCCTGTTGCAATTCTGTAGACTGAATATCTGTCACTCCTTTTCATGAGATCAGCCTGGAGCTACTAAACCCTAATTCCCTCAACAGGCCACAGCCACAGTGCCAGGGAGGGATTGCCTGGGCTGTAGCTTCCAGAAACACGTGAATCACCCAGGCACTGTGCAGCTTTTTGTGCTTCTCTCTTGCAATTTCAGCAGGAAAATAAAAGTAATTAGAAAGTTCCATTTGGCACCAATGCTGCTCGTTTAAAAGTGACCTGCTAAGCTGCAAACCATTTTCCCCTTCTCCTTTCTTCTCCACTCCGCTCATAATCTAAATCTAAAATCTGGTCAGCACTAATGTGGTGCTGTTTGGGACTGAGCTGCTGCAGTTCATGCACATTCCTGTTGTGTTTAGAAACTGTTGATAAAAGATCTCGAAATATTTATGTTGGACATCTCTATGTATGTCAATACTGCCATGTCCTCACTGTTGCCAAATTGTCTCTTTTTATTATTTTGATATATGGTGGGTTATTGTAGAGCACTTGCTTCTGTACTCCTTCAAACGCTTGAGTTATTCCATAGTTCCTCTCTGAGTCATTTGCTGCAGCTGTGACATTACTCACGGTTATCCCTTAACCTAATTAGTTCGGTTTATTTACTCTGGGAGAAGGGAAGAGCAGGATAGAGAGCCTGTTGTGATACAGCCCATACCGCAAACTCTGCAGGAGAGGTGGGCCACAAGAGTTTTCATGAATCTGATTCTGGAGGTCTTGCTGAAGGGAGCGGGGATATTTTAGTTGCTGCTCTTTAGAGGACTGTCCAACATCTAGTTGATATAAATAGAGCCACTGGGAGAGACAGAAAAGACGAACTAGCTGACTCAATGTTTGACTGATTGGCCAACGTAATGAAAGTTTTGCAACCCTTTGTAAGCAGCAGTGATATGATAGCAAAGCAACACTAGGAGTTCCATTAGATTTGCATACTAATAATCCATCACAGTGATGAAATTAATTCAGTTGCATCTTATTGCATGCTCTCTATGATGCTGGAGTGGTAAAAAAATATCTAAAATATGAATTCTTCAATGTTTCAAGGAAATTATATGTAGTAGGTATGCAAAGCAGTTGAGTATAGAAGTGATTGTTTAAACAGTAAAAAATAAAGACATCTTTTGTAAAAAAAGTAATATTTTGATTTCATGCTTTCTGTTCAACACAACAGTTTTTAAATTTAAAGATTGGAAGTCATCTAAATATCCATTTTCAGGACCTACCTGATGATTTAGATGTCCAAATCCACCCAGCTCCCACAGTCAAACTTTTGTTGATAAGAATGACATAATTTTTTTCTAGCTATAATTAAAATATTTGTTTATTTTGAGGTCTATTTAATGTGCCATATAATTAACTGGTGCAGAGAATTAAGCTACAAAGCATACTATTATCTCTCAGGCTTTTTTCGGGGCTATATGAGATTGTCACATATGGCACTGGTTGTTGATAACTAACCTAATGAAATGATACCATCATACAGAGGCTGTTTCTCAGTATCCGTTCCTACTGATAAGAAGTTATCTGTCTTGATATTGATTTGACATCTATCTGCTCCGTAAGTGACTTTGGAAACTAATGACTGAGGTTGTACTGAATATTCAGAGATAAATTTTCAGATGAGCAGAGGGCCAGCCTTCCTATTTCTCTGAAGCTTTTTTTTTCCTGCCTGCTAATGAACCGTGGGTGCAGGCATTAACTCTGAGGCAGCTTTTTATGATTGAAGATCAGATCAGCTAAGGGCTAATATTTGTGCTTGCAATGCATTGTACTGGAGGAAACCAGGGGTGTAATATCGGTGGTATTCTGGCAAAATGAAAGGCAGCTTTCTTAGTGTCGGACTTGAGATACTACTCCTTTCCTTAAATTACAGCTTGACTTCAGCTGAGCAACTCAACGAGCTGAAAACTGAGAGAAATGCATTGCTGTCATGGACCACCCCACAGGGGCTCTGGAAAGGAAAGAACTGGTCCAGCAGGCCACTTATATGAGTACACGCCAAAACAGCAGTGGAGCAAAAACTGAACATCTAGGTCTGTGGTCAGGTGTGAACAGGGCTGGGATAGGCGAAAATGTCACTTGGTGGCCTTGATGTCCTTGCCAGTTTCACAGGCACGATGGTACCCACTGCAGAAGCGGGCAGGGGAGAGGTGTGCTAGGGCACAGCCAGGCTGCCTGGCCTGCCTCTCTGCTGCTGGCTGGGCCCTGGCCAAGGAATGGCGGTGTGGGGATTCGTGTGAATGCAGTGCACAGAGAAGAATTCATTTTTTCTGATAGCCCCGTGGGCTGGGTAGGAATTTGGTTGCATTGCTTCCCCTGGATTTGCCCTAAGTGCTTTTGGAGAGCATCAGAGGGTGACAGCTGGTACTTTCACTGCTCACACGCAGTCGTGCCTGTCAAACAATGCAGGACATCTTTGATTCTGGTCTGGCATGTGTCAGGAGTCTGGGGTCTCCCATCAGGCAGAGCTTTAAGAAAAACACAAGTAATGCGAAACCCCCTAAGTCAGTCAACGTGATTTTTATCACACATACTTATGCTGCCTGACAGCCGGCACTGAAAGAGAATGAGAGAGAAAAAAGTCCTACTGAGGGCAGTACAGAGAGAGCAGCATCCTCGTTTAGGTGAACTGTCCTCTGGAGAAGCCTCCATAAAAGCTTTGGAAGAGCAGCCTCCAGCCTGAGGGATGTACGAGGGAGAATGTCCGTGTCAGCAGGGCGCGTGGTGCCGTTCAGTGCTGAGTACCCCATGTCTGCAGGGCTCATTAGTGAGGATTTTAGTTTGCACTGCCGCTAGTCTGATCCTGCGGCCCAAGCACCCACTAGCGATCATGACGCTTCAGGTGCTGCCATGGAGCACGTCCTCCAGTTTATTCAATCCAAAGGGGTTTGTATGCTTCAAGACCACCCATGCTGTGAGCCAAAGCACGCTAGGTGAGGACAGTTGGGAGATGGACTTCAAAAGTGTTCTTCGGGTGCAGCCTAAACTACTGATGAGGGCACGTTGTTTGGGTCTGGACGAAGGGGATAGGAACACTTTCCTTGGGTTCATGTGCTGTGTCAACAAAATCCCAAGGGGTGAATAGGTGATGGATGTTTGCATCAACTTTCACGAAGCTGGTGCCACGTTAGAAATCTCTGTTCTTCAGTGCTCTTGTTAGCTATTTAACCTTTCTGAACCGCCTTTGCCCAGCCTGCTGCACGCTGCATTCTTTTCTCGTCCATTGCATTTTGTTTCTGTATTACACCATTTTTTTAGTGTTTCCATATTTATGAATTCATCCATCTACAATAACAATTACAGTTGGAATGTTTACTTTGCCTGATAACATTTACAGTTCATCTACTGGGCAAATACTTGTTATTCTTTGCTTATTTTTTTAAATATATATTATTAGAAGAGCTTTTGTAAAATTTAATTCATTCCTCCCAAATATGTTCCATTTCACACAACTGGCAGGAACAAAAAACAAATCAGAACAAAACAAAGCAGCCCCATCTGCCCCAAAGTAAAGCTAAAAAAGGAGAGTTGAGAAAGGTACTGTATGGACAAAGATAAAACCAAGGGCTAGCATTTAATTTTAGGGTTTTTTTCTGATGTTTTTACAACATGGGGTGCAATTATGGATGTCTTAAGACATTTTATTTTATGTGGAAAAACCGCAGTGCCGACATTCCCCCATGTGCTGAATCAAGTGGTTGAAGCCCACAGGTCAGCAATGATGTTCATTTCAGTGAATTCTTGGTCCCTCATGTGAATTACGGCAACTTGAGAGGGTTTTTTATGTTGATGTACAGGTGTTTGGAAAGCTAGGCTCAGTGCAGCCCACAGGGGTCTCATGCCGGGAGAGGATGGGGTGGGCATGGCTGCTGGCACCCACAGATGTGTCCCACCTTCAGCCACTGAGTAAACGCCATGAAGACTCCTTGGGGCTGTGCAATGGCTTCTCTGCCAGCCCTGGCAGGCTGCTCGCCCGGCTGGGGTTAACCCTGACCCACGCAGCGCCATCTCCCGAAGTGCCAGGCAAAGACCACGCTGTTGTAAAGCTGAGCACAGACATTTGGGTGCCTGTGGAGGGGCAGGACTTCTCCAGCTGTGGACCAGCTCTGCAGAGGACGTCCTGCCCTGTCCACCCGGTGCATTAAAGTGGTTAATGCTCTGTGCAGTGCATGGGAGTTAATTTAGTGCCGATAGCCGAGAGACTCGGTTTGAATGTGTGCTGGAAGGCTGTTGGCACACATCTTTGGACTGCTCATTGCTCTCTGCCTTGATGAACTAAGCAGATACTGTACCATGAAAGGGAAGAGGAAGCTGAAACTTGGAATAATGTGCCTGTTTGTCTCACAGCGTGCTGCTGCTCATGATGTTGACTTGGCGACGGTCCTGCTCTGCTTGGAGAATGCAGCCGTAGGCTCTGGTTGCGGGAGGATGAGCCCGTTGTTATCTGGCAGGGTTGGTGAGAAAGGAAAGGAAGGTTGATTCTGGCCAGATGGGAGATACTTTCTCAGTGTGAGAAAACCATGCGTGGAAGCAGATTATGTTCTGACAAAAGCATCAAGCGAGAGCCCTACTGTAGGTGTCACGGAGCGAGGAGCCGCCAGCCAGGCAGGACAATAGGTATTGTCAGGAAACACCTGGCCCTGAGAGGAAGCGAAGGGAGCCTCTCAGTGAATGAATGCACTTGTCGTGTAACGTTCATATTGACAGGTTCTGCAAATGTATCGGGCAAAGAGAATCCAAGCCTTTGTGAGGAGGAGGGAAAGTTCTTCAGTTGAATTTTGTTTTAATTTCAGAGTTTCATATATGTATTCTCTGGGGTTAGATCAATCAAGATACTTTCCATGCATTTAGACTGAATATCTGGGGGAACAATCTCACAGGGAGGAGCCCAAGGCCTGTACATTTGAATGCTGGAAGGCATCTGCTCGATACCCTGAATGTGGCGTTTGCTTAATAGGAGGGAACAAAGCCTGCGTGCTCATTTTCCCTGAAATGAAACCTCTACCTCTTACGAGCAGACAGGTAGAAACAGGCTTTGAAGTTCTGTATTAAACTTGTGCAGAATAGTAATAGTAGTGAAGAAAACATCATTAAGTAAAAAAAAAGTGAAAGAATGCAGATAAGAGAGTGTAAAAATAAGGAAACTAAAAGTGGAGAACAAAAGGGAGGATTGCCCAAGAGGTTAAAATAATAAAGCCTCCCGAGTACATGCAGAACCAAAGGGTCAGCAGAGAAGCCGTCAGTGCTCTAACTGCTACTGAGCAAACACCATTCACTCATGGGACAATGGGTCTCACTGAGGGTGCCATGTGGATGTAGACTCTCAACATCATGTTAGCGGTGGAATAGTCTTCCAGTTTTCTTGAACTTCTGTATTTTTTTATTTTGCTAAAATCTCTCTATGTTGTTGTAAATGGAGGAAATTAGCTCAAAAGCCTGAAAGAAGGTATCTGAAAAGGTTATAGATGGTCAAAAATTGCATGATCAGTTATGGATGTGGAGCAGTGCAGGGCAACATTGTTGGCATGAGAGCAAACGCAAGTCTGAGCCACACCAATTGTTGTTCCACACTTGGCACCACATAAATTCAGACCCGCTGTTTGCTGATCTGAAGTCATGTCTCTGCATTGTCCTTCACTGGGCTGGTGGAGACATGACCTGGAGAGGATGGTATCAGGTCAGCAAGAGTCAACTTAACCACTTTATTGTTGTGTTCTGATGGGTTTAATGAGGAAGAAATAAACTGCATGAAGAAAAAAAAGACATGAAACAGGAGAAGGGTGAGGGGGTGTCCCAGGGATCAGACTGAGAGTGTTAAGCACAGATTGAATATGAAGTAAGGAAAAGGTGGAAGGGACTGGAAAGAGAGCGTTAGTGGGACCACCAAGTGCAGGGCTGACTGTACAAACATCTGCAAGTCCGAAGTAACTGGAGTCAGCTTTGAGGTGGGAACATCGCATACCAGAGTTGGCTCCTGTTTTGAGTCATGGATTGAAGTTTTCACTTTCCCTGCCCCTCTGTTGCTGTGATAATTTCTGGTGGTTTATATTTGCACTGCTTTTGTGTGAAAATGAATAAAGAAACAAGAAGGGAAACACTTTCTGTTTCTTGTTGTCTTTTGACAGAACAGGGAGGTAGATGTGGGATGGGCTACCTCCTCATCTGTATCATGATTTTTCTTTCATACTGCAAGGACTCTTCCTACATCTCTACTTAAGAGTATAATCCAGAATCAATTAATCTGAAGATCATAGGCAATACAGATCACCTCCATCCTATCCTGGATTAATAAAGTCAGTTTTCCAGCTCTGCCTGCACTATCAGATTTGTATTAGTGGGCATTGCTACAATCCACGCGGTTTCCATCATTGCTAAGAAGTTAAATCCACCATGTCTTTACCATGCCAAATAATATCAAGAAATCATGCTTGAAGTATGCACCTGTGTAAGCTATTTTTATGAGACAAAAAGGCTTCCTGGTCCCTTGTAGGATCATTTATATGATGGAAATAAGAAATATGGTATTGTTTGGCTTGGAGAGGGGGTGTAATTCCTTAATTACCTGAGGCATGTCTGAGTTATTTTGGAAAGGTTGTTATGAACAGCATGGTATCAGCTCTGCGACCGTAAAGAACAAGAACCAATAATGTAAGACCCAATTTGTTCTGGCAAATAACAACCTGGGTCAAAGGGGTTGGGGGGGGCAGTAAACTGAAGAATTTACCCAATGGCAAAGTACTCAGTTGTTTGGGTTTTTTTTCTGGAAATACAATTTCAGCAGTGTTGATGTGGAGGTGCTAGAGGTAATAAACTGGGGGATAAAACGACGGAGGTCAGTGAAGTGGTTGTGCAGATGGTGGTGTTGGCTGCAGGCAGGGAGAGGAGCGCTGCCTCTCTCCCAGCAGGATGGCTGTTGGAGAAGGGCTAGATAGAAGAGACTTCTTTCCTCTGCTTTTGGGCATCTTTTTCTTAGTCGGCTTTTTGTTCTTTGGGGTTTTTTTGAGGTGTTGTGTGGGGTTTTTTCTTTTTTTTTTTTCTACCCAAATGTCTTTGTTCATTGCTAAATCACACCTGCTGGAGACTGGGGGGTGAGATTTTACATTCAGGAGCTTCTGATAGTGTTACAAAGCCTCTCAGGAAATTTGCTTAATCCATGGGATTTGCACCTTGCGTACTTTCTGGTGGCTGAGTTCTTGTCAGAGGCGGGCTAAGGAGAGCCTGGTCATACCATCCCTTTCTGGTACTGGGGCAACTTTCCTGCTGGGTTTGCCTAAACAGCTTTGCCCTTCCTACCTCTCATTATTTTATATTTCTTTCCATCAGGTCATTCTAAGGCCAACTTTACTTGTCCGTGCAGCAGTGACTTCACCATCACCACAACATTTGTGCAGAAAAACTGAAAAATAAAATCACCTTTGGTCAAAATACGATTATTTTCTAATGGGACTTCAAAACAAGGTTTCAAAATCATGGTAGAGGACTGCAGACAGAAGAGTTTGTTTCAAGTGTTTCCAGTGATAGTATGACTGAATATATATATATGATTTATTTCATTTTTTTTAAGAATTACAAAACTATGAATTTGTGATGAAAGGCTTGATGGCTTTATGAATAAGTGCTAGTTGATGCTATTTAAGTAGGATTCAATTAAATCTTCATAAAATGAACGGAGTGAAAAGGCTTGACATGAACTGAGGCCCAGGAAGGCAAATTGCCATGTATGAACTATTCCATGGAAATCAGATTACTTTTCATAGCTGCAAAAATGTGCTTAGCTTAAACATACTGGGCCAAATTCTGTTCTCATTTATGCATGTGTAATATGGAACGAAGTGCAATATTTGGGTAAATCTATTTCAAATAATTAGTTGATAGTCTTGGAGGGAAAAGAAACCATTGCTAATTTAAATATTGGCATATTCTATTTTTCAAACAGATGTTCAGACTCTTATATTTTGGCATCCCAAGATGAAAGATAGTGGAGTTGCACAAGAGGATTTTTATGGAGATTGTCAAAGGAAATGAGAAAACTCTTGGGCCAAAATTCAAACAAGTTCTATACATAGTTTCCCACAAATTTCTGATCCTGAGAGCTGTGGGGAATCCCAATGACTTTAGAAATTCCCTTCTCCATCACACAGTTTGCAGGACTGGGGCCCTACAAAACACAACACAATTGTCCTGGCTCTGTGGAGGTAGATGGCAAAATGCCCTTGGCGTAAACAGAGTCGTGGCTTTTCACTATTATCTTCTTCAGAGACTGAATTAAACCCACCTTCCCTCTTTTTTTTTTTCCTCCCTAAGCTAGTTTGATCTCTTGTTACTTTACCAAGGTTTTATCTGAAATCTGAAGTAATTTTTTACCTCGATATGCTTCTATAGCTTTCAAATGTACGATAGAGTAGATACGTAATTGCAAGCATATGGATCCATGGGAACTGATTTGTTTAAACTAAAATCTTTTTTTTTTTTAAACAGGTGGGTGTCTTGTTCTGCATTTACTCCCAACAATTTTTACTGCAGTAAAAAAAACCCCAAGTAAACTGAAAGTAGCATTAAAATTCTCACTCTTCTGAATTTGTAAAACTGCACTGGTTTTTACTAGACAATTTCCCTGGTTGCTTTCAGTGTTCATAACTTTTTTTCCCCCTTTAGAAAAATCCTTAGTATTACAAAAACATTAAGCCAGCTTCATGGGATGCTGAGATACAATAATGCTAAATGATTTGCCCAAATTATAGTGCTGAAAGTCTGGCAGAATGGGGAATAGAGATGCTGTCTTGTACTCTGGGTCCAGTCCTGTAGATCATCTTCTCATCTGTGCTTCAAATGAGAATATATACTAATCCAGAACCACTACTGCTTAAAATAGTAGATGTAGTTCTCTTTTCACCCCAGTTATACAGTGATACACCACCACTGACATCAGCAAAGTGACTTTTGATTTACTGCAGAGTAAGAGAGGAAAGACCCATAGATTAAAAAAAAAAAACAAATACAAAACCAAAACATTCCTGTCAATTAAAGATATTTACACTATTAAGCACATTACCAGCATATAGTAAAAATGAAAAATCTCACCACTACTGTCCCCCTGTGGAAATTCAAATCTCTATTTATACAATATCTTGACTTAAGGTATCTGCAGCGTGCCAGTGAACACGTTTTTCTCTACGTATGGTGTAATCGTAAATGAGTATGATAAGGTAGGGGATGCACAGAAATAAATTGCATTAATTCAGCTTGCCTGATGTGGCTTCCATTTACTTCAACCTTTGTTCAGAACCCTATGGCTTAACCTTGGGGAAAAAAATGGCCTGGAAATAGCCCTAACTGGTTCAGAAAGTCTGGGGGCTCAAAATATTTTTAACCCATTTCTGTCACCTTGACGTTTATCCACCTGCATGTATAGATAAGAAGCTATACTTCTCTGTTTTTAGTCTTTCTCTGTATACTCTTGTCTTCAATACCTAAATTGCTTTCTTTTTAATGCTACAATATTTGACGTCTCCTCGAATAGAGTGAGCGTAGGTTTTTCTAGCTCTTCCTGACAGCTGTATTTCCAGAGTATTTTATGGATAGTGGTAAGGTTTAGGGTCATATGAAATGTCTGGTTAGTTCATTTCTAATCAAGGTATCAATCTAAGATAAAGCCAAAGTGTGTGAGTCCCAGTCATTCATTGCCTTTTTGGAATGTAAAGCCTTTCTGGTACCGGATTTTCAGAGGACTCCACATTTCAAAGTTCACTATTTGGGCTGAATTTTTTATCAGTTCCCACACAGAAAGTCATGCAGAGGTCTTCAGAAGATCTTACACCTCATGTTGAAAACTTCACTTGACCTGCTGAGATGAACTATACAAGGTTTGGATTTTCATTGCTAATCCTGTCAAGTTTACTCTGCTTTGTTTGGAGTGGTGGATAACACAGAAGAGTGGACAACTGGTGATTAATAGAAATTTGAGGATGGGTTTATCTTCTATAAGAAAAGCTGGGTCCCTGCTGAGTGGCCAAATCCATTTTTGGAACTAGTAATAATGAAAAAAAATTGCCAGTTTGGCAGCCCAGCATTGCATCAATTAATTCTTGTTGACTTCCCTGAATTGGTTGTGTCCAATCAAAATTTAAAAGCTAAAAAAGTCAATATTTAATTTCAGCATTCTCAGGTGAAGGGACTTTTTCTGCCATTTCTTCATGAAATGTACTCCAAAATCTTTTGTTCAGATTGAGTGAATATTTTTTTTTCCTTGGCCAAGCAAAAACAAAAAGCCCCAAACAAAACCCTCAGCTACTTTTGCATATTCACAACTGGATAACACTCTTGGATTTGCCAGCTCTGTAGTGCTCAGCCCCAACAGCAATTAGAGTAGGTCAGGTGCTGGGTGCCAGCCATGAAGTGGTTTAGCAAAGCTCTCTGCTGTGCTTGATGTCCTTCCTCTCCAATCGAAGTGTAAGAAGAGATTTCAGTGATTCAAAGCAGTTGGAGACTTCTCCATAGTTGGGGGAATTCTCAAACATGCAGTTGTGGCCATCTTCCATCCCTTTCACTTGTCTCAGCCAGTGTAAAAAAGGGCAGCTAACCGGGGAAAAGGAATTCTGGCTCAAGTTTGGTTTGGAGAAAAACTCTTGAGAGTGGATGCTTTTACAAAGTTAATCTGAACCATCCTCATTTCTTGGACCTATAAATCTGGGCAGTAAGTTGTTCAAGAACAGGTTTCTTTATAAGATCTCTAGGACTTATTACTTCTCAGTGGGATGGAAATTGCATGAAAAAACGCTGCTTTGTTTAGGTATTTTGGCATTCCTCCATCTTGTTTTAGAAAATATAATGGGTAGAATTTAATGGAATTTTTCTGATCTGCAATGTGTTCTGAATTGCTTTTGTGTTTTCTGCAGTGGCTTGGGGAAGTAGCATTTGCTTCTGAACAATTTTCACACCCCCATGCTGCTTTTCTTTCTGCAAAGGTTGAGAGTGTGGGGCATGCATTCATAGGTAGGCATTTGATAGGCACAATAACTAAATGTACAATTCTAGCACTTCCAAATGCTCCTGTTGTTCAGCAAGAGAGAAGTCTCTACTGATTAGGATCAGACCAGTCCATGACAAAATTAATGAGTGGCTTCTCACAAGAATACATTAATATAGTGCTGAAGACCTCAGCACAGATAGTGGAGAAACTATATCAAGGCAAGAAGAAAGTGTTGAGTGTTTCGCTCCTCTGTAGACTAGATCATATTCCACTCTTTTCTATAGACTATTTGGCTACCCTGGTCCATCTAGCTCTGCACTGTTGTCACATCTCTGCTTCCCTATCTGCAGTGAGTGACAGGTCAGTGATTTGCTGTGTCTGCAGTTTTAGGACCCCGTGAATTCTTGGGTGCACATTGCCTAATACTCAGAACTAAGTAACTTGTTGGCACAATGGCATCTCTTGTGCTGTTCCTTCACCTGCCAACTTTTCCCTAGCACAGGCAAATTTTCTCTCTCCATCCGTTAATGCACAAAATAAGACTTTTAGAAGCTGCCAAGAGTCCCCTATAGGACTGAAGGACTTGGATGTCACACAGCATCCACTCTGGCTGCCTGAGATCAACAGTAACCTTACTGTATTTCCCCACCTTGATGAAAGGCAGCTTGCAAGATTAAAATAACAGGCTGCAAAAGCAAATGCAGTATTATACCACATTAATCCTCTGACACAGCCTTCATCTAAATGCCACAATGGCTGTGATACTCCTGTGCAGGCATGTGATTCATTGACCATTATTTGCCATAATTATCTTGCCCAGAATTAGAAAGGATTAAATGAAACTTGGTGGTCCATGCACTTAAGAAAAGCAATGGAAAAGAATTTTAAAATAAGTGGTCCTAATCACCTTTGTTAAGCATTTTCCCATAATCTCTGGTTTTAACAACAATTTACTGCCACAAATGTTTGTTAGTAGCTATTTGTCATCAAACATTAAACATGTCTTTGATTTTCTTGTGATTTATCTTGATGTTTTGAAAGAATGGCCATGTGGTTAGTTGTGTACTACAAATTATGGCAGTTATAAAAGTTGTAAATTACCTTCCTCTCTGATGTAAGTTGCTGTTCAATGGAACTAATGGAGCTTGGTCATAACAGAGATGTTTGGAGTAAATTCTGATCATCACTGGGTTTGATGTAGTCCTGGAGTGGTCTCACTAAGCTAGTCCACTTTTGGTTTAGCTAAAAAAAAACAAAACAAAACAAAAAAAATTGTGCTGTGTATCTTCCTCAAACTTGTGCTCTTTGTTTTCTGATTCACATTTTAAAAATATTTTTTCTACCTGAAATGGCATTTAGAAAGCAAGATGATTTGAGGTGACTATAGTATATTTGGTTAAGAACTGGGTGAACAAGAGGATTTGAAGAAAATATTTGTCTACATACACAGTGAGTATGGCAATAATAAAAGTGAAATAGCTGTTCAAATGTGGAGATTAAAATATGTTAGGACCTCATTTCTCATTTCACTTATCAGTTTCGCGTTAGAGAAGTTTCTGAAGTACAGCTCTAAGGAGGTTTGGGAACCAATTCTAAACCTGTACTCAAGTCCTAGTAATCTATCTGAGCTACTTTTCGCAACTAAAACATGGTGTGCAATCTCCACTCTTTGTAAAATAGGTGTGGACATATTCTGTTTGGAAGAAAAAATGAAAAATCAGTTGTGGTCAAAAGGGGAATAAAGAATCTGATCCATTTCCCATCTTCGCTCTGGTGAGAGGTGATAACTGCAGTATCACAGGTCCCTCTCTGTGGTGCCTCTTGAACTGTGATGGTCATTGCAGTGAAAGGCAGGAACAGTCTCATTCTCCGCTGTTATTTCGAAGAAATCACTTCCATCTAGGCAAAATGGTAAAAAATGTTCCCCAGGACAGCCGTGACTCAGGTCCAGGCTGCTGAGAACAGAAACGATGTATTTCACTTATTACCTTGAGAATAATTATACAGGGCAGGGGTTAGGTTTGCAAAATTCTTCACACACCACTTTGAGAATTCACACCAAAAAAACACTATGATGCAATCTGAAGAGAGGAAAGTCTGACAATAAAGGCAAAGAAAACAACTTTCCTTAAGGTGGCCACCTGCAAAAGGTGAAATAGCATCATCAAAAAAAACCCCACCCCTGTGTATTCTTTTCCATAAGAACAATAAATTCTGTCCTAAAAAGGTTCAAAATTTGCAAAGGGTCAAATAAATCAAAATAGTTTTTCAGTGAAACCATATTGTCCTAAACATTTGCTTCTTAATAAAATAGTTTGTGTGTTTGATCAAAGACTCGCCAGCATCATTAAGTTTTAAGTCATGCCTTGTGACCTTAAAAAAATGTTAAGATCACATAGTATCATAGTTACTCAGTCTTCCACATGGCCACGTCTCAGTCTCAGGAATAAGTTTATGACAGTAATATGTCTTAGGAAGAGATGTAAGGATGTACTCTTTACAGAGTATTAGCAAAATTGCAAAGTCATGACTTTTATAGAGCACCAAATCTATTGTTGGCAATTAAATATTTGTCCCTGTCTGTACTGTTATATACCCACATGAAATTAAGACAAAATTATTTACTGAGCATGAATGAGCGTTGCAAATCTTCTGCATTATATGTGTCTAAAACTGCTCACTACAGGTTTGGTTATGTAGTTTAAAAACTTATTTTAAATTATATATTGTGATCTTACCAGGCTTCTGTATGAACACTAATCCAGAAGTAATCTTGTCTGCCTCAAGGATACTACCCAGAGTGAAGCACGGTATCAGAATCTGGCCCCAGATTAGCTTATTAGGGAACTGATTCAGTATTTTTGAATGCAGACAAGGAGAATCTGGGCTGCTCTAAACCTTGCAAGGTAGCAGAACACAGTACTGGTGCTGGTTCTGCAGAAGTACTGCCCGGAGGAACCTGTGGGGATTAGAGATTTGTGAATTTACCCTTTCTGCAGAAAGCTGTCAAAGCTGTATCACCTGGACAGTGTGGTGTTCCAAAGCCTTGCATGGAGACACCAAAGACTTTTAAAAATAATTCTATTTGCAAATTAATTAAAATACTGTTAGGATTGATTGTGCTGCCTGCATTAGAATAATAAGCAAAGATATACTTAGATATCGTTGGGATCCCTCAGGTGAATACATGCTTCAACAATGTGCATAGATACAGTTTGTATGATAAATATGCCTTTTATTTCTCAATTCTGGCATCTCTGTACTGTTTTATGAATCAGACCTTATTGATTAAGAAAAAGAAGACTTAGAAGAGGAGCAAAGAAGCCCTGTAAAGTCAGAAGCCAGGCATAATTAGTTTGCGCAGGTTTTGTTGTGAGTTTCAGGTATCAAATCAATAGAGTAACATTAATAATTAAGGACCTGGATAAATATACCAAGTCCTAGATTAGAGCTTTGCGCTTTAGAATGCTCACATAAAAGGTTTTCCTTAGGCTCTAAATGTTCTAAAGTGCTATAATGTGACTTCAGCTACAGATACTGTTAAGAAATACCAGGCTACTGTACCAGGGAGAGATTTGGATATCTCCAGGTTGGGAAGTACCTACCGTATGTGCAGGGAAAGAGCTGGCATCACTTCTGCGTGGTTTGTCTTTGGCTGCAACTGGGGAAAACAAGTTGGAGATAAATAATGGCAGACAACAGAAATGTTAGGAATGTTCTTAAATCAAGTCAAAGAGGAGAATGTTGCCTCTTTTTGGGTACTTTTTTCTTGTGAAAATACCCTGAACTTGGCAGGACATCAGAAAGCCACATGGGTTCCAAAGGATTCACACAGGCCAAAGATTAGCCTGGTACCTCTGGCATCCTCCAGCATTACAGTCATTCTGCAACTGTCATCCTACCAGTGTGCTCAGAACAGGGCAGGGAGAGCTCCTCCTTTCTCTTAATTCAGGGTGAAGACGAGTGGATTCCTTACTTCGAGTTTCTTCTTTGTTGAAGATACAAAAATAATAATTAAGAAAAGGTATTATTTTTCTGTCGTGATAGTCTGTAAGTCAGGAATAATGTTAATGCTTCCTCTCCAAGTGGTTTACTTTTTACTGTGCTATTTTTTAGCAGATAATCTAAACCAGATGTTTCAGTTTTGGTGTAATTAAGTGGCTTTTTGGGTAAGCTGGCTCACTTCAGATTATCAAAACATATGTATCTCTTACTTCTTTTGAATCCCTTCTGTTAAGACTTCCATTTGGAAGCACATCCAAACCACTTTGAGTAACTTACTTCAATTGTTATTTAATTTAGCGTACTGACATAAACTGCCCAAAAAGCTGTGCCGTAGAAAGGCTTATAATACACTAACTGACATCACTGGAACGTTTTCCATTGGCATCGCTCGTATGAAGAACTGTAGGACTTGCCTGGAAGGAGTGTAATATTTCCAATTGCTTTTATAGTTGCTAAGTAGAAAGAAGATGAGCAGGGGGAACACAAAGTATGTGTGACAATACGATGATCTGCACAGCTATGTTGACATGGCAATCTGTGTGGATAAGAAAGAAAACGGAGAATGTTTTCCTTTTTCAAACACGTGGCATGAAATTAGGCTTGGAGAGTGAAGTCTGCCTGAGGAAAGGCCCAGGTGGCTGTGGCCCTATCCATATCGGTGCAAAGTCAACCAAATTGCTTCAAATCATGACCCTCCGCAGTTTTTGCTAAACTATCTGACTTTGTGTGGAAGTTGCCAGTGAAGACGGCTGTGGTTCTGGGTGCAGGTTGGTAACCTCTGCCTGGTGAGCAGTCTTACGGCTTCTGGATCTGGAAAAGGTCTCCAATTTGCAACTATACGTGTGCTGCTTCTGGCTGTAAGCATGGAGCAAAGCTACAACCAGTACCTCAAACTGCTATTTATTCTGCGAAATACCTGATAACTGACTTAAAAATATAGTAAGGCTAATGTAGCAACGTGTTTAAACAACTTTACAAAGGTGTACCTGCAAATACTTCTAATTCAGAACTGAAAGGTTGGCGTACCTTTCCCATGTAGGGGTGGGGTGACTTTTTAAACCTGTTGCTTAATATTTTGCGTTAGTTTGGATATTGTTTCTCATTTCCCAGCAGAAATAGGCTCTAATTTGTACAAAATGGTTTTGCTTTCTTTGAAAGAGTAAGAGAGGACAAATTACTGCAGTTGTTATTCTGGAGTGATTCAGTCTGGTTTTGTTTATTATGAAAATTGCAAGGAATTTATTTGTTTCTCCCTGCCTGTTTGAAAGTCATCTGTTTCAGGCATAGACTTATTGGTGGAGAGTCTTGGATGTTCACATCATTCCCAGCAGCTCTTTCCCCATCCTGTGCAGGCAGTGGCCCGGATTGTACGGAGCCCAAGAGTACATCGGAGCTGTGCAGCAGCTGCTAACGGGGCCAAGGTACATTCCCAACTCAAGCTCTGTAGCAGGGCTGAGGAAGATGTTTCAGAAGCTGGTTTCCACTGGGCTGTGGCCTCGTGTGAGTGGTATAAGTGAACTAATTAGCCATGTGGTTTCACCAGATTCTTGAGGAGACACTACTAGTTACTTGTATTGCGATTACAGATGGCAAATACATTTCCATAGAATTTTGTTATTGTAATATCTTAAAAAGCTGATCAGAAACCAAGAGATATGTCTGCAGGACAGCCTCCTTATTAGAACTACGTAACTGCACAATGTGAGTTAGACTCTGAGGATTGAACTAGTTAGCAACTTTTCATTCTGTCGTCATGGAAAACTTCACAACCTTAAAATTAGGTTAGGAAACCTCCTACCCAGGTTAGTGAGCAAATACTCTTTCTTCAATATCAGTGACTCATGGCCATCCTTCATATGGAAAATAGTAGGAAGGCATTCCTTTGAATAGATAAACTGAAATCAGAGGGAGCCAAAATTGAGGCTCTAGGGAGGGTTGCACCACCTTGGCTTGTGTACATACACACACACACATTTGTAAGTACATATTTTTGCAGCGTAGTATGTATGTAACACAGCACACTGTGCATTATTCCGCTTAGTTCATCCATGTCTACATGGAGAGTGTGTGGGGAGTTAGATGGAAGAGTCAATTCCTACTGTTTTTCATGGAGATCTCCTCTATGAAGTGCAGCACTAAGCCAGGACATCAGAGGCTGTGAAGAAGGGAGACATTGTCTTATCCCCTTCCCTCTGCATTCTCTGTGATACTTTTTAAACAAAAGTACTTCATACAAAAAAAAAAAAAAAAGTCTTCATCTTAGTGGCAGAATCTGAAAATCCTTCACCAAAGCCACCCAAGCTTAGGGCTTTGAGCAAAGCAAAACAAATACTTAGAAAAGGCTCTGCCCGGACTGTAAATGGATCACAAAAACCCCTGTCAGACTTCCAGGCTACATGACAAGTCCAGCAAAACAGTAGCTGTTATCTGCAGAGCTGGGGCAGCACAAGATAGCAGCTGTGAATGCTTTGCAGGAAGGGATTTCTTCATGTCAAAGTCTGGTTTTACGTGCATCTTTATTTCTCATCTGAATGTGGTAAAGTTGGAACTAATAAAACATAATGGCGAGTTTAATTAAAACAATTTAGTAGAGACTCCTAGATGCCTTCTGATATAAAACATACAATTTAAACAAAGCATAAGAAGCTGGTCATTACTATCCCAGTTTAAATTTACAAGAGTCTGTGGATATTCAGTGGATCTGGGCTCAGCCAGTCCACACTGGAAATTTCCATTCCAAGCCTTTATTAATTACGTTTATACCATTTACTTTCATTATCCATATTTTTGACATCAGATTCTTTCGCTTATTTGTACTGTGTATTTTTATTGTGGATTGTTGGCGCAGTAATTCCATATATTATCCGAGTCTATAATTTTGGCTTGAATTAGTGTTTTATATACTGTATTTTAATGGCAGAACTTAATCACAAATCCACAGTGGACAGAACTGGCACTCTCAGCCTGCTTCTATCTCCAGCTCTGTACTTTACGTTAAGGACAGTGAGCCAAACGCTCAATGGCACACGATTGCAGCCTGCGTGCGAGGCTGTGGTGGGATCAGGCGACCTGGTTATTAGTCCCTGATGCTGGCCTGTGGGTCTAGGATCTGCCAAACCCAACAGCGTAAGCAATGGTGAGCGAGGAGGCAGGGACACAGCACCCTCTGGCCGTGCCTACTGCACCGATCTCCTTCCCGAAAGGCGAGCGGGGTACGGGAGAGTCGGAGTTCAGTGTATTGGCTGGAGACTCCTGCCTGCAGCTGGATGGGTAAAGAGGTGGGGGAAAAAGAAATGGGCCTTTTTTCTTTGGGTGGGTAGGTAATCATTCCCATCCAAAAGGGGAAGACTTCAATTTTGGCTTTATGCTGTTATACTGCCCTTGGCTTCCATGGAGTTATTGCTGATTCACAGGGAGGATTAGGCCTATGCTGTGTTAACCTTAAGGGTTGGAAGCACTGGTAAATCACACTTTTGATGCCTCCTGTTTGTCCGAAGAAGAGTTACTGAAGGGCAGCAGCAGTGCTGGCAGTCCCTGACCTAACCCTTACTTTGCCATGTCAGTTCGGACTGGGAAAGCAACTCTGCTATACACACCCACCCTTTGACCTTTCAGATGAGCCTTAATTCCTTCTGACTTCTCAATCTGCAATGATTAAGTTATTTCACGTATTTTTGACCAAATCCTCTTTGACAAACACAAACATTTTGGCAAAACTGTTCAGATTTTCCTCATAGCATTGGGCTAATGGAGTTCAGTATAACTGTTTGAGTAAGGAAAGCAGCTTTGGAAGCTTTGTACTCCCTAAAGCGTTTGAATAAGCAATATATTCTTGCTGAAATAATGGGCAGCTACCTGTTTAAAATTATGTGGTTGCAATTATCCCCCAGTTGATAGCTGCTGCTGATGCAAATCAACCTCGTTTTAACAGTGGTCTGCATAGTTACTTTATGATAGCAAAAGATTATTTTCCTGAGGAAGTGTAGTTGATGGAATATTGGAAATGAACTGCTCATCCCCGATAACCAACCAACTCTCAGAATCGTACCAAAATGGTCAAAAACAACTTTGTCTGGATGATGGCTTTTGCTGTGTTCAGAACCCTCCCTGGAGCTGCTTGCTGCAGTATCAATGTATCAGATGAATCGATGCTGTCGGTGCAATAATTTTAGGCAGAAGACAAAACCACTTCAAAGAGTATAATGACTTGAGAGTTTGTCAATAAGATGTCTTAATGTTTTTGACAACACCCATTTTGTTGACACAGTGGGTGAGGAAGCCTGACATCATTTATTGTGTCAAGTGAACAGATTTAGCTGCTGGTGAACCACATGGTAAATTACACTTTTCCCCCTTCCTGTTTGTTTGAGCTATCAATCCTGTTTTCCTTTTGGAAGCTGACGATTACTTTTCTTTCTCCCCATCAACTAAAAGACAATTTCATTATTTCTCAGGAAAGAAAAAGTATAATTTCTGAATCCCTCTGGAAGGAGTCTCTGAAGTGTCATTAATTCATATTTAGCAAACTAGTTGAATAAGATATCCCATCCCATTACTAAAAGAAAAAGTGAAATAGCTTTATTTATAAGCATGGATCTTTTATAAGCTAAAATCTGTTTTACCATGCATGGCAAGTTCCCAGCTAATTTAAAACATTTAAAGTTATGCAAAACCACTTAGAGAGTTGAAAAATATGTAAAGATATGTAAAGACACTAAGTATCTTGTTCACTACTATAATAACAGAAAAATCAAGACCATGTTTTGACTCGGGATTTTATCTTTAGAGCTCTTTTCAGAAAGGCTTTTTTCTATACCTGTGTGTGGGTTTAGTTTCTTCTTCAAATGTTTTCCCTTCTTGTCTACTTAATCCTGATAAACTTTGATAGTCTTTCGTAATGATTAATATTATTCATACAGGGAAGTCCATAAAGATTGTTGTTCATCAGTATTTCCCCTCGAACTTTGAAGTCTCCTAATTGCAGGAAGATAGATACATTAAACAATTACCTAAATGCTCAAAAGAGAAAGAACAAAGGAAATAAGGAGTGATGTAATCCCTGAGGGAATCACGTTTCTCTCTCCAGGAGGAAGCTGTTCTCTTAAAGTTGGCACAACTATTGGGATGCTCAGCTGTCACTTTCTACTCACATTTATTCTGAATGAACACAATCCATCCATCAGTGCTTAAGGAGTTTTCTAACAGTACATTGACCTTGAATGTGGCACATTGATTTTCAGTAACGCGTCGCAAATAGGGTCGTTACTGAGTCATCCAGCAGTGGATGTGATTGGGAACAGATTTCTGAAATTCCAATACTGTGCCACCTGCCTCGGATGATGGATCGTTCTACTGCTCCCCATCAATCCTCACCTCCTGCTAAAAAATGTGACACCTGTATGAAATTTATCATTATATACAACACAAGGCAAAACCAAACTGCTACAGTGGGGGCTCTTCAACAGCCTCCACTCCTCTTGTAAGGATGGTTTACGGTGGCATTTATTTACAGAGGTGCTTCTTGTAAAAGGGCTGGGTGGTGATGGTGACAGAGATGTAAGCACTATAGGGAATTAACGCTGCAACTGGGACTGAGCAATAGATAAAAACAAGCTGGATCTTAAGCTGTTAGAGGTTAACACTAGATCAATTAGGGTGATTGTTCTGTAGATTGTAATGGACAAATATACGTATACAAAAAGCGCATTAGTGAAATTGGGGAGGAAGAACAAATGGAAATTAACTGATGTTAAAGTAAAAATCAAACTGGGAAAGATTTTGTGTTCTTTTAAAATGCCTGGCAGTTTCACTGAGGGTGGGAAAGGGATCTTTCAAAATGATTCCCTAGAAGTACAATGGAAAGAAAAGTGCTTGCATTTCTTCTGGAGTTTGGAAGGGTCAAGTAAATTAATGACTTCCCCACCCATTTTGCATATAAATGAAAGGGTAAATCAAAGGCCTGGATTCTCAGAAGTTTTTAGATCCCTGATGTCCACTGAGATCAAGGAGGATTTGGACACCCTTTAGATTTTAGGTTTATGACTTCTGAAGCAGTAAAGGAGGAGTAATTCTTCCTCTTCTTGAAAATGGCATTTGTTTTGGGTACAGTGGTTTTGTAACCAAGCTGGTGCATCACTGGTTATTTCATTTAAGATGGTTAAGAATTAACTATTTGAGCAGGCTGGGAGAATAAATGGCCTGCTGGCTTACAAAGTGGCAAATTTTACATTCCTCCTCATTTCACTCTATTGCAACTGATGCTAAGACTCTTGAAAAGAACGCAAATAAGTAGCCTGTTAATTTATTCTCTCTGTCTATGGGTAATTTTGCAATGATTTTATTAAAAATATGTATTCCACAAGCAGAATAAAACCTGCTACCAGAGGAGGCAGTAACCATCTGAAAACGAAATCAAGTTGATAATACTTCCTTACTAGATATTATTACTCCTGTCTAATATCTAATTCCTCGTTAAATCATGAGGGCTTTATTGGCCAAAGTACAATACAATCAGGGTATTATTGACCACTACGGAAAACGTTAGTATCTGTTTTGCAACTGCTTTATAGCAGAACACCTCGCTCTTGCTCTTCTTCAATACCAGGTTCAGCCTATCTGCTGGTCAATGCAGTTGCTCTGGATGTTTGAGCAACTTCTCTACATCTTTTAGGCTTTATTTCCGATTTGGTCCAACCTCCTTTGAGTGCCTGGGGTCAGCTCATGGTGGTCAATCATTAATGGACAAAATAAGCCCTGAGCATGACTGCCAGTCAGCAAATGTGGACCCTGGAGTACTGGAGACAGATATTGCTCGTGAGATACATGTCTTGCCAGGAGTGACATCCTATTTGACACTGATGAATTGTTTCAGGAATGGACCCTAATCATCATCTAAATGGGGATAATAACAGAGAGGTCCTCCTTTTTCAAAGGGTAGTAGCTCTTGGGACAGATATGAACAAGTTTTTCTTGACATTGCTGAAAGTTCTGATAATGTTGAAGGGCTATATTTATATCTAAAATCTTTGTAATATCTTCTTTGCTTCTTCCAGCCAACTTATGTTGCCCCATTCCCCCCACTTTTTTTGTGATAAAAATTGTTAGTTATTTGACAGACAACTATGTACTCCAGTTAAGTATCAGGCAAGCCATCCAGCATCTTTAGGTATCATATGGTATATAGCTCCAAGGTATGTGTCTTCTAGAAACACTGTAGCCTCTAGGTAAACAGGTAAATTTTCCTGTGCTCCTTGCTAAATTTCTCAATAAGCCACAAATATTTTAAGCATGAGAGAACACACAGAGAAAATGGAATCCTACTGGTAGGGAGAGAGAAGAGAGTCTGTGACTCTGCCTGCTCCCAGCTCTGCTATAGACATTATGTACAACCTTGGACATCTCAGTCTCATTGTATCTCAGATTTCTCATCGGTAGGACTGGCATCGTAAAATGTACTGTTGTCAAATAGGTTGATTGAGGTTTGACACAGAGCAGTGAATCAAAGATAAAGCACAGTAGGGAAAGCAGACATCACTAAGTAGAGGCCAAGACACACAAACCTGGTCTGGATGTTAGGAATTATTTGGGTGGAAGAAGGAAGTTTCAGAAGCAGGGCTTCAGTTCTGGGTTTTGGAACTGCCAAACCTCTCCTGTAAACAGCCATTTTCTGTGGGATGGCTACTCAGACCTCACCTACTTAGGTAGAGAGGTTGCACGGAGGGAGAGGTCAGCACAATATTCAGATCCATACTCTTTTTTTTTTAAGCATGAGGGCTCTGGATGCTCACTTCTGGGTTTGCGCCCACCTCTGGTTCAATATAGGTTAGTGTGTGTGCACTTCACTGTAGCAATTACCTTTGAATCCTACTAAAGATATTATTACCTTAGTCTAATTATAAGTTAATTGCCTGAGGGAACTCACTTTGACTGATCCGAGTATTAAAATTTATGGCTTATTGAAATAAAACCCCAAAGTATGTGCTAACGTCAGGCTCAGCCGTCTGTAGACTACGCTGGAGGATGATAACTTGGTGAGAATTAAAGAACTACCTATACCATAGTAGTGATGTAATATTTCAGGCCTGTTCTAATTAGAAAGCCAACCTGAAGCGAGTTCCTTTAAGCCATAAAACCACCTCAGACCTTCTCTTACTTCTAGCAAAACTAACTCGCATGTTAAAAAAAAAGAGGAAAGAACGTTTTTGGCAGTGATATTTACTGCGTGCTCTTGACTTACTTCCTCTGGTTAGGTCCCATGCAGGGATGGGGGGAATGTGGCATGCACAGGTCAGGCGGTCAGTGAGCACAAGCCCTACTGCACTGCGAGCTGGGGTGGCTGAGGGATGCCCAAATGACCCCTTCTGCTGCCTCTGCTTCAGGGTGAATATTTTGGGGAAAGGGGCAGGAAGGGAGCCAGTGTCCACCCTTAACTGTTGTTGCTAAGGCCACTGAGGTGGTCTCTCTGATCGGCAGAGGCAAGGGGAAAAACCCCACAAATAGGGAGAGAAGCTAGAGGTAGGTTGCATGGGTTTGTTTTGAGCTAAATATTTAACCTCTCTGTGCCTGACTACTGTAAAACTATATTTAGAATTGTAAAATAGATTATAATCATGCTTACTATTCATCTGGGATGTTGCGAGTTTCAATTTTTTATGTTACAGAGTATTTTGACCTCCTCAGATAAGTGTTGCTATAAATCTAAAAGATAGAGATCATCAGAAGAGCTAGTGGAAGATGTTTTATTTGAGATAGCCTGAATATACTGCTGCATGTCTTTGTAAAAAGATACATTTGTTTTAACTCTGGATATCAGAATTATGTGAAAACAAGTACAGTTGATGTACTAATAAAAACCTGGTTTAGTTTTTCAAGAAGCAATGCATTGTCTGTATGTCTTGCCCAGGCACATTTAGTGTATCTCTCTGGTCACTCTAAGCAAACAGCAAAATTTTCTACCAGCAAAAGTAAAAGTCACTAATGCTAGAAGAATTAAGTTGGTATTTGAATAAGTCGTCTCACTTTTTTCAGGGTTGTACAAGTCAAGCAGTTGAATTCCCTCAAGTCTGAAAGACTGTCAACACAAGAAAATGCAAAAGTTTTAAGGTTATGTTTTATTTGATTTTATATTCAGTTCTACAAGTTATTCTGTTAGTTACCCCAGTGATGTCAGAGACAGTGCCCACAGTTTACTACTTGGTCTGCAGATGACTTTCTTGTGCTGTGAATGTCTTAGTATCCCAATACACTTTAATACACCTTAATACCCCAGATATCACATGTTATGATGGGATTTTCTACCTTTTCTTGGGAGTTTCTTCCCTGAATTCATTGGTACTCCAGCAGTGAGCATGCGGCCCTGGACATTTGTAGCGTTGCAGCTCGGTGAGTGCTGTTTCATGGCTAGCTCTCGATGGAGAGCAGCACTGGAGTGATGGTCCCTTAATGTTCCCCTTGATTTCAAACCTTCTGTTTGCAGCAGCGTAGAAGCAGCATGGAAGTTAGGACCAGACCCCTCTGCATTGCCCATCTTAAGCCGTAAAGAAGGAACACATCTGAGTGGAACAGAAAATCCTGCTGGGTGTCAGAGGGGGTTGAGGTGGGAAAGGGGATAAATGCCCTTAGGAAGCCTGATCACCAGCCCTCCTTACTGGGGCGAGAAAGAGACACTACTGTCCATGTACACAGATGTGTCTGTCAGTGGTACTGCAGGAGCAAAGCTGTTGTAAGACTTTGTCTTGAGTTGGGCTGTTTTAAGCACAGTGCATCTTCCCTGCCGTGCCTCCCCACTCTCACAGTGAATAAAGCCTTGCTGCAATGGCACTTAAATTAAATGGTTTAAGTCACTTCTCATGTATATTATTGTCAGAAGCAATCCAGCCTCGGGTTCCTGGCTAGGAAAGGGTCTTATTTAAGTCGATGGCTGCTTCAGAGAGTTAGCAACCTGTACGGTGGGTGCATTCTAACACGTTACTCTGAGGCACCTGTAGCTGATCCTGCTGGAGACAGGACGCTGCAGCACGTGAACTTCAGATCTAGTTGGTGGGCTGCTCAGCTCCTGTAATCATACAGAATGGCTCTCAGTCTCTAATTCCCAGGTATCCATGGCTGGACTTGGTCCCCACTTCATCTGTGTGTGTATATTCAATAAACGGCAGCTTGTTGCTTCTTCCACGAGTAAACCTTCCATTTAAATCATTTTGATAGTTGAAAATATCAATTAAAAAATTGTCATTTATGTGTTATGAAGGCAGCGTTCATTGCTAAGCAGCCTACCATCTTACCGTATGCCTTACCTCAGCCATGTTGGCAGTTAGGCCATCAATCCAGAGAATTAACTTCAGCAAGGCATTAGTCATTCTTGGAAATTACAGTGCTCATTTCTCTCTCTTTCCTTCTTTCATATTTAAATGGTAGGGTTTTCAAGCATATTTTTATGGACCTAATTAATGCATGTGACAAGCTTCTGATGTAAGGTGGAAGAAATGACAATTAAACATCTTGGAATAAGCACATTCCAAAGGGTGCACAAGCAAGCCTTTATGCAGGGCACTGTGGGAGAAAGTGCTCAGCAACAAAGCAGCGATGTGTGTTCATTTGAAACAAGAAGATTGAGAAGAAAAAAAGAAAACAATTCATTAGCATTTGTGAGGGAAGTTTGCAATAACCCTCAATGTTTTGTAATCCTGCGGTTTTGTAGTCTTCCACAGGGTAGCTTCTGTGCTATAAAAACCCCTTCAATTTAAGTTCCTACTTTGGACCCTGGAGATCAGGAAGAGGTTAATGGCAGTGACACTGGTAAGCCACCAGATTTTCTTCTGTGTCTGAAGAGATGCTGCAATGCTGACACATCAAATTCAAGGTTGACTAGAGTTTGATCACCATGCAAATTTAAGCTCTTTTTCTATCTACTGCTGATGGTACCTCGTTACATGGCCGTATTCTCTCTAGCTGTCATGGTGTAACCAGTTCACCTTGCTGTGCAGGACTCTGCTCAGAAAGGAAAATGTAAATGAAACCAGAGCTGGCATTAATGGAAGTATTCATATTTCCAGACATGTCATCTCTGGAGGCTAACACTGGAGAAAAGATGATAACAGTACGTAACAGACTATGACAGATTATACCCTCTCAGTCCCAGATTGTTCTCCAATCATAAAAGAATAACTGGGAAAAATATATGATGTTTTAATAAAACAACCACTTGAATTACAGGACTCTCGTATACTGCAGCATAAAGAAGTAGCCAGGTGTTCCTTTATATATTCTTTCACATATTTTGACTAACCAGATAGGCTTTCTGTTCAGGGCTTCTACTTTTTCAAACGTTAAGCAGAGGATTGCTGGGTACCGTGGGATTACTGTGGGACTACTAGGAATAAGCTAACAGGTTTGGTTTTGTGGTATTTGTTAGGAAAACAAGTGCAAAGTTCAGGCTTTCTTAAAAGATGATGTCCTTGCTCCTTGGAGGCAGAGGGAGCATCACCACTGACTCAGCCCAGGTGATATCCACAGTTTAACTTAGTCCAGCCGAGGTGAAGTATCATCTCAAGCTGCTGCGGGTGGATAGGAGCCAAATCCAGGAAACATGTTTGTTGTCTCCCCATCTCACTCTGGTATTTCTGCAATCCTCCTTGTATCTGTTCAGCGATGAAGTTAGAATAGATAGTGGTTAAACTGCATTATCTCCCTATAAGCAGGCAACCACAGTACTCTCAAACTGTTTACACTGTGGGATAATTAATGGATTTAAACACAGGGAGCTCTGATACATGTGCTTCTTGGCCAAGGCCCAGCAGCAGGCTGGCTCTAGCAGAGTACCCACCCTGCTCAGGAGAGCAGAGCTTGGGCATCTTGTGAACATGCCCGGGGCTCCCTGAGGCACTGGAGTGCTGGCGAGGGGCTGGGGCCCCGCTGCTGCTCAGCTTTTTCCCCTTGGTGTAGGGTGAACTGGAGGAGCTGGTCTTCATGTGAGGAGTACATCTAATACCTACGGATAATGAGCTCCACCTAGGATGAGGCCCTAGAGCTCTGTCTAAGTGACTTTTTAGGTTACTGTATTTAAAGAGCAAGCAAAGTACTCAGAAAATAAAAGTGGATTTCATGGGGCTATAAGACAAGCCTACATCTTGTTTAATGTCTGTATGGAGTACAAGTAAGAGTATCTTTAACTTTTAGTATGTGTCTACACACACCAAGTTGTCACTTTCTTGGGATAAGATTGTGCCTATAAAATGATTAGTGTTCTACTGATTGTTTTAAAATAACTCAAGCGGCATCTGAATTTATTTACATACATGATACTGCCTTTCATAAACACAGCTGTACACAGAATGCCAATTCAAGGATGTTTTTGAAAGTTCATCCAACGGTTCAGCTGGGATAAAGGCAGCTCACTAACCTAACCTTGTTTTCTCTCCCAAGGGCTACGGACCTAGTAGGTAGCCATCACATCTTTGTTTCTGTGCCCTGAACACCAAGAGACGTGAAAGGGCTTGGGGTGATTGACTGAGCCCACAGAGTTGCTGCTGCAAAGTTGTTGGAGGAACTGATTGCTCCTGCTGGGAGATGCCAGTGTGTGCAGAGCAGTAGCCACCGCCCAGCACACCTTAGCCTTTTCCTAAATGGCAGTCGCAGCCAGCTAGCCCAGGTGTCCATGGCTTGTGGTAGCAGAAGAGACAACGGGGTCATACCTATGCTCCCTCCGGCAGCTCCCTGCTTTGTTCACAACCTGCTCATCTGCTGTCTTTGTGCTGTGAGAGCTGGCACTGAGTGACAGCAAAATTATGGATATAGGTCAAAATCCATTAAGACCACACCTTTAGCAGCACACATTCACCCTCTGGAATTTAATATTGCTCTTCGTTTAGCGATTTCCTTCTCCCCGGTTGTTTGCTTTTGAATTTAGGATAATATAAGTCATTATTTGAAGTAGGCTATTTAGAAAGCCCTGCACTGTTATTATTTAGTAAGCCAGAGTTACATTATCACTGGCTTCAATCTATGTTTGATGAAAAGATTTTTCCTATTTAAGAGGGAGAAAAAAAAAAGTAAAAGTCTTTAATGGTTTTTGTACCTATTCCAAGATCATCAACATGCAGTATAATTAGAAAGTTCTTGTCTCGCTTAAAATCTTTTTTCTGTCTCATGGGACTTCAGCATTAAAAATGCAAGATTTATGTATATCATATAATTATTTATTTGTAGTACAGCAGCACTTAGAGGTATCATTCAATCTCGGGGCCCCATTTATGTGAAACTCTGTATTAGCAATAGCACTATTGAGTCAGACTAAGAAATCCCAAGCTGAAATTGTGCTAAGAGTTGTACAAATATATTGCAGTGATCACTGACTGGAAGAATTTATATTCCAAGTAGTTAAGATGGACAAATAGTTAAGACAGCAGAGAAGAAGGATTACTCACCCAAATACGCCGGATGAGGAATTGAAGCTTGTCATGATCCAAAGCCAGATGTAGGTATGTAGACAGTTACGTTAGGAACCTGGAGGTCTTTGTTGATCTGGTCCTTGTTGGGATTTACCTGCCTTGCACGCGCAGCCTTGCTCGGGGTGCTGGCTGCTGAAGTTAGGAGTCTCAGAGCCTACTGCAGTGCCTCCAGCCAGAAAAACCATGGATAAGACTTTTTTGCCTGCTTTTGTTTACTGTGAATTTTGTAGGTCTGTGGTCTGGATCCCTAGAAGAAGACAATGATTTCCTGGCTAATCAAACCTGTATTAAACCTAGAAGGAATCCATGTCACCAGGCAGCCTTCCAGACCTTTTTGAAAGCTAAATACTAACAAGATTTATTATGCCCTTGTGCTTCATTCTCTTTCTTGGAATATTGAGTGTAGCATGTGACTTTTTTTGATTATTCAGGCTATTTGCTCTTCATATTTTACATTTCTGAGTTAGGGTAATTCTTGGAAGAAATTAAAAACCCATTTTCATAAAGCCTGCTATGCGAAAGGCAGCTTTTTGAACAATTGCTAGGAATTCAAAGGAACTGGTAAGCAGGAGAGATTATTTTTGTGGCTAATTGACAAAATTAGGAGGAGACACTTAGGGGCAAATTGTCCCAAGACTTATCTGTTTAAGATCTTCTGAAACAGCTAGGAACTGACCAAGAGTCAGTGGACAGCTGCCTTCGGTTAAGTGCAGGATTGGGCCTCGTGGGTCCGTGCTCACAACAGAGCAAGTTTAACGGGTCAGCTGAGAAAGGGAAACGCTCCCTGGCTTGGCTGAAAGTCCCTGGGGCTATATAAAGTCCGTATCCATATGAAAGCAAGTCTAAAAAGGCAGGGGGGAGGTAATCTAACCAAATGTACTTTACAAATTTCATTTAAAGGTTTTGGCCTGGGTTTGTCACTTGAACGCTGTATTTTAACAAAGCTGAGTCCCAAAAGTTATCGGAGTGAGTAACAAATTTGGTCACCTCTGATTTGCGTATGGCTTTTGGAATTCAGAAGCAGATGTCTAAATTAATATACGTGTGTGTTCCTTGTATTAACAATCCCATTAAACCGTGCTGCCCTTCCCACCCACCCCCCTTTCCAGAAATATATCCTATCATTAGCTGCTATCTGGAATCGACAGCGGAGTAATTTGAACTCTGGCTCCCAAGGGCCTCCTCCTTTACTTCCTGCTCTAGGAATAAGGTGTGTATTGATTAGATATCAGGCTGTAATTGGGCTCCAATCTCTCTGCCGCGAGATATATGATGGAGATGACAGGAAACAGATACCCTGTTGCTACTTGTAAATAGTCTGGTTGAACAAAATGGTTTGTAACCACTTCAGTGCCATAGTCTTTTATTACCAGAATGGGGTTGCTTTATCACTTGGTTTGATGGCTTTTCAAAGGGAAATAATATCTATCTTTCTAAAGGAGCTAAAATAATTTTAAACAAATTGAACTCCTCCTTTGAGGCCCAAAAATAATTATCTAATAGTGTACAGCTTGGTACAATTATACAGTGAACATGTCACAGACATAAAATTAATTAAGTCCATAACCCCAATCTGGCATCCATTGACTAATTTTAAAAAAAAAAAAAAATGGTGTTCAGAATGAGAATGTCAAAAGAAGGTGCTTGTGGTAGTTGAAGATCTGGAATTATTCATTGCTTATCTGGTCCAAGATGTTCCCTCCTATACATCAGCTGTACAAGGCTAAATATGAGTCTATGGAAAAGTGCAGAGTAGTGCAGATGTCTTGCTTCAGCAGGTCACAAAAGCAACTTCTTAAATCTTGGTTTGAGGGAAGATATACACAGACCATTTAACCTTCAAATTAAACCCAAGCTTGTGGTCTTAAAAGTATATTCTGATTGTGTGGTGATTGTACCACAACTGTAGAGAAATGCAGCTTTTACCATTCATACAGAAGACTCGGAAAAAGAATCCAAAATGCATAGACTGAGGGTGAGAACCCGTGGCCTTTTGAGAAGTAACAGGCTTGGGTTTGTTTTCTGAACTTATCTTTTGGGCTTTTATTTTAATCCTACAGAAGAGAATCCAGAATAGCCAATCAGTTTATTCTGATCAGTGATTTATCTGTGAGATTCCTAGGGCCTTGTGTGAAGGTTTCAAAGCTGTGGACCAAACTAACTGATGTGTTGCAATAATATATTTAGCACATGATAAGGCAAACCACGGAGAAAATAGAGGGAAGGAGGAAAAAAAAAAAAGAGCACATTCCCTGGCTGAGAAGTTATTGAATGTTTAAAGCTTGGGAACAGATAGTTTAGGGAGAAGTAGATTTCAATGACTTCCACTCTGTAAATAAATTGCGAAATCTAATGCACTAGTACTTCATTTCTCTCTTTCAAGCGTATGTTGGATGGCATTTGTATCACATTTATACCCCAAACATAGTTTGATTTTTGCATACAAGACATTTATATTCTGCTGCTCCTCAGGGTGACCTTAATGTGATTTAGTGACAAAGGGAGGTAGAGCTATTCTATTTTTGAGCAACAGCAGAAGGGAGAAGAAAATATTTGTAGTTTTTAATAAGATCTACGATGCATACATACATTATCTATGCTGTATATTATATGCATTTCTGTTGTTATTAGAGCTCTAATTTTCTGTTTCGTTTTCTGTAGTGCCTGATTTTATTCTTATTTGTCCCAGTATTGCATCAGTGTAACTCCACATGCTTCATCTGACTTTTTTCTTACTGTCTTCAACAACGTAGAGAGATGTGGGCTTTTTGTCCCTTCCCCCTCCCAAGTGCCACGTCTTTGCTATTGACACGTTACGTTTAAATCACGTAACGTGCCTCCTAACCAAACCTCTGAAAGTCCAAATTCTTTGGCTTTCAGTCAAAAAAAACCCAAGGAAAAATAACTGTCACAGTGATTGATCTCTAGTAGTGTTAGCCCTGCTTATGAAAAGAGTCAGAAAACAGTCCTGTGAGTTCAGTGCTTTGCTGTTAGATCTGAGGAGTTAGAGTAAGAAAATCAATATGAGTAACACTGAAGTAGGAAGTAGTGAACGGAAGGAAAAGCTTTTAGCAGTAATCTGCTTGTATCTCAAAACAAGGTGTCTAACCACAGTGAGGTAACGAGCTTGCAGAGCTTGACGCATGTGGACACGGTGAGCAGATGCTGTCACGTACCAGCTTTTAATGTTCCTCTGCTTTGTCTCAGATGGGTGCCTCTGAGTTGAAATGCAGTGAAGGTGTGTTAGACTGTGCTTTAAGGGGAGCTGAGGGTCCCGACTCATATTTTCAGGTGAGCTGATGGAGATAGCTGAAGTCATTCCTGCCCTGCATGTCACTGACCTCTCTGATGCTCTCCTGGAGGTCACCGCTGAAATACAGTGCATGACTCCTACAGATCAAGTCACTTAGTTTCAGCTGTCAGAGTTTCAGACTTGCATTTCAAGCCTGCAGTCTGTGCCCCAGCCTCCCTCCCTCTGCTGCTCCCCACAAAAATTCCAACAGAAATCCATCAAAGAAGGTTTGGCTGGGGCCCTACTTCAATTTCATGTGTTTATAGCACTGTCAAACAAAAATGAAGCAAGACAAGATCCTCTTCATCACATAGCTAACCATAAAAGGTTAACGTTTTGTACTCGCTCCTGCTGTACTTGGGTGCCTGAAACAGAGACCAGGGAGTGAACCATTTTGTGGGCTCATGTGGCTTGGTATCTTTCCTCTTAACCATTTTTCAGGCTATAGGTTGCTTTGTGACAATCAGGGTTTTTTTTCATTAGGTCCAAGTGGAAGAGGCAATGCAACTGTGTTACACACATGCGTGCAAGCATACATATGTATGTTCCTCAGAGAAGGCAGAGTCACTGTACTTTATCAAACTGCTGGTATCAGCACAGTATCTTCAGAAATGCTGTGTGGACCACAGAAAGGGTGGGGCAGAAGATCTATGGGAAGAATATGCTAGGAAACTTGGAACATGGGAATTTATGGATGTCAAGGTTAATTTCCAGGGTTATAAATCATAGGAAATACAAGCTTGGTTTAAAAAAGAGCAAGTCCTTAATTTCTGGTTTGAGTCGTGGAATTTGAGATTGTCGCTTGCTCCTCTGCCTGATTCTAACAGCGTTTCTAGATGTCAAACAAAATTGCATTACGTTTTATTAATATAATTAGTCTTAAAGTAATTTGTCACGTTTCATTTCTTTGTCTCTAGGCAATTTCAGACAGTCAGCAGGCCAGTCAATTAGAGACCAGTAGAATACACACTTTATTCCAAAGGATCAACTAAATGCTGTCAATATGGGATGTACTTATCTTATAGAACATGTCTACACAGTCTGGTGCTGTCACAGGCTAGCTCCAAGCTACTGGGGCACGAGCCAGCTTTGGTCAGGAAGCCATTTAGACACATTAGGGTGTGAATGTCTCTGCAGGAAAAAGTTTTGCCTCTCTGGTGGATTTATCTGCATCTTCAGAGTCTTACGCTAAAGTGGCTACATGCCTTCCAGACTAGAGCTGACTGAAGCCCTAGTGATTTGGAGTCTGGGCAATTCTTAATGTGGGTCGGTCTGTGTCTAACTGTAGGCACTACTGTAATTCTTCTCTTGCAAACTCTGGTCTCTGAGAGTAGGTCCCTTGGCTTGATCTCCTCTTGTCATGCAAATCAAGCTGAAATCAGCAGAATTTAGGTAAATGTAGATGAGATGAGTAAGCCAGCACTCTTCATCCATTAGGACTGCTCACTTGAGTTAGGACGATAGATATGAGCAAGGATTTGCAAGATAGGGCCTTTAATCACAAGAAACCCACATGGAAAATCTGCTTAATCGGGAAGTCTCCCAGGGAACTGGCTGAATAGCCAATGATTCTAAATAGCTTTGATTGATTCTTAATGGGGACAATAATTCTGTTTAATGGGAATATCTTCAGATGATTTAATGTTGCTTTGGGCATTTTATGTGTCTTGGTCTTACGCTGGTCTTGTTTGTTTGCTTTTCTACCAGGAGTGTTTCATGGTTTTAATGCTATGATATATGCGGGAGGGGCGCGTGTTGGGGCACCCCTGCCAGTTGCTGGCTGTTGGCTTGCTCCTTTCATATCAATTACACATGTCGGGTTGCCTTACTAAGTGCCGCAAAGCCGCTATTGGCTTTGGAAAGCAGAAGTCTGCATTTTTTCATCTGTACAGAAAGTGCCTTCGCTGAACTGTGTCAGCCTGTGCAGCATCCCGAGCCTCACCAGTGAAAAAACCAGCGTGGAGCGGGCGCGTTCTCCTCTGGGGGAATTCCTGCCAGTGGGACTGGGGAGTGGTATCCACAGCTCTGCCTCAGGGCTTTTGCTGTATGAGCTGTACTCTGGTCTATTCAGTTCAAAGTTTGTTGATAAATCAATGAAAGGGAAGTGGAAAGACGTTTGGGTGAGGACATGCTTGGTACCCCCAGACAGGGAAATGAGACAGCAAATCGCAGAACAGAATCCAACATTTTTTGCCTTTTTTTTTTTTTCCGCTCCAACACATCTACAAATATTCCTCATGTGATGAATATTGTGTGCATCTGTCAAAAGCCATCTGTGTCAGAATAGATCAGAAGAAAATAAACTGGTGCAAAGAGGAGCAAGCAGTCCAGGTAAATACAGAACTGAGTGGGCTCACCGTCTTAGGAGGAAATCCCATTTGATGCACATGCCCAGTGCTCTGGAGATGTGCTTTCCGTCTTTGACATTTAACTGTGAATTTGAAGATGCCCCAGTCTTTCTTAAATACTGGCTAAAACAAAAATCTGAGATACTTTGATTTTTGCAGATGCTCTGATCTCATCTGAAGCACAAAGCTCAACTTCCCTTTCTGTCACCAAATTTCCTTATTTTATCATCTTCTAGCGCAAATGCTACAACGTTAGCTAATGAAAGCACAATACTTTGCTGTCAGTTCCTTAATTTAAGAACTAGTCCTTGTGTCCATTATCACACAGTATTTCTTCAGGACGTAATGGTGGGAGGGAAGAGCGCAAAGGATAGGACACATTGAGGAAGTTCCTCTGCCAGATGCCAGGTTTTGGCTGGATTCTTGGAAAACTTTGCTCTTTCTATTAACTGATGTGTGATTCAGAGTGGGGAGATATTGTGTGCTGGTTTCTGACCTTTGCAAACACTAAATCATGAAAATATCTGATTTATTGAATTTCTCCTCCCTCCCCAAAATCTTGCCAAAGTGGTCATGACCACAATTAGTGAACTGAAGTGACTTTGGTATTTGTATCATATATAAAATGTTTATTTTGGGAGGTAGTTTGTGAAAATATTAATGTAAGAGAGTTTTGGCCAGAATGAAGCTTATGAAGAAGTAACATTTAATCATTAGAGACTGAACTGCACTCAGGCTGAACAGTGGTGTTCAAGATAACTTGAATCAATTTATTCTATTTCTGGTATTAAGCTTCAACCTGGCAGGGTCCTAGGGTTGTCCATAATTCTGTAGATAGTACTGTGTCAGTGTGCTCTTAAGTGCTGTCTGTAGCATTCTGCATTGGATTTATTAGAAAGCTACCATCCTTTAAAAAGGAGGGGGTTTTTTTGTTCTCTCTTAGCTTGCATAGGCAATAGCCAATTTTGGAAGAATGATCCAGGTCTTTGTTTTGCAATAGACCATTAGCATGTTTCTTCAATACCAAATACCTTGAAGGAGATAGGAACTTGCATTAGAATATTATGAGTTAACTTCTCTATGGGTAAAGTCCGTCTGAGTCTCTAACAAATAGTCTTTGGTCTTGTAATAGATTGACTGTTCTGGTCACCACTAGGCTGATATATAAAATGTGATTAGTTTTAAACACATGTACAATTCTACTTGCAGACCTGTTGTGCCAGGGGTTGTCATATAGACTTTGGCATTCCATCTTCCTCCTCAAAAGAAATATATACTGAAATTGTCATCCATTTNGAGGGCGCGCGGGGGGGGGGGGGGTGGGGGGTGTTGTTGTTTGGTTTTTTTTTCCTTAAAGTCCTTCAGGGACATGTCCAGAGAGACACGTGAAATGTGCAGCGAACGTACGCAACTCAGAACCCTAATAAATGGGGTGTTAGCACTAGTCATACATAATTTTCTTCTCTTTTCCTATCCAATGAATTCCAAAGGTAAAATTAGGACTGCTTGTTTGGGTTTGATTAAATTTGAAAGATTTGCTTCTAAAGTTGCCATGTGTTTGTAGTCCCTCAACACGTGCATTTTCCCCATAGAGTATTTGCATGTTTGTGTTGTTCTTCAGCAAGAACAGTGTTTCTGCTGGAGCAGGAGGGGATCAGACCATGGTGCTACAGGACAGCACCCGGCACTAACGAGAACCTTGATGTGTTGTTGGGGGTACTGTGGAATAGGAACTGTCATCTTATGTGTTTGGGGAAATTTTGAATTTGGTGAATGGAAATTGTGGGTGAAGTAGTATCTATCCATAGGTCAGGTAAGGTTATGCATTGCCTGGAGTGACTTTCTTTTGAACAAGCATTGAATCATCCATATTCTGAGGCTTAGCTCTTCTTTTTTACCCTAAAAAACCTCTCTCTGTTAGCCTTTTGGAAAATGATAACGTCAGTGAGGTCATTGCGGAATTAAATGTTAAGCAAACCACTGGATATTTTGTTAAATAAAATGGTCCTTGCCAATATTTTGCAATCGGTCCTTTAAATTTAAACCACATCTTAAAGTTAGAATGTGTCTCTGTCTATGGATAAATAGATAAACTTGTGTTTGTATACAGTAAGGCCTAAAGCCCTCATTAATTATAGTTCCTTTTTCATTGCAGAGATCTTTAAACTAGATAAATAGCAGTTCCGAAATCTGAACTGGAGGGTGAAAAACTTGATGTGTTTTTAAGATACTTAGAAGGAGACATATACAAGGAACTGGCTATTTCTTAGCAAGAAAAATGCCTTTGAAAATCTTTCCATAGTCCAGGTATCTTCTTCAAAACCACATCTGATAGGGATCTAATCTCCCTGTTCAATAACAGGATCATTAAACATTAACACATCACAGACAACATTTATCATTTTATCATTACTCTTCAGGATCAGGTTTAAAATATGGTCTGTAAAAACAGTGCAGGTCCTGTTTTTTCTGTCTTGTTTGTTTGTTAAGATGCATTTGCTTTCTATAAAATGAGTATTTAATACCAAGTGAAAAGATGAACTGCAAATGGTTTTTGTTGACTTTAACACTTTGTGGTCATGGCTCTGCTAGGAGGAAAAAAGCTGCATGATTAAGGGACAAACAAAAAAAGATGCACAGAGTTGGCAGCAGTCTGAAATAAAGATGACTCTACATTTCACACAAGCTGTTACTTATTGTGGGAGAAGAAAAGGCTTTGGTTCACGAACGCTCTGCACGTGACAGTGAAACACTGTGCACATTGTCACGCAACTTCTGGCTGCACGTTTCCTGTGTTAGTGTGCTTTTTCCGTGTGAAATGATGCTCAGACTCTGTTGTGGCCTTCCTGGGCCACCTCTGAGCAGCTGAAGGGTTTTTCCAAGGTTGGGGCTCCGTCCCTTGAGCAGTGACAAAGCTCTGCTGCTGCTGGGGTGTTGAATGGGGGAGATTCAGTGGTGGTGGAGGAGACACAGTACCCTGGGGGCTCAGCTAGGATCACTGTCCTCCACTGCCTGATGGTTACCTACCCTGCCTCATTCCTTAGGCATGGAGCACTTGTTTTGCTGTTCTGGATCACAAGGGTATTCTGGAACATGACTTCTAGACACTTGCCTGATCTACCAGGTGATAACTCTCCCAGATCATCAAATGATGCTCTTTTAGAGAGCTGGCAGGAGGCAGACCGATGTCCTACCTCTCTGGGGAGCGCCGTGACTGTGCCTCCTTTATACGTGGCTTAGCGCAAAACGTCCGGGAAGACAAAACCATTGCACAATGCCAGCTTACTGCTTAGGAGGAGGAAACACCAATTTTGTCTCAGTTGCAGAGGCATGAACCAACCTGAACTCTTCCTGAACTTTTGTCATCTGAAGTTTGCCCTCTTCTTAGGAACACATCCTTCTCAGTACTTTATCTCACTGTTAAGAGAAGCTTAAAAATGTATTTTTCTCCTTTTCTGATCACAGTATATTAAACCTTGCATCAAAGCAAGCACGCACACACTGGTACATAGGCAAGTTCTGGGACTTCCTCAATATCAGACATAGCAGTGAGAGCTTTAGGTTGCCAGGAAATAATAATTAAAACCCCTTTCTCGTTCAGGAAGAGGTTTTTAAAACACTTTAAGTCTGTAAATTTCATTCTTCAGCTTGCTGTTTCGTTTGGGGTTTTTTTGTATTTAGAAGTTTTCAGGTAACTTTTCAGTCTGTCATTTCAGCTGCTCCCTGTAACACAACTGTTTTCTCTGATTCCCCAAAATGCTGCAGAGGCTTTGGGTCCTTTTACCTCATCGTTCTTGCTCTGTGTGTTGGTTATGTAATGGATTGCAAAGGCAAGCACAAAACCTTGCAGCCTTTATGGGAATGAAACACTCTGAACTCATCTGTAGAACCTGATGTAAACAAATGTACAGCTGTGCAGGGTGCTACGCGGGGAGGTGGGTTTGTGCCCATTGCACGTAGCTTGCTCACGCACGTTCTCAGATCTCTGATTTGAGATGGTTTCAAGGCTCTTGCTTCCTCTGAAAGACCTAAATATCCCTTTGTGGGTACCAGGCCTTAAAACATGTTTCAAATTGAGACTTCAAAAATAATGATTCATTTCTGGTAATTCTGGTCACATACTTCTTCACTTAGAGAAAGGAAACCTTTCTGAAGAAGGTCTGAGTATCATCAAGGTCTGGGCAAGAGAGGTCTTGTCAAACATTTACAAACAGATGTTCTTAAAATTGAATAGCTTGTTTAGTGGCAAGAACGATTATTGCCTTATCTCTGGTTGTTCCTTTCTTTCTTTACTAAGATATTGCTTTCCTGTGTCCTGTTAAATTCCTCATCCTGTTGGGGGGGAAGGAGAGAAATACTGTACTGAACTGCACGGACACATTGTCATTGTGGTTTCCTATTAACTTTTTGCTGATTCCTGCTTACTTATCATATGCTTTAATGTTCTGTTACATTTTCCAGCAGCAGTGTGTCTCTGCGGCACTAAAACTTACTGTTTGCTGCTTTGCTGTTGTTTTCATCATGTAAAATAGCCTCCTTAGCATCACAAGAACAACGGGGCCAGTTATTTTAATCAAATGATGTTTTTCAGGATCTAGAGAGGTTGCAATATCAGCCTCTGCTTTGACCCCTAAAACAAAATCACTTCCATTCACTTTATTATCTTTAGTGTGTGGGAAACAGCCAGAGTCTGAATATTCTTTTTATCCTCCCTCCGTACTTTTTTCTTTTCTTTTTTTGTACTTGGTCTGTTCCTGTTGAAAATGCATCTAACCTATAAACGAACAGCCTCCTCTGTGTTCATTCCCCAAGCATTCTCCAAATATTCACATTCTTAAAATGCCATCTTCTTCCTTATTTTCTCAATTCTTTATTTGTTTACACTCAAAAGCTTCTTTGTAGCTGCCTACACGGAGCTGGGAAAACCTATAGTCTAGTTCTTCTTTATTTAAATATACAGTAGATTGTTAATGTCTTTGTTACCAGATACTAGCAAGCTTTATTAAGGACAAACTCATACGCCAGTGAAATTGTACAACATGAATGTTCCCGAATGTATGCAGTGTTCTTCAGATTAATTGGATTCCATGAAGCATATTCCCATCACAATGTGCAGAGGTTTGAAACATATCACTCCCATTAATGTTAATGGGAGTCATATGCTTAAATCCCAGCACTTCTAGATAGGAATAGCATCGCTTTAAATGAAACCAGTGTCCACCTTACTGTGAACCATTACGAATAATGATTACAGTTTTCTCCTATGGATGGGAAGGGAACAAGTGCTACCAAATTACTTCTTTAAAACACTTTCTATTGCTAACATTGCTGGACAAAAAAACTGCACTGAGCTGTGTAAATAACTTATTACTGGAAATTTTGTCATGTCATGTTAAAAAAGTAAAGTATATGTTTTCAACAGTCAACCTTAAAATAATAGAAATGAGCATTCTCTTTAGAAGGAAAGAACCATCATCTTGGTAGAACACATCCTATTTTTGTGAATTTGAAATTACATGCATATATAACCAGGACATCCGTTCATTGGTGAGGACCCTACTAGCTTCTCAGTGTGGGCTCTTTAATTGTTTTTCCTAAACCAAAACGATAGCTTTGGTGGCAATTTTGCTTCCAAGTATTATTTCACAACAGTTAACACAGGTCTTTCGCAGTGCTGGAATGTGGCAGGTGGCTATGCTGGAACTTAAACCATTTCTCGAAAGGGACAAAATAATTTCCTATAGACCATAAATAGGTAACTAGAGAAGTTGCACTCTGAGATTGTTAAGGAAGTTTTGGATTACTTTACATCAGTCTTTTTTGAATTTGTTAACATCTGTACATTTATCAGTTAACTAGTCACTTGGAGATTAGGCATTGAGAGAATGAGTAACACTCGCACGTTTATTGTTTGATCATCGCAAACACAATTATAGCACTGTCTGTCTGAACTTGAACTACCAAATCTTTAAGGCAGTTTGAGGGTCTCTTTGTCTTACAAGAAGCAGCTGAAGTAGGCCATAAATGCTGCTTTATACTTTCAATATGCCACTTTTTTTATTTGCAATGTCCCCCATGGTAGGACATAATTTGGCCTTGAGTTATGATTAATGGGTTTAGACGTCTCTGGTAAAAGAACTCCTCCACTTCAAAGTCATGTGCTACTTAGGAGGAAAAATACTGTGGAGAGAAGAGTAAACTGTCATTGACACCTCTGGTCTATCTGTCGTAATTTTGGTGTTTAAATTACATCCAACACTGGCCAGTACTGGAAACTTCAGAGTAACTTTATGGTGGACAGTTGTGAACTTGCTTCGTTTTCTGGAAGTTTCATCCTGCTTCCTATCACACAGTAAGGAGTTTATATTCTGAAGCATGCAAGTTCTGTACGCTTTTTTGATTCTTCTGAAATAGTGGTTTGCATGCTCTGCTCAAATGGCTTATTTTTATTTGAATCTTGCCAGATTGTAAGCTTATCATTTATGAGTAGGTTGGGTTTTTTCCTGAATAGATAATATATTGTAATGAATTGACTAAGTAGGATAGTTTTGTGGCATAGGACAGATACTGATAACTTTGAGCATGGATTTTTTTCAGATGAAATGATAAAAAGTGTATAGCTAAAGAAGGTAATGTGACACTTACTGCTGTCATAATGCTTTGTGTGCATAACTTGCCCATGCTGAAACCTTAGAGCTTGATTCTGGTTATTTGTGTGTTGTTTGTTTAACACAATACCTTTTGCATTTGATGTCATGCTCTGTTAGTGATATGCAAGGGATGAACAGTAACAGTAAAATAATGGAAATAAGTGAGTCTAAGAGCATTGTAGAAGAATGAGGTTAGACTTGATGGTGAGCTGAAATGAAACAATGGGTAGGGAGGATTGGGATCAAGCACAGAAAGACACTTCAGAGATATAGTGCATGTAGACTAGTGGTTTAGGCGAACATCTTTGTGTCTTTCTGGAGTCTGCATGAACAAAGTGTTCATACTGGGATTTGTTCTTGTGTGACTTGTGCCCATGAGGAGCTGTGCCTTTGAAATCCTACTATGGAGTAAGGAGAGCAGATTTCTGACATAGGGATTCCTATGGAAACTGATTTTGTTGTCTCAAAGGTAGGATTATGTTTTGCTTGCAACAGAATGCAATGGTTGGGGAAGGAGAAAATGTTTACATAGCAAGAGCAGACATAACTGCTAATGAAAATTATGGCCTGTTTCTATATTCTTCACTTGCTCCTGTAGGAAAATACTACTATAATGTTATGTAATAATAGGATAGGGTTTATATTCCTAAAACAACCAGGCCGCAAACAGAAGGGACAGGAAGGGGATAATTCTGTGTGACATAATTGGATATGGCAATATGCCAAACTGATTTTACTGGAAAAATCCCAAATCCTGTGTATGGAAGATTACTGTGGGAGGAATATCATTCCTGGGTTTATATGGCATACGTGTTGGAGAGGCTGAGCAGCAGAGCACAAAATGCATCTGGTCTTCTTGAAAAGGACCTTGATGTTTGTCTTGGAAGAAAAACCTCCCAACTCTGTTTTCTTCAGTCAAATATATAGGGGTAAAAATGGTTTATCTAATACAGCCATGAGCTTAGGTTGTTTTGTGGGAAGTCTAAGGGGGGAATACTTTAATGCCAAAAATATTTTGGTTGATTGTCCAACTTTGAGTCTTTTTTAGGTCAATAGTGGACTTTTTCCAGCAACCCCACTTCATCCTCCATGTTTTTTGGTCCATTCCTCTGGTGCTGGCAGTCCCCTTTTCCTAAGAAACAAGGCCATGCAGACAAGCACTAGATCTGCTGGTCTGTACAACCGTCTGTACAAGAAGCATTCAGAGGTTGGAAGATGGCCATCACTGATCACGTGTCAACATCTTCAAAACTGATCTAGGTATGAGCAAACTATTGCTCAAATAAAGCTCAATTCCTTCCTGCTTATACAGTGCTTTGCTTGTTATATCAATTTGCAAGCTTTTTGTCTGCAGTATCATCTTTCTTACACCGGCTTCCCTACAATCTACTGATTCATTTACGTCTCAAAACAGCCATCTCTGTTGCCTGAGTATGTGAGAAACTGATTTAACCCCAAAGTCAATGCTTGTGGAAACGAGTTTTTATGTAGTCTTTGCCTTTCCTCTCCTATTCCTGTGGTACCATCAGGCTTTTTACTTGCTTCTGCTTCTACTACTTCCATGTTTGGAAAGGGTGGAAGTTTTTTCATTTTTTTTCTCCTTCATCTTTGCTCATGATGTCTCTTCATCTTATTGCTGATTGGTTTGTAGGCATGAGTCATGGCAAAAATTTGGATGCCTCATCTTCCTAACCAACCACCTCCACTTTCTGTCCTGTCTCCCACTCCTGCATGTGAGTGTCATACTTGACTCATCTCTCTTCTTCGTATTGCTTCATCACACAAGTGGCCTGGAGTCCTGTTGAAACATTTGTGTTGACTCAGGATTGAGTTGGTAGATAGAGGGTTCACTGGTACTTTCCATTCGGTTGGGCTGTTCCAAGAACTAAAGTAATCCTTCTTCAGCATCTTTGTCCATCAGATAGTGTATCTAGTTAGTGTAAAACTGGGAAGAGATTAATTGAGGTGGTTTAAATGATTTGCCTGGGAGCCAGGAAGGACACTGTACATGGCCAGATTTTGCCAGAGTATCATTTCCCTTCACTGGTTTGATGCGCAGTGACCCAGAATGAGTGTGTCATTGTAGTCCAGCCAGATACAAAAATTGTTTCCTCTGAGCATCCTCACGCAGACTGTAAGCAAAGACATCAGGAAGAGCAAGGGGGTCTCTCAAACAGCTGCCACATATCAGTGGTGGTTTCATAGGTACGGTTCTCAGCAATGGAGTTAGTGCTTTGAGGTATTTTAAGGTGAAGTATTAGCCTAATTTATCAGCTGCATATATGGCTGGGTTCAGAAACTGTGAGACGTGAACATTGAGTGGCCTTCAGTGAGCAAAACTTGGACAAAAATGCTCTGTTCTTGGCCAAAGCTTGCTACAGATTTTTACTCTTATTCTGATTGGCACCAACCAACACTCCTACTCTCCAGTGTTTCACCTGTTTTTGGAGAAACTTTGACCATCACACTGACCAGCAGGAGTAGGGAAGTGATCATCCCCCTGTACTCTGCTCTGTTGAGGCTGCACCTCGAATACCATGTTGTTTTGGGCCCCTCACTACAGGAAAGACATCAAGGCCCTGGAGCATGTCCAGAAAAGGGCAACGAAGCTGGTGACAGGTCTGAAGCACAAGTCTTCTGAGGAGTGACTGAAGGACCTGGGGTTGTTTAGTCCAGAGACGAGGAGGCTGAGGGGAGACCTTATTGCTCTCTACAACTACCTTGAAAGGAGGTTGTACTGAGGTGGTGTTGATCTCTTCTCTCAAGCAACAGGTGATAGGACAAGAGGGAATGGTCTCAAATTGCTCCAGGAGAGGTTTAAATTGGATATTAGGAAAAATTTCTTCATCGAAAGAGTGGCCAGGCATTGGAACATGCTCCCCAGGGAGGTGGTGGAGTCACCGTCCCTGGAGGTGTTCAAAAAGCATGTAGACATGGCAATTCTGGGACATGGTTTAGTAGTCATGGTGGTATCAGGTTGATGGTTGGACTTGATGATCTTAGAGGCCTTTTCCAACCTTAAAGATTCTATGAAGGATGCCTCATCTTTACTCCTCCTAATCTGCCTTTGTCTGGATGCCTTCCGCTGTGTTACAGCTCCCATTGCTAGGTATTATACTTGGGAAAACTGCTTGCTTGTTTTTTTTGTTGGGTCTTTTTTTTTTTTTAAGTGCAGGGAAGAAAGAGAGAGGGGAAAAAAGGACTTGTGAGCCTATGGTGAACTTAATTAACATCACTGGAGGGACAGCAATAAAGTACTTAACAGTGCTATAGTAAACCTTGCAAGATATGAACGAGTCAAAATATTATTGACGTATTCAATTATTTGCAGTTGTGGGGGTTTCATTTTCTCTGACGACTCGTGAAAATAATAAAGCACTTAAAAGTTCCGCTTTCACTTGGCTGACCTAGCGCTCTCGCAGCAGCACAGTGTGTTACCCCGGGAGGGAGCTGAGCTGGAGCCAGCGCGGGGCGAGGAGCGCTGAGAAAGCAGTACATGCAGTCCCTCAGGAGGGGAGCAGCTCACATTCATCTCTAGGGGCTCTTCCTGCCTGGCCTGTATTATTTATTTTACTATTATTAGCATTTCTGAGACACCAATCACTATGGTAACTGGGTGCCTGTAATAACTTTGCATTTATGTGACTCTCTTTGCCAGCAGTTTCTCTGTACCTCACAGTTACTAATTACTTTCACCCCACATGCATGGCCCATTGCATTCTCCAGGTTATTAAACCTGAGGACTTCTTACAGATGGGAAGACTGAGGGGCAGAGGGTTTAAAGGCTGAGTCTTTATGGGTCTCCTCACTCCTGGACTTGCCCCTCCACAATAAACTTTCATTTCAGCTTCTTTCCTTGGCTTCCTTGAGGCACATTGCAAGAGGGACTTAAACCAACAACCCTCTGTAGGTTTCGTCTTTCTGTTTAAATTGTGCCCGTCACTTTCCTTCCATTTGCTGAGCCTTTGAGACCCAGTACTGGGAGCCAGGGAAGGCTTTGGCTGAATGATCTTGATGCAAATATTTCTCACGGACAGGTCTGAGTGCGTTTTGCATCCAGCCTTGCGCAGGCAGACCTAGCGAGCACCCTGACCCCACGGCAAGTTTAAAGGACTATGGGAGGACCTCAGTGGTGGTACAGCTCAGCTGTGCCCCCTGTCAGCTTCAGAGATGCAGCTAGGCTTTGCCACATGGTGTTCAGCATCAGAGACGTTCACTGAGGGACAACTGCGACGATACGTGCAAGTGATGGTTGGACTGGATGATCCTTGAGGTCTATTCCAACCTTAATGATTCCATGATTCTAAGCCTGCCGGCAGGTTGGCTGGGGACACCTCGGAGGAGAAATCCCACACGCAGCAAGATCGCAGGGCAGAAATCTCATCCCTGCGTCGTGCTTCGGATTTCAGCAGCAGTCATCAGGACTCTGTGGCTGCAGTCACCCACTAGCTCAATAGTGTCAGTTTTAATGCTTTCAATACTTCTCTATTTTTTTGAGATTGCCTTAGCTCGGGGCCACGCAGAGGCTGGGTGCAGGAAGCCTGTAGGCTCTGGGGTTGTGGGGGGGAAGACGCAGTCTGCAGCAGTGTCGCTATGCACGTCGTGTGAAGAGTTATGGTTGATTTTCACATACATCTATAACATCTGTGTGGCTAATAAAATTGACGGAGTTTGTCATAATCAGCCTGTACTCTCCAGTGAGAGAATTATGTCTGAGCATTTGGAAATCTCATGCGCAGGCAGTTACTGCGGGAATGTGCTGTGAAGATTGAGTTGTTTCTGCGTGGCAATGCGTACCCGTGCTGAAACCCGCTTCTCCGCTGCTTGGAAAGAGTATGTTGTTAAATGGGACACAGGTATAAAATCCCGCACGGTTGTGGGGGCAGCCACAGCCACACGTGTGCGTTTACATGAACACAGTTGCACTGGGGTGACGTATTTCCAATGCAACTGAAACTAACCCCAGAAACGTTGCGCTGCGCAGCCCAGTCCCCCAGTCTGAGCGGCAAAGGGAAAGCCCCCATGAAGAACGACGTAACCTGCTAGTCTTCCAGGGACACTAACGTGGGAAATCAGCACATTTTGTAAAGTTGCTGCTTTGTAGAAAATCACACCGTAGCACTCTGGTGGTTTTTTGTTTTTTTTTTTTTTCTTTTTTTCTTTTTTTCTTTTCTGTTGTGATGAAGACTTCGTAAAATCCACGTTGTGTTGCCAGATCAGGTGTAATCAGCTGATAGCTGTCAGGTTCCCCAGGAAAAAGTGGACAAATAATGCTGTGATGACAAATTCTGATCACATTCATTTTATAAGCAGAGATAGTTGAAGTTTCATACGTGATGGATTGAAAAACAGTACTCAGGAGGGATTCATACATTCTGTATTTATTTACTGCATTTTGTTGGCTATGGGCTTAAACAAAATTGGTTTTGCATCCAAAATGTAATCTGAATGCCTGTGAACACAAGAAGGCAGATGAATAAAAGTCATTTGGGCATCCAATTCCTTTGCATGTGCGTGTAAACACTTCTCTTTGAAATATTGGGGTGGGCAACATTTAGCAGTTTGTTAAAAATAAGGACTGTGATTTTTCAAGGTGATGATTTCCTGCCTCTTGATATCCCTGTCAGTGCTGTGACTTAAAATTCCTTTGGAGTAGCATCTGATATTTAAGTTTAGAAAGAATCCAAGCCAAGTAAACCTCTTCTGTAACTCCCTGGTCTTTCTGGGATGGATGTTGCTGTCCCCACTCCACCTTTTATGAGAGAGTTTTGGGGCCTGACCCAAAGCACGTAGATTTCTGAGGATTTCAGATCAAACCCACGTTGCTGTAAGCAGCAAGCACTGAACTGCCATTTAAAAGTGAGTTCAAGTCTTTTATTGTTTTAGATCCAATGATAATAGAGACAAATGCATTGGATTAATAATGCTTCTACCTTGAAATTTAATTTAAAATCCCTTGTAATGTAATCACATTTGGGTGTGCCATTACCCAGATGGAGAGAAATTTGTTTTGTTGAGAAATTACTTTAGCATAAGAATGACTTGAGTTTATTAACAGGAAAAAAACATGACTCCCCTCCCCAACCACTCCCCATGCATTCCAAAAATAAGAAACTCATTTCAACATGGACATTACTGGTTAAAAAATAATTACACATAATGAAATGTCATATTTCACACATACTCCCTGCAAACCACGCTGCTTAGTCTTCCCCAAAACACTGCAGGGTGTAACCAGCTCTTTCTTCCTCCTTCATGAAAAGAATATTTCACAATGGAATTGTGTGATGACAAAAAAAAAATGATGCTGGAAAAGCATCGCTACCCAGAGAGACATAAGGAATTGCCACAGGCCACTGCATATAATCCCACACAATATTAAGTAGTCATTGTATCTCTTTCCAAGGCTTCATTCTTCTTTTGTGACCTACAGCCTCAATGAGAGTTTTTACAGAAATAGAGTGCCATGGAACAGCAAATTTGGGAACAGTGTCATTTGACAAAAAACGTTTGGCTTAGAATGTTATTTTTTTCATGTATCTTTCAGCCGCCGTCATTAAAATTGTTAAATAACACTAGAAACGTGTTTCGTCAGTTACCTTGGGGATAAGTATAAAATATTGGGCTGTTAAATGCACACCACAAAAAAATAAAACTGCACGGTGCAAATGCGTGAAGAACTTTGTTAGGTGGGAGTTTGCAGGGCTGGACACATGTCAGCAGCACACCCCAGCCTCCTTACCCAGCGTTCCCACTGCGGGGGCAGCTCCACTTGTGGTTAGGTGTTCACAAATCAGGGAGGTGCTTTCCAGAAACGTTTGTTTGCATTGAAAAGCAGGTTTCTGCAGGGATTCTGGCGCTGACAGTTTCACCCCAGGAGTGCTCGCGAAGTGCAGATGCGATAGCCACATGTGCACAACGTGTGCAACCTGCGTTGGGCACTGAGGCCTCTTTACCAGTTAACTTTTAGGTTATTTCTTCAAGCAGGGCTTTCGTGGCACTAGTGCTTGTCTTGCTTAATACATTCAGCATGTGGAGAAAGGTGTACATCATTCGGTGTAAAACTAAATCTCACAAATTAATTTTGTGCCTGAGAACAAGAGTATTCAGCATATACAGAACGCTAACTAATTTCCATGTATTTCTTAATATGGGCAATGCTGTGTATCTCTGGAGACACGTGTTGTAGTTCTGTGTGCTTAGGTTTGGATGGAAAAGATCATTTGATTCATACAGTATTCTTTTTACATAAATATATAAAGATGAGCCTATGACATTACTAATAAAAGAGACTGCTAGAAATTATCTATGACCATCACAACTGCAGTAGACTGGGCTAATGATGCTGAGTTCAAGTTCCTGTGGCAAGATTTGAGCAAATTCCAGGGAGTTTTGAGGACAGCAAAAGGGAAACCAAAGATGTTTCAGGGTTTTTTTACTCCTTAAAGCTTCAGCCTGAATGAAAACAGGTTGGAAAAAAAAAAAAGAAAGGATAAACCAGGCAGATGAGGCACTGATTGGAAGTCAGAGGAACAAAATAAAGACAGAGAAGGTGACCTGATAAAACATTTGTAATTCTTTTTCTTGAAAGAAACAGTTATGGGGGGGGGGAAGTGCTCATTTAAATACTGAAATTTTAAAAATGTTGGATAGACTAAATCCTCTCAGTTTAATGCCCCAACCTAATCCTGGCTATAATAAACAGTGCCCAGTGGCAGCATTTATTAACCCTAGAAACACTTTGTTGAGAAAATTATTTTGTAAAATTACAGTTTGATTTTTTTTTTTTCTGTGCTTTGCTGGATGTCTGGGAGAGGTTATGCAGCCACTCCATCCCCCAATCTAGGCATGCTTTAGATTCAGAGCTTTGAAAACCAGCTAAATTTACACCCAGCTTGCTCTGGAAATAAATCTGCTCATTTAGATGAGGTCTCATTTGAAATGGCTTAGCCCAATAATTAATCATTTCATTCTCTTTATATATTTGTGGGTATTTGAAAGAAGTTTGATTAGTTACCAGTGATTACACTTCCCAACACCCTGCAAAGGAAATAATAAAATAAAACCCGTCAGGCTTTTGGAAAGAATTGCTGGGGCTGAATTTGGGTTGAATTTAATAGCGACTTACTAACTGGCAATTATTTGTCTGCCTTTAACAGGAACTCCATAATGAAAGAGATTATCATTCAGGAGTTAGACCGAGTTTGATTTTAAACCCTGCAATGAGAAGCTTCTACGCTGCGAACAAAGCAGCGATGGCTTTCAAGTTCCTTGGCAGACGGGGTGGCAGGAGGAGGGCAGCGGTGCTGTTTTGGCTCGGGTGAGCACAGGTATCCCCCCAAAGTACCCTCTTGCCCAACCCCGTGGGACACTTAGTCTCCTCCTACTCAATCATTTAGGCTAGTTCGATAAACGCAAGAAAACAGACAAGTTTCTCGTTGCTGATCTGTTGTTTCTAAACACACTAAATCATTTTAAGGAGTTCTGAGATTCAGGGCTGAAGATGTTTGCCTAATCCCAAGGTTTTTTGCTTGTAAGGCGCTGCAAGAGGGGAAGAGATCATGTTGGTCTGAGTAGATACTACCCACTTAACGCTGCCCATCGTTTCTTATCTATATTGTGGCAACAGTGGATGAATGTCAGGGTTCAACGTACCCGTGCTGTTTAACCTGGTCCTATTATCGCAGTGACCTTAACCAGCTAGGCAGCTCACAGAGTAGGCACTAAGCAGAGCATGAGATGAATTTAATGGATTACTAGGGAGTATGTTATTGCAAGGAAAAGCACCTGTGGAGCAACATATTTACCTCAGTTCCACTGAATGAGCATGTTGAAAGTGAATTGGCACAGCCTTCTGCTTTATGAAAGGAAGTATTTTGTCATTCTTCATGCTTTCATTAAGAGGATTTAAGGCAGAGGATGCTGAAACGGTTCAGTGTTGGCACCAAAGAAATCAGAGATTAATAGTGACGCTTGAAAATAGTAAAGCATCTGATTTTTGCTTTTTCATCAACAAGCCTAATAAACCAGGATGAAACTATTAACATACAAATAGACAACCTTCTGATTAAAACAGCAGCAGCCAGCCCAGCCTGAAAAAGACCTCTTCACGCAGAAAGCAATTACGATGGCGAATGTTGTCCGATTCACTTCCATTTGCAACAAACCTGGAAAATCAAAGTGTATCTAATCATAATTTTGCAGAAAGCACTGATGTTTACTTAAAAACTTAAGATGCTCTTGTTTTTTTATGATTGTGATTGGTATTTTAGAAGCCCCCAGATCTACTGCACTGTTTTACTCCTTTGACTTTCTATTATAGACAAGGCAAAGTAAACCCTTGGGATGAGGTATTGCGGGAAACTTCCCCAGCGTAAATTATCTTGTCTTATACTACTGTGGCATACTTAGTTTCCTTTCCTGTATCTCCCCCAAGATGATATTCCAAGGGACGAATATACTTACTGACTCATTTAACGGTCTACCTCTTGATGATGATAATCTAGTGGAAAAAAAATTCCTGATTTTAAAGTCAAGCCATGGCAACTGATTCCACAAAGCCATTTCAGCTTTTGCATAAAAGAAATTTTGTTTTGTAGTCAACTGAATGACTGGCAAAGGAGAATTTTCTCTCGTGACAAAGCAAAACCGGTTTCCTGTTTACACGGACCGAGCGTTCCTTGCACAAGCCATGGCAGATCCTGTCCAGAAGCGTGCTCGCTCCTCTGAGCAGAGAGGCTTTCCAGTAATGCTGTGCTGCCTAATTCCAGCTTAGGCAAGTGGAGCATAAATGGTAGTGAGCCCTTCTGAATTTCCTCTTGCCCCCTTTCAGAAAGGGTGTAAATACATGCCTAAATCCCTCCTTATTCAGGAAAGCACAGAGGCTCATCTGTAATTTAAAGCATGTGTTTTAAGTCCAGTTGATTTCCGAGGCGAACACATGTGTATGTTGAGATACGTTTTCCCCACATCTTGAACCTCTGTACGCCCTGCTCCTTCTGGAGGAAGAAGTCAAGATGCGCTTTTTCCAGTTGGAGGTAGGGGTGCCTGTAGAATTATCTGAAGGAAACCGCTTCATTTCACCTGAGAGAAGCAGTTCTCATGGTTGTTTTAAAAAGAGGTCTTAACACGGTAACTCCAAAATATTGACGCCTTTTGGTATCTGCCCTAATTTTGATATTGAGGCAAGTGTGCATTTAATGTGTCAGTGAGCTCGCCTTCTGGTTTCCTTTTCATTTCATAAAACTTATTTTGAATATTCTTTTCTAACAGGACATAAAACTGGTAACTTCTTGCTTATTTGCGTGGTCCAAAACCTGATCACTGTATATTAGAAAAAGAGTTCAGGGTTGGAGCACAATTTCTGCGTCACACACGGTTAAAAACCTAATTAGACAGCTAAAGTAGCCTCCAAATGTGCAGACACTCTTTTGCGCTTTAAAACAGTTGCATCAGCTATCAATCAAGTGGACAAATGATGCAGACAGGCAATAAAGAGTTTTCATTTGCGAGTAATATTAATTGTGGGTGTGAAATGAAAGATACAAGTGATGAAGGTACCACTCAGTGCTTAGATGAAATGCTTTCTAAAGTTAGCTCCAACTGGGGAGTTGCAAACAGGACACTTTTAAAAGCAAATAAAGTTTCAGCTCTGCACTGGTCATTGTATGTCCTTGAGAAAAATGTATAGAAGTGCCCGTTGATTATTGTTCTCCTTGATTTTGGTTTTCGAGCACTGTATTTGGGCTCACTGTTCGTTAGTCTGGAGCAACTGGGCTGGGAGAGCAGCATACAGACCTCTGTTCAGTATGCAAAGCAAATAAATAAAGCAATTATCTGATACAGAGTCACAGAGTAGCATCATATGGAAACTAATGGTGCCAAATCAAGGCCACATGTTTTTAAGAGGATTATGAACTTAAGTGATATGCAGCTCAATGTCATCTATTTGCAAAGAACTGAGGAATTTGAAAAAAATCCTTTTAAAGATTCTAGTGAATATAGTAATTGTAAAAACATTTGCCAAGATTTTTCCGGGGTCAGTGTCAAGAAGTCTGAAATTCAGACAGAAATGACTCTGTTCCTGGTAATCCTTTCTGAATGGGATTCCTGATTGTCCTTGTCAGACTGGACATCTGAACCAAGGATTTCAAGCAGTGACTGACCCCAAAAATTTGTTTTTCATATGTTTAAATTTTTTATAAATCGTGTTCAAATGGACCATTCTTTATTTACAGTGGTTTAAAATCTAAAAATCTCCAATGATTTCATCTTTCTTTTCTTTATATTTTTTTTAATAATTTGTGCATTCATAGCATTTAATGTCCTATGTTTGCAGTGCCTTGACAAAAGACTATATTTTCCCTATCTAGATACTGAACAGAGCTCTTCACCTCATGCCTGTCACTGAGGTCTACATGTGGTTGCTAAGACTCCACTATCACATGAAAGGGTGGAGGCAGGGTAGAAGTTTTCTCTGGAAAAGAGACAGATGATCATGCCAAGTCTCATAGAATTATTGGCAATAGTTTTCCTGGGGAGATATTGAGACAGCTTTTGACAGGAGCTAACGCCCATTTTCAGATGTAAAACGTTCATCCCACCATCTAACTCCTTAGACTCTTCTCCAGCAGACGCTTCTCTGGGAAAACACCCATTGCTGCATGTAGGAGGCCAATGGGGACCCTGTGACTCGCTCTGCAGTTCTTAAATCTGCAGTACCCACCCCGCCTGTGCTCATGCTTTTTTTTTTTTTTTTTTTGCATTTTTGCCTTCATAAAATACTATGAACAGCCAACAGGCTACATTTAGACAAGAATGCAAGTGAAACAGGTTTCTCCTTGTTTGTTGTCTTGTTTTTAGATACTTTATGGTGGTATCTTGTCTCATTTGTTCCAGTATCAGTCTGGTCTTTGTTTTATATGATCTGGCAGTTTAGGGTTTAGAGTGTCCCACCTACAGGCAGCAGGAGTCTAATGGTGTGGGAGGGGTGAGAGGGAGCCCGCGGTCAGTACGTGCACTGCTGGTTTAGGCAAAATGGACTCTACATACACAAGTGATGTAATTTTGGCTACATTCAGGCCCAAAGGAATCACTATTTTTTTATGTTTTTCTCTCACGTGTGTATTTTTAGACACTGTAGTTTGGATACTAGCTCGCATAAGTCCCATTCTCTGAATGATTTGGGGTTTGGTGCTGGGACAGGGTCATATAAACCTTTTTATTCAGTTAACTCTGTCAGCTGAATTCAAACTGACTTGGACAGGTCTTTTGGAGAGACGAGGCAATGACCACCAAATGATCAGAGGCTGAAGCATCTCTCCTATGAAGACAGGCTGAGAGAGTAGAGGTGGTTCAGCCTGGAGAAGAGAAGGCTCCAGGGAGACCTTATAGCAGCCTCCCTTCTAAAGGGGCCTATAAGAAAGCTGGAGAGGGACTGCTTACAAGGGCATGGAGTGATAAGACAAAGGGCAATGGCCTTCAGATAAAGGAGGGTAGGATTTAGAGTAGATATTAGGAAGAAATCCTTCCCTGAGGGTGATGAGGCAGTGGAACAGGTTACCCAGAGAAACTGTGGAGGCCCCATCCCTGGCAGTGTTCAAGGCCAGGCTGGATGGGGCTTTGGGCAACCTGGTCTAGTGGAGGGGCCCTGCCCATGGCAGGAGGTTGGAACTAGATGGGCTTTAAGCTTCCTTCAAACCCAAACCGTTCTATGATAATTCCCAGGTAATCTAAAATCTCATTGACAGATAGAACCAAGTGAATAGCCGATTTTAAAACTTTTGTATAGAAGATGCTAAAGATCCTTATAACTAAGTCATTAAATTACATTGTAAGAGTGAAAAAGGATAAGAGAGTATTTAAAAATACACATTTCAAAATAGATGTTACAGGATTGCCAGAAATTTTTGGAAATTGAGGAGATAGTAGTATCTCCCAATTAAATAAGTGGGCAGGAAACAAGTGCTGTGAGCTTTGGAAAGCCTGTGGAGCACAGGGGTGGGGATCAGAAGGCAGAGGTAAGGGAAGGGCACTTTGTGGGCTTTATTGTGTCCCAAGACTCTGCATCCTATTTTCTACACTAAAGGAACATGCCGTGTTGGTTTTCTGCAATAAGCAGGATATTGTTTAGGTCCTTTTCCAACAAAGTATTATCAAGGTGGTTTTTTGTTTTGCTTTTAATTGAGGGCAGCAGCAAAGTTCAGAGCACCACATGCAGATGTTACAGGGACACGAAAGTACAAGATAAGGTGCTTCCTACCACAGGAAGGCTATTTTAACAGTTGGTTTTTAAGCTGATATTTATGAAGGAAGGAAAGTCAAAGGCAGCAATAATTAATGTCATCATTATGGTTCAAATTTTCAAAGAAACATAGTAGGATTAGGAGCTCGGTTGCTTCATCTTTTCAGAAGACTTTAGCACAAGATTAGACAGTGAAAGGCAATAAGCACCAAAATCTAGGGCTTTTTTTTCCCCCTAATTTTTGTATAAGGAATCTATGTTCTGTTCAAGTATATGGATTGCAGATGGAAGAGAGTGTTAACAAAAGAGAAGGTACATTTACAGGCCTCACCATCTTCCCTCGTTAATGGTTCCCAGCAGAACATGCTGAGCTTTATGACTTTTTATTTATCATTAAAACAATTTTTGTTATTTGCTGAACGGTTAAAATTTCTTTTCCTGATAATTTGGGGAGGTAGCTGTTTATCATACGGAATGATAAACAAAAGCAGCAAAAGTCTTGTCAAATGGGTTAGTTTGCAGCCCTGTAGAGCTATGCTTCATGAGTTTATTTGCAACGTCAGTAGAATCTAAACTAATTTAATTCATGGTAGGGAGTGTATGTTAATGACCTCACTGGGTGGTTAAAGGTAGCACACACCTCCCTTCTTACTCAGTGGTTCTGATCTACAGCAAGTCAATAGATCAAAACCACATGGTATATCTCATGGATGGTAAGGACCCCATGTGAACTAGGTTCGTGGTGGCCATATCCTTCCCCGTAGATACTTTTACACATCAGAAGAACTAACGGTATGTTTTCTAACACATCAGACAGTCCAAAAATTGAATTAGGAGTAGAAATTATCTCTACCCCTACCTAGCAGAATGAGGTACTGCTGGCCACTGGGAGAGGAAGGGAGGGAGCTCTGTTGTCAGCTGAACAGCATTCATGCTTTCACAACTTCCTGCTTTGCAGGCTTGTTCTGGCTTCAACAACTCTCTAGCCTTCACAGGCTTGAAAAACTATATAAAGGAAGGAAAAGAAAAGGTATTTGAAGGAACGAAATTAAGAATTGTAAAGATCTTTGAATAACTAGTGTTTTCAAACTGGGTTAAAGCAGACTTAGAGTAATCTGACATGATGTAATCCTAGTGAAGTTGCAGGAAAGCAGAAATGAGGTATTTATTTGGGGTATTACAGTGTCTAGCATAAGATATTGTTAAGTACTGTCAGTAACTCATTATATATTTATTTAAAAAAAATAAGAACTTGAAAGAAAAAAAGAAATTTCAGATTAGAATGCTGTTGCTGTACATGCATTATACATGCTTCTCCTTCTGTTCCACTAATGGATCCTGACTGCCAGAACAGCGAAACGAACCATTGAAATTAGCGGAACTAAGACCCAGATCTATTAAAAATTTTCATTTGCCTCCAGTGTAGAATTTCAGACAGATCCCTGATTTCTGTGAAGCATTTCCAAAGTATCACAGCTATGCTGTAAAATGAGTTTTCTGTCAAAGGGAATGAATGTGGTGGTAGAAGCCATTGTATCTTCTGCTTCCTAATGGCCAGGGACCACAGACATGAAAAACAAAGGATGAAGCATCTCTAGTGGCGTATCATTAATGCTGGTGGCGAGCTGAGGAACTACTGGGGAAAGAAACATCAATAGCAGAAGAGGCTGAGATGAATGGAGCAGCAGTCATCAGCATGGCAATGCCACCTTGATCATGCTGGGCTCTGAAAAGAACTAAATCAAGGCACATTTATTCTACCGAAAGCTGATGCTAAGAGGCACAAGCCACCCGCTTGGGCTTTACTACCAAACAGGAGAATCTGAAGGGTGGTTCCCCAGTCTCATCAGAGGTATATCGCAAGTGACTGCTGGGAAGTAATAACTCTAACCTTTCAGTTCTTGGTGATCACCTACTGCTGGAAGAGTCCTCAATCTCAAGATTTGTGTATTCTGAGCTAAAATCAGAGATGGAATATTATTGCAGTTGAACTTTTATTTTATGGCTCATCAAAAAAATAAAATGGGTGATGGAATTTATCGGCTACACCAGTTAGCCTCTTAAGGGGAAAAAGTACTGGTGAAAATAGCACTAAAATATACTGCAGAATTGTCAATACCCAGTCTTCAGTATGGAGCACTTATCGGGAAACCCTCCAATATTGTTATGCTTCATTTTTAATGCTGCCCAAGCATGCTCTGCTTTTGCCAAAATAATGGAAGTCTGACCTTTTGCTGGGAATTTCCATACTTCTGTGGCTTTAAGTTATATCCTTCTATTTTTTAATTATTTTTTTTTTTCTTTTTTGGTAATGGGACTTTTTAGTGCCTGGAAAATTTGAGACACTAAAGGAACCCAAAAAAATGTGTATGTAGGAGAGGGTTTTGGTTTCTTCTGAATCCTGGTCAGACTCTGGAAAACAGAACCAAACCTCAGAACCAAAAATTCCTTCATGATTTTTCAACATTTCTGCTAATGCCGAGTTCCAGGGTCTGGTTTACATTGGGAAACCTTGACTCCTGGCTCCAAAGGGTTCAATTAGTCAAAATGGTTGGCAGATGGAAAAAATAATTAAGTTCCATCCAGTGTTTTGTACAATAAAAATAGACTCAAGACACAATGGCCTTACCTTGAACTTTTTAGGCCAACGTCACATAACGATAAAGAGGGAGTCAGCTTTTAAAACCTGGATTATCTACGAGCACATATACAAAGTGCCAAGCTGGGCTGCAAGGGGAAAGGCACGAGAATCTAGCAAGCTGAGCGTGTGATTATTAATTTAATGATTTTAACCCAGACTGAAGACGTAAATTCTGGCAATGAGAGATAATTTGATGTGGATATTATGAAATTACCAAAACCTCACATAGTAGTAATAACAATAATTATCTGTTATTCAAAGAGATGCTGAAATCCATGGAAATTTTAAAATATTATTCTTAGAAATCTTTCTCCTAAATGTTTTGTCTTTCCTGAAAGTGACAGAAAAGCAGATGGATAACACTTTTGACAAAGAAATTGTTTTGATTTCATGCTTAAATATAGTCTTAAATGCCCAATTTTAAGAACTCAAGTTTGAAAATACAGTTATGGAACAGAAAGATAACCTGTGCCATAATTTCATATCAAAATGATTCCTACTTCAATTATCCCACAAGATAGGTAGGGTAAAGAGTTATACCTGATATTACACAACTGGTCGTTCTGAATGATGAATATATTCCCAAAAAAGGAGAAGCACATAGGGAAAATTTGCAAATTGGGAAGTGTGACTTTTTACACAAAATAAGCTCTAGTAAAAATTTCATGGCCAAACGGATGTTCTGAAAAATAAATGATATAATACAGACAATAAAAAGCAGACAAATTCTTCACTATTGTCAGTGACAACACCTGACTGTACTGGGCACATGGACTTAGGGATTTATCTCTAAGTGTAGAATGAAATTCCCAGCTGGTTGGAATTACTGGAGCACAGCTGAGGTTCTAGATTGTAATATTAATAAAGTTTTTCGGAAAGTGTAAGAGTCCCACATATCCACACTTGTACATCTCCAGTTTTACATCCACTCTTGGCTGTCGCTCAGTGTTGGATGCAACTGGATACTTAACATCTAAATAGATGGAGAAATAAATTGCGTTCCTCTCAGTGCAAGTCTGATCAAGCTCTAAAAGGTGAGGTAACTCTGCTTCCTATTGCTCATGTCCTTCCTTCTGTTCCCTAAACCTCTGCCAGGTTCAATTGCCATCTCTTTCCCTCTCCAGTATCCCTCCTCTGAGGCTACCCGGCCCACTGGGGCTCTCGCCCCCATTGCCACCATGCACTTCTCCATGGAAGCAGGGCTTTGCTAGACGTTGGAGCAGCGTGGCTGATCCAGGGTGAGGACAGGCGTGCGCGGGGTGGCTCCCGACATGATATCATGAAGTGTTTTGGCAGTGCTCGTGTGGTTGAACCACGTGACGGGTGCTGCAATGCCAGCATTTTAAAGAAGTGATGTTCACATGTTTGCAATTGCTCTGATGGTTTGGACTCCTCTGAGTGTACAGCAGATGGCCGCCACCTTTATCTTCAGGGAGTGTCTCGTGTTTATTCATGGTGGTAGTCCAGAAAAGCCACTGAATCTATCCCAAATCGTATGGTATTTAGAGGGATAAAGATGTTCAACTAAGCCTGGGAATCATTAGGTGGCTGCTTTGGAGCCAAGGCTCTTTGGACGGGGCTCAGTTTCACAGCTGGCAGAAGGAGAATCTTCTCCTTCAACTGCTGAGACTGTCAGCAGCAAGCTTGCTGAACCACCTCACAGTTCTTGGGAGTTCATGGGCTGGTGGAGTGGATGTGCTGTTCAGTGAACTCTAAAGACATCTTTTTGGTGCATGTGTGTGCGTCGTTACGTTTTTGAGCCTGCTTTCTAGTGCTCTTCATGGCTTGGGTCAGAGCGTTGGATGCGTCTGACAGTCTCCTTGAGACAGCAGTATTGGAGCCTGGGTACGTAAAATCGGAGGTGGCAAGGATGGAGGGTCTCAAGAAGCAGAATTTTTCCTTTGATAATATAAATTCTCTGCACTTGAACCTCCAAGTGAACCTTCAGAGCCCTGATTTTTCTAATCTCTCGAGGGCCAACCTCCTGTGTTTAACCTGTCCCAAAGCACGTGCTTCTGACTTGACACAGCTGTCCTAGAGGCCAGGAAAAATCAGTGTACTCTGTTGTGCTAAACCCAGTGAGGATTAGCAGAAAGGATGTGCTAATGAATTCCATGTGAATATGCTACAGCAGACCAGTCCTACAATGAACAGAAATAATTTGGTAGAAAACCTGCCTGGTTTGCTTTCCACCTTGGACTGATCACTGAGCAGGCTGTTACTCAGAGCAAGGGCTATTCCCTGAGATGCCACTGTCATCACCGGGGTGGTGTGAGGTGTGGTACCCTGCCCTGCGAAGAAATAGCCAGTGCTGCGCAGATCAGAGCAGGCAGCACATCTTGATGTCTACTGCAACTCATAAGGTGAAGGCTTTGATGTATGTCCAGGCGCTGGCCACTATGATGCAAGATGCACTGCAAAACCTGCTTTTCAGGGAGCACATCCGTAACCATGGGATCTTTGCAAACAAAATCTTGTCCATCAGGAAGCCTGAATCAGTGATTGATCCTCAGGAGTTCCTGAAGAGGACTTCCTTGTCCTAGATTTGACACTAGTATCCTCCACCTCCTGGGAAGCCCAAGCCTGTCTCATGCTGTTACATGAATAATGAAAGCAAAGGTTTTGGGTTTTGCTTCCAGCTCAAAAGCACTTCAGTTCCAGCAGCAGTGCTTCCGTAGAAAATGCTAAAATGCCTTTTTGTGTGATGTTTTGTAATTGAATTTAGCTGTAATACCTCGCTTACGAAACACACTGCACTGAAAGCCTCTAGGTTTTCACTCGTGGAGCAGCTATGCCAGCTGGCTAAGAGCAACTGTTGTGATAATTTTTCTACTTTTCTCACCCACTTTCCTAAACTCACTACCCTCGGTTAGGTTTGCTTCTTTTCACTAACCTGGCTCCAGCTCTGCTCTCTGGCAATGCTGCTCGTTGCTCCCCCGTGCCCGTGGGCCAGCACGCACAGGCTCAGGCTCAGGCAGATGCTCGTAACCTGACTTCACGATTTGCCCCTCTCCCTTGCTACTTGTAAGAGAAAATGGGAAGGAGAAGTGAAAACAAAAGCGTTACACAGAGGAGTGAGACAAAAATAGAAATCCAAGGATATGGTGATTGTAAGGGATACCCAGAAATTTCCTTCTGGAGTCTCGAGTTGCTTCTAACCATCTCTCATACTTTGCTTCACTGCTCTTCTTTCAGCTGTTCAGGCCAGGTTGCTTGGTAGACTTTTGCTGCCAAACGCTATTATAACCAAGCTGCTCTGATCTTTAGCCAAATCTTAGGAAAGAAGTGGGTGTGCTGAAGCATTGGTGAGCCAGTGAGGGAACGCTTTACCATGGCTGGAATAGCAAACATGACTGTACAGATGCGAGCCACTGCAGTAGGGCTGCAGTGCTACCGTGGGGTCTAATTTCAGCTGCTGCATGCGGGAAAGAGAAGCCCCGAATGTCTAGAACATACGACCGTTTCACCCTGATGTTAGCACACAACGCAGATAACATGAACGCCACCTTTAAAGGTATTCCTCTGCCTCTCTGGGTACCTGAGACAACCGTCTGGGCTTTGCTGACGTGTCCCCGGGCTGTGCTGACTAAGTGCAGATCGCTGGTAGGAATAACTGAGACCGCACTGAAACTCGTGCCCACGCTGTCCTGGAAAGGAGTCATCAAGCAAATGGAAAGGCCCCATGGGAGTGGGGCTGTGGCCCCTCGAGGGCTCAGGGTGGGCTTCAGGGCTGTGCCCAACTGGCTTCAGGCAAGGGGAGCTGGAGGAGTGAGGAGAGGCAGAGCTGGGAACATAGAGGCTTTCCAAGTCCATCCTGCTACAGCATGTTAAAGCAGGGGTTGAAACACCATTTAAACATACTAATTTCTACAAGACCTTGCTCCGTTCTAATTATTAAAAGAAATATCCCAGCAGAAGAACAAAATACCTCTAAATGTGCTATTCACTAATGCAGTGAGGTTGCTGGTTCCCAGATCTTACACTGACTCTGTGCCGTACATCGGTAATAAAAGCGGCTCTCTTTGCTTAGCAGATGCGCTGGAGTCATGTAGAGTTCAAAGTTACCGTACCCATCAAGATGCAAATCCCAAATTTCGTTTGCATTGTCCTGTTGTTAAGGATGTTACGCGCAGGTCGGGATTCTGTCTCCCCCCAAGCACTTTAAATGTGTTTGTTCATTTTGTTTATTTTCATTTCCCAGTTTCCACATGTCGCTCAGTCAGGTTTTCTGTTAGCAAGACTGAGAGATGAATAACATATGTTACCCCACAACTGACCTTGAAGGGGAACTGAAGAAACCATCTTCCCTAGGGCTGAGATGTAATTCAGACGTGAGCTTGCTCGGTAGAGGTCCTTTCCTGAACAGACGTTGCCAACTGCATCGCAAACCCTGGAAACGTTTCTGTCTGCATCGATAGCAAAGCGTGAAGTATGTACCAGGGGGCTGGTGAGGATTTAGCCTTCTGTGCCATCCCTCCCTCAGCTCTCATAAGCAAAGCAAACGCTCTTTGTATCTTAGAAGAATCGGATAATTCAGCCAACTGAAGTCGTATCCTTGCAGTCCTGGCTTTTCACCTGGGGGACTAGGTCTGCTGATCCTAACCAGGTTAAAATGACTGAAAATCGATGTGGTTTGACAGCTACAGGAAAAAAAATAAATAAATGGACGTACAAACTGTTGAGCAACAAAGGTTCTTCAAGTGGATAAAAAATGAGGCACAAAAAGATAACTGTTGTCTATGATCCTCCTACAGGCTCTTGATTCACAGCAGTCTGGCCAGTCCCAGCCCTGCCTGATAGGGTCGGTCTGTCTCTTCCACACAGCTTTCTGCTTCCTCGCACACCCTGTTCGGGAAAAAGAGACACGGACGGGCCATACGCCTGTCCCCTTTCCTCGTTTGGCTAAGCCACACGTCAAACAGAGGATGGGTACGTCCGTGCTGCCTTAGCCTGGCACTGCAGTCTGACCTGGGGATTCTCCTGCCCCACTGCTGAGCTCAATTTGCCTTTGAAACAGCACAATGTGGGAGCCCTCACCCATGGAGTCCAGCTCCTGAGAACTTCTGGAGAGGGGTTTTGTGGGTGTCACTGTGAAATGGAATGGAGGTGGTGTGAGAGCCTGTGCAGAACTGGAGAGTAATGCCAAGGGTTCTGGTCAGACCCGCTTGTGTTTATTGCTTAGACCCGTGGTCCAAGTAACAAGGTCTGAAGAAGGAAGTCTAGGGTTAACTCGGAGTCAGCTTGTTTGTCACATGGCTCCCACAGGCCATCTGGATGATCAGAAGTCGCTGAATTTAGAGCCCTTTGTGCTAGAGGCTCCACCTCTGTCTGTCCCCCCTCAGAGACATCAGCTTTCCTGCTCCTGCACCAGGACCTCATATAATTTCCCTGTTTTCCCCAGTATATCCAGGCTGTGGTCACTCTTCATCCATGGTTCACTTCTTTACCTGGGGAACACGATTGCTCTGCTTCCTACAGTAATTCATTATTGTGTCTTTGCCCCAAGGGATGGTCAGTTTGGGAAGGGGCAGTCCATGTGAGCAGGTTTCACAGCCTTCCTTGTGAGCTTGGTGTCACCCTCCTGTGAAATTTCAGATCAATGCTGAATTATAGCACGGAGAGGAGATAAATGTTACGTTTGGCATGACTTGCCAGTTCTGACACACAGAAACACTAAACACGTACCCAGAAAAAATCCCAAAGTCAAGCAAATTTGAATCCAAAAACCTGCCTCTCCAGTTATCGCTTAGTAACAACTTCATATAATTTTTCCCGTGTAATTAAAATGTCATTGCTGAGCCAAAAAATGAAATTTTCTTTACAGCAGGCAAGTCTTACATAAAACTAGTTTTCTCTTTAGTTTCTGTCAGTTGAATATAATTTTTCTAGCTGTGTTTGGATAAATTAATTTTGGGAGATAGCAGATTTCTTATTGCTAGTACTTCAGGTTAGCGAGGAAGGAGAAAAGTAGACTGCGTACCTAGATTTCAGCGGGGCCTGGCATCAGTGGAGGTGCTAGATTCAGTGGACGTTTCCGCGGAGTTGTGGATACTGCCTATGGCTGGCAATGTGTATAGGCAAAGTATTGTTAACGAAGCTTTTAGAAAGATTTGCTAATGCCCGCGGCAGCCCAGTGATGCCTCCTGTTATGGAGAGGTGAGCAGGGTCACGTACACGTTTTCTTCATATTTCCGTACTGTGGCTGCTGATTTTGGCTGCTTTCACTTTTTTCAGCTCACTCATGACTCTTGTTCTCCATGAGCGCTCAGCAGTGCCTGGGAGACCTGGAGCTTTCGATGGCCATCACTTTCTGCTAGGCTGGGGTTTAGAATTCCTCTCCTTGCTCCTTTCTTCCTTCACCCCCCACCTCTCCCCAAACAAACCCAACACAGCTATATTTCAGTTTAGTAGCTTTTGGAAATGTGGATTCCTGTGATTTTTCAGATCTGCCAGTGGGCTCACTGGCATTACAGGTCAGGATTTCTGTCACCACCCTAAAAATGGCCCTGCTGGCAAAGGAACAAAGCTCAGAAAATAACGTTTTGGGCCTGTCAAGTCTGATTTACAGAAAGCTTCCATGATCTAGAAAAGCAACAAGCAATGCTTGCTTTCTGCTCCACCCTGATTTAAATTATAAAAAATGCTAGTATAGTTTTCCAGTTGACATCCCGGTAAAGGAAATCAGTAGAGTTGGACTAAATCTTCCAAATAAACATATTTCTCAGACATAAACATGGTAAATCTTTTCTTTTGAGAAAGATATAAGGAATGGTTAACTTAAAATATGCATATAATAACATATTACCCACAGCTTCTCATGTTTAAAAAGATTCCATATGCTGGGAAAACCCATAAAATAAAACCCAAGAAATGCTGCATCCTCTTTCTATTAATTTAAAACAGTCACTTAATGGGAAAAAGGAAAAGAAAAAAAGAAAACCAGGGGAACCGAATTATTTTATTTTTTCTTAGAAAATCCCAAACAAATCAGTAACTCCAACATTCCAATCTCTTCATCCTGTTTTTAGTGGTGTATTAATATGTAAACTCAATACTTGTGTTGAAAAAATAGCTTTGGGTAAGGAAAAATGGTAGCAAATTCCAGGGTGGCCTTGCTAGCATTTTTGATTGAAAAAACTTGGAAAAATGTTGTTGTTTTAGGATGATGAGAAATGCTGCCATCTTTTGTGGTTTACCCAGGATTGTCCCAAGTTTGACTGTTGTCTCTGGTTTGGTTTAAAACCTAAAAAGGGGCCAGTAACTGTGGCTCCCTCTCTCCCCCTAAACCTCCCATTCTTGCCCCATATTTAAATGAGTAATTGACTTTATAATAGACTCACTGAAGCAGCTTTCTGTTAAAGCAGCATGGATAAAAAAGTCTGCTTTTCACATTTTTTTAAGAGGAATTTGTATCTCCAGAAAGGTCTATTCCATAAGGTTGTAGGCTGCATAGCTGGGATGGTGTAAGCTGGTGAATAAGTCTGGGATTCTGCGGACCTGGGCTCTGGGCTGGTTTTGCCCCTGACTTGGTTTCTCAATTGGAGCAAATCACTGTCTGTCACTGGACTTTGTTTGTGATTCCCCCTATTTTATCTGATGTTTTCACATGGAGAACACCAGATGTGCTGGTCACTCCCTGGCAGGGACACCTAAAACTCTTCTCCAAGTCCAAAAGTTTCAAGACTGTAACATGGACATGTCAACTGTCCTTTTTATATCACAGCCCAATGGTCAGAGCTCTTCCTCCAAGACCTGTCCACCCTGTTTTGGATGTTTCACAGAATCACAGAATCATAGAGGTTGGAAGGGACCTCAAAAGATCAGCTAGTCCAACCCCCCTGCCAAGGTAGGGCCACCTAGAGCACTCAGAAACGTGTCCAGTCGGGTTTTGAATGTCTCCAGAGAAGGAGACTCCACAACCTCTCTGGGCAGCCTGTTCCAGTGCTTTGTCACCCTCACAGTGAAAAAGTTTTTTCTTGTGTTAACCCGGAACCTCCTATGCTCCAGCTTGGACCCGTTGCCCCTTGTCCTATCGCTTAATGACACTGAGAGGAGCCTGGCCCCATCTTCCTGACACTCACCCTTAACACATTTATAAACATTGATGAGGTCACCCCTCAGCCTCCTCTTCTCCAAGCTAAAGAGACCCAGCTCCCTCAGCCTGTCCTCATAAGGGAGATGTTCCACTCCCTTGATCATCTTTCCAGTTCTCATCCATCAGTGTCCAGTGAACCTCTTGATCTTTTACCTTTTGTCTTTCTGAAGGATCTAGGCTCCCAAGTAGCTGCAAATTCAAAACCCTTTGTGCCCCAGAGAGGCCACGAGCAGAGCCGGGGACACGGCCGGGCTAGGCAGCCTCAAGCTCTGCCCTAGGAGAAGCAGCATGCACACCCGCCCTGTGCTTAGCACCTGCAATTAAAGGGGGGATGTGTAACCAGTCTGATAGCAGCCAAGCAGGCGCTTTCCCAATCCGGGCACCCCAGCCCCCCCTCCGTGCCTCCCCTCCCCATCGCAGTGGGCTGCTGCTGTGGAGGAGGGGGTTAAAGCGGGCTGGGATGAGGGCTCCCAGCTGCGTGCACTGGCTGCCTGCGCTGTGCGGGGAGCTGGGCTGGACCAGCTGCGCGAATTCAGTAATTCCCCCCAGTCAGCTAGAAAAGGGCTGTGTCTCTAGCACTGGGATTAGCGCTGGGGGGAGTTAGGTTTTTATGATAGGGAAGGAGGTGGAAAAAAACTGCGTGCAACTGATTCCTTGCTTGTGCGGTGCCTAGGGAGGGTTTGGGCTGCGCAAAAGCTGTCCTGAGAAAAGCTCTCTTGGTAGTGGGGTTAAGAGAAGCCTGACCCGCTGACTTCTTTGTTTAGCATCTAGGCTGGGGAGATGCTCGTTTAGCCCAAAAGCTTGGGTAAGGCAGTCAGCTGGAGTTCAAGATCCAGGGACTTAACGTCCCGTGACTGAGTGTAGCTTGTTTGACCTGTAGTGCAGATCTTGAGAATAAGGAGCAGAAGTATTTTTATGGTATGTGCTGAGCCTACTCTCCCTGACTCAAACACCTCCTGGAAGATGAATAATTGAACATACATGTGACTATGTATAGCCCCTTCTTCAAACACAACCTGAAATGGGGCAGAATACCTTCCAGCTTCATAGGCTTTTTCTCCTGCTAGCTGCGTAGGATTGGCTATAAAATCTGTAGGGACAAGGCTTTGTAGCAGGGAGCAGTCTTTTCAGCCCACGCTTCTGAGCGGTGGCCTTCAATTCTGAATTTTTAAAGCTAAGCGGTGGGGTGAGTTTCTGCCTTCTAACAGAGCTGGAGTAGAAGGAAAATACAAATCAATTCTGGTGTGGTTTTTTTTTAAAATTTTTTGTTTGCCAAGCCACGCTGCTCCCTGCTAAAATCGAAAGATGTTACTGTTGGCACAGCGGGTTTAAACTCACTACTGTGTTTTGCGTGTTTTAATAAAGGAAGAAACTGACTGAATGAGATTGTCTATTAGCTGCATTAGATCAGCAGTTTCTTCTTTGTAGTGATGCAACAGATTGTTTGCCGAATAATACAGTAAGAATAGACTCAGCACGCAAAGCCCTGTAAACCGAAGGAAAAGCTGCGTCCTTTTTTTCCCCAACTGCTTCCAAACTAGTAGCTGCTTCTAATCTTCCTGTATCCAGCAAGAGCCCAGTGTTGTGCCTAGCACACATCCAATGTCTGTCAAGAGCTGTAATAGTTTGTTAGGAGAGAGGGATGTTGAGGAAAGCAGAGAGGAAACAATATGGGAGCGTTGGTCCTGTGAGTAACTCCCTGGTCTGTGTTTTGGGGCAGCTTGGTTCAGTTCCTGGCTCTGCTACACCCTTCTCACGTGATTTTGGGCAAGTATCTTAATCTGCTGTCTGAGTTCCACAGACATGTAATAAGAGGCACCATCTTGTCTCTTACATGCAGTATGTATTGAGTAGATGCCTGTAGCATCTATTAAGTATATACACGTAGTATGTACTAAGGTGGTAAAACAAGAACGAATTCTGTAAAGACTTATGTGATGCCCAGGACACAGGGTCCTGATTTCACAGTGCATCGGTTGCAATGTGAAATTCAAATGAATGCTGTCCTTCTAATTCTTGACGATGTTCGTTATCTGAATGCTAAGTTTGGGTAGATGCTTATTTTTAGCGTGTATATTAGCGGGCAAGCGAACGAAAGGGGAGGATGTCCCACACCAAGCGTTTTGTTTTCCATATAAATGCCTGTCACATAATATTACGGACAAGTAAAGGGTTCTTACTGCTCATAAGGTGTTATGGTAATCCTTCACGGAGTCCTTTTAATGAATAAACCAGGGATGCTTCATAAGTCGTTTATTAAGGGTTAATGATGTATCTTCTCTCTTTGGCACCATTCCCAGCCTAAATCAAGCCTGCTTCATCTCATATGGATATGAAAGACAAACTGTACAGATTGAAAACATCTGTATACTGAGTGAATGAACCACATGGCAGCAGTGTCATGCAGAGATTTACTTAAAACTGTCCCCTTTTGTTTGACTTTAGAGGAACAGCACAAATAAATACAGTAGGTTCTGTTTAAACAAAGAGGACTCTGATCAATAGAGGTTTGTATAGCTTACGACCTTCAACTATAAACAAAAAATTGGGGTAAACCTCACATGTCTCAGGTCAATTGCCACCTTATTTACTTTATTACACCACTAATGTTTTAATCTGTCTTGCATATAAAATGCTTTTTACAACCCCTCTTGCTTTGCTTCTCTGTTTTTGCCAGAGATAAAAGGGAAGGTTGAGTTTGTTATTCAGAGCAACCTGTGAGTGCAGGTATGAGTGTGCCATGAATTTTGAGTATCGGTGTGAGCAGAGAGCTCAGACAAACCAGTTCAGGCAAATTTCAAATTCCAGTAAACTTTGCTTGAGGTCTCCAATAGATTTCTGTGCTTTGTGAAGGGGGTTCGAGCATCCACAAAGAAAATCAAAACGGTTTGTTGCTCCCTATAACCAGACCTCTGTGCAAGAAACAGGACAGCGGTAGTGCTAGGTAGAAAATGGTCACTCTGTTCTGACTGCAAGCAAGGGTTATCCCATCTGCACTGACACTTGAAAGCATTTGCAAACGTCTGCTAGGGACTGACCCGAGCTGTGAGTCTTTATCATTATTATTTTTGTTACTGTCTCCCAGCAAGATTAAGTAATTCCACATACTGAGGGGATGACACTCCTGCATGTGTTCTGCCCTCATATCTCCAAATAGCTAACTTAAATTGTAATTACTTTTTTTCTGGCACATTTTCTCATTTTCTAGAGGGGAGAGACTATTATCGTATCCTGTTTCTGTCCACCTTATCTTCTTTGGCTAACTTTTAATCCTTTTGGTCAATTTTAACAGAAAAAAAAAAAAAAAGGGGGATACCATGGGGAAAATGGGTTTATGAAAATAGACAGCAAGGTAGAGGAGAAGGCCCCAGTTGTGCCTTCCCCAGTGGATAAACTGCGGCAGGAGCCCTCACGAGGCATCAGAAGAATCAGTCAAGACACACAAAGCCATGAGAAGCCAGATTTATTAGCCTTGCTGCTCAGCTGTTCACATGTTTTTCTTTGCTGGGGGCATTCCTGTTCCCATTGACTCCAACATTTTCAACTTCAGTGTTATCTGCTCTAATCTAGGAAATACTTCACTTCTGCTTCAAGTGCAATTTCTTGTGGAATTCAAGTACTTTGGTGAGTAACGGAGGGGTAAGTCCCACCAGGCACATGTCTTTCCTCAGAGTTTTGAGAGATCTGGAGAGATATTTCTGGAGGTTGTTTGGTTTTCAATTTATGTATTTTTTTCTGGTTAAAGAGAAAAGAGCACCCAGGCTGCTTGCCTATCTGTGATCTCGTTCCACTAGCCAGGTGACTTTTGATCCATGAAGCAGCGTCTCTGCTGCATACCTCACTGGAAGAAAATCTTACAGACGTTTAGGTTTTGCAACTGAACAGTTGTGCGCTTGTCTTGATTCCAGTGTTTCTTCACAGTCCCCATTTAGGCCCAGAAACTAGAGCTGCAAGTTCTAGTCTCAGCAGTAATGTCTCCCCCATCATTAAATAATTGAGTTAGTCCTGCAATCTCCAGCTCAGCAGTCAGAGACACTACCTCATAGCTGGTGGGTCGCTGGCAGCAGGTTTGACAAAACCCTTCGGGGATGGCTAGTGGAGGCTCTTTCCTGGCAGGTCCCAGCTTGGTTTGTTAGGTCAGTGGGGAGACAGACGGGGCTAACCACGCCATGCCCGTGCCAAGCCACGCTGGCCAAGATTGGTTACGTTTTGGCTGTACCTTCCAGCAGAGTGTTAGAAATACTGAAGAGAAGGGACTGTGGTCCTTTGCTGAATAAGGGAAGCAGATTTAGGTATTAGAGTCCTCGGGAGATGCTGTTTTGCTGCCCTCTAGGCAAAGACTAAAGCTTAAAATGTGGAAACTACAGAAAATGCTGGCCTGAGCACATTAAAGCAAAGCAAGGGGTTGAGAAGGTTGAAAGACTTTTTGTGGGACTTCATTAAGGTGTGAGTAGGAGATCTCTGAAAAGATCTCTGGGTTCAGATAATGAAGATCCGGTGTTGTACAATAAAGAATTATCATTAAAGGCATCATAATTACAAAGTACTTTTATATTAAAATGATGTCATGTAATAGGTTGAAGAACAAGAAATAAATAAGCTGTGCAGATCTCCTTTATCTAAATAATTGTTTTCTTATGCGTTAGGCTGTGAACTTCTCACATAATTCCTGTCCTTTAATGGCAAAACTGTATTAAATAAAGACTATGAAACTATTTTAACATTTCAGTAGTATGCTTTATCTTGAGGATCCCAAAGTGCACCACTGAAATGCAAATCCGAGGGAACCGTGGAAATAGAGCACAGGATGTAGAACAAAGGCTTTACAGGGAGCGTGTCATCACAGGACTCTGTGGCAAATATATAACCTCATTTAAAAGTGTATGAACTATTGTATGGAGGAACAGATTTTATTAAAAAAAATCAAATATATAATTGTATGACTTTGAATGTTGAATATTCTCTTGTAGGTCTTTTTTTTCCTGATATCTGTTCCCTGAGGATAAATCTTCCTTTCTCCCATATGAAGAATTATGCTGAGATCTGACCATGGAAAATTACACTCTAGGAGCAACAATCACAAAGGATCTTTGCTTCTAGACTTTCCTTTAAGAGGTCCACAGCATAATGAGCAAAATGGAATCAAATGTATTAACCTTTGGAAGATGAAAGGTAATCAGGACTGAACCAGTGCTCCCTGTGGTTAGACCACAAGCTCTCATGAAAGCTTTGTGATTGGTCTGTGTGTATAGCTCAACAGTTCCTAGTTATCCTATGAAAATAGTTCCTGTTTTTATAGTTCATATGTTATGGGAAAAAAAACCTAAACAGATAAAAATAATAATTGATCTGAAAGTGTTTAAGTCTCATCTCCTAAATCAAAACTGATACAATGACCTTAGAAAAAAATGGCTCTTGGCTGCTACCCACACAATGCAGAAAATGTTAAGGAAGTGGAAAATGAGCTCAAGTTCCTATTATTTGTGAATCAACACATTATTGTATTGCGAATATTTGTTTCTCTTTTGTCTGTGTAGGCAAAAGATCAAATTATCTTCTCAGTTTATCAGGATAGGAGAATGTTTTGGAGGTAATTTGGAGAACACCACCAGGCAATAATCTCTTCAACAGGGCTGCAGTGGTTTCTTTGCCAGCCTAGGGCGTGGAGAGCGCTTTCCTGTGAGCTGCAGGAGAGCCAAGAGCTGTGTGACCTTCCTCTGTTGACTCAGTGGGGGCATGTCTCCATGCTGTTGTTGGATCTTTTTATCTGCTTATGCCACCGGTGACCATGACCTCCTTCTTTCTCATCTGGGCTTGAGACTGATCTGCTTGACTCCTAAGCTGCATTAGATCTTGTTTGACTCATTATATTTCTTTGGCTGCCAGGACGGGGAATCCTTTTCATTCAGCCCTGCTTACCTTAGGCGAACGCTGCTGAGCAGCTGTCTTTTCTCTGACGGTGTTATTTACCCACAAGAGCCATCTACATCAATTTTAGTATTTACAAGTTTTTCAGAGCTTTCAATTTGTGCATAATCCTGAAATGTACTTCTTATTCCCTGCAGACTTCTAATAACACAACGTTAGAAGCTGCTCTTTGTAGATATCTGTTATATTATGAACGGATTCAACTGTACTTAGGCTTAATTCGTCCTGTGGTATGGTCACTGTTTCAGTGGGCAGTATGGATGTATGAGTGTGGTCTGGCAAACCAGAAGTGCATTTCCAGAGCACAAACAGGTTAGGGATATGCTCTGTTCTTCAGTGAAGAGAAGGTGGATGTTTAATGAGTGCACATTTGTAAAAGGATTTGTATAGCAAGAACATTAACCTGCTCTTTTGTATGTCTGGGAGGCTCATGGAGAGAGAATACAGGCTAGAGATTCTGGAATTAAATGGTATTTCTCCAGAGGTTCCTTCCAGCCTAAATTAGTGACAGGACAAGGGGAAATGGCTGCAAGTTGCGCCAGGGAAGGTTCAGGTTGGAGATGAGGAGAAAATTCTTCTC